>SJXQ01010317.1:6719-49579 GCA_006408695.1 Aepyceros melampus | reverse complement strand
TGTGGCCACTGCTGAGTTTTCCAAATTTGCTGGCATATTGAGTGCAGCACTTTCACAGCATCATCTTTCAGGATTTCAAATAGCTCAACTGGAATTCTGTCATCTCCACTAGCTTTGTTTGTAGTGATGCTTCCTAAGGCCCACTTGACTTCACATTCCAGGATATCTGGCTCTAGATGAGTGATCCCGCCATTGTGATTATCTGGGTCGTGAAGCTCTTTTTTGTAGTTCCTCTGTGTATTCTTACCACCTCTTCTTAATATCTTCAGCTTCTGTTAGGTCCATACCATTTCTGTCCTTTATCGAGCCCATCTTTGCATGAAATGTTCCCTTGGTATCTCTAATTTTCTTGAAGAGATCTCTAGTCTTTCCCATTCTGTTCTTTTCCTCTGTTTTTCTTTGCCGAGGAAGGCTTTCTTATCTCTCCTTGCTATTCTTTGGAGCTCCGCATTCAGATGCTTACATCTTTTTTATATTTTTCATTTTCTCCTTTGCTTTTTGCTTCTCTTCTTTTCACAGCTATTTGTAAGGCCTCCTCAGACAGCCAATTTGCTTTTTTGCATTTCTTTTCCATGGGGATGGTCTTGATCCCTGTCTCCTGTACAATGTCACAAACCTCCGTCCATAGTTCATCAGGCACTCTGTCTATCAGATATAGTCCCTTAAATCTATTTCTCACTCCACTCTATAATCATAAGTTATGTATAATCATATATACATGATTATATATGTATAATCATGTATATATGTATATAGTATAAACTATATTTATGATTATACTTATAAGTATAGTTTTCAACTATACTCCAGTATAAAATCAAATATATGGAATTTAGAATGATGGTAATGATAAACCTGTACGCAAGACAGCAAAAGAGACACAGATGTATAGAACAGCCTTTTGGACTCTGTAGGAGAGGGAGAGGGTGGGATGGGTTGGCAGAGTGGCAGTGTAACATGTGTGATATCATAAGTGAAATGAATCACCAGTCCAGGTTTGATGCAGGATGCAGGATGCTTGGGACTGATGCACGGGGATAATCCAGAGAGAAGGTGTGGGGTGGGAGGGGGGAGGNATAAACATAAAAACACATCATTAAAGAATATATGTTGATATATATGTAAAATGTTTAACTTCTATATGGCAAAAAACTTCATAAGTAAATAATAAAAATCTAAGTGACTGACCAAAAAAAAAGAAAAAAAAAAAAGGAAAGAAAGTAGGTAGTAAAGCATGGATCTTCCCCTTAAGAACCAGACATTATATCTGTCACGTTCATGCATAACCTCCCAACCAGAGTTAAATCACAGGGCTGCATGCAGCTGAGAGGAAGCTGAGAAACGTCTGCTCTGGATGCCTTGTGCCCCCTAAAATAATCCCAAAGAAGATGGGGAAAATACCCCCTGCAGGGCACCTAGCCTCCCTCCCACCCCCCACTTAGTGAGCATACAAGAAAAACCCCAAGGATTCCCAGAGAGAGCTTACAGGAACTTTGAAAATGGATTCATATTCAGAAAATACTGTTCTGTGACCTTGTTTCTCACCCAGACGAAGTTTAACTTGCAAGTAGTTCAAAGCAAGCACAAAGAGGACTGTGGTGTTAAACAGGTTGATTTATTTTCTGGAAACGTAAGATCTTTCCAGAACTTCTTTATTAATTGACATGAGTAAAATTTTCCCCCTTTCCTGTCCATCAGACAGACACACTCACACCTCAGGATGACTAAGTGTTTTTGTAAGCAGCCTCAAAGATTATAGCTTCAAGGAGATAACCGGGGCCCCTCTCTGTGCACCACAAATGTCTGATGTGGATTTGGATGCTTTCAATACCAAGTCCAGTGCTTGATCTCCAGTTCCCGTACATTTCTCAGAGGTAAAAGGAGTAATCAAATAGTCCATCAATTCAGGCTTTGGAAAATAGTATTTATGTTCAAAGTTCTTGCCACACTGGTCTTTCCAAACACCCATAATGAAAATGAGAAGTTAACTGACAGTCATCTGGGAAAGTTGTTAAAAGCACAGATTCCTGGTCCCACTTCTCCAATGAGTCATCAGTGAGTCTGGATTAGATTCCAAGGACCTGTATTTTTTAAAAACTTAAAAAAATTTTTTTTTAAATTAAACATGTAAAACATGGTCAGATTTGAAGTTCACAAGCTAGTCAGGAGACATTATCCCATGTTGCATATAATTGTACTTTGATTTGTTGTTGTTGTTTTGGTTTCCCCAGTGGCTCTGATGATAAAGAATCCATCAAATTGCCAACATCCACTGGATCATGGAAAAAGCAAGAGAGTTTAAGAAAAACATCTATTTCTGCTTTATTGACTATGCCAAAGCCTTTGACTGTGTGGATCACAATAAAGTGTGGAAAATTCTGAAAGAGATGGGAACACCAGACCACCTGACATGCCTCTTGAGAAATCTGTATGCAGGTCAGGAAGCAACAGTTAGAACTGGACATGGAACAACAGACTGGTTCCAAATAAGAAAAGGAGTACATCAAGGCTGTATATTGTCACCCTGCTTATTTAACTTCTATGCAGAGTATATAATGAGAAACGCTGGACTGGAAGAAACACAAGCTGGAATCAAGATTGCCAGGGGAAATATCAATAACCTCAGATATGCAGATGACACCACCCTTATGGCAGAAAGTGAAGAGGAACTAAAAAGCCTCTTGATGAAAGTGAAAGAGGAGAGTGAAAAAGTTGGCTTAAAGCTCAAAATTCAGAAAATGAAGATCATGGCATCTGGTCCCATCACTTCATGGGAAATAGATGGGGAAACAGAGGAAACAGTGCCAGACTTTATTTTTCTGGGCTCCAAAATCACTGCAGATGGTGATTGCAGCCATGAAATTAAAAGACGCTTACTCCTTGGAAGAAAAGTTATGACCAACCTAGACAGTGTATTCAAAAGCAGAGACATTACTTTGCCGACTAAGGTCCGTCTAGTCAAGGCTATGGTTTTTCCTGTGGTCATGTATGGATGTGAGAGTTGGACTGTGAAGAAGGCTGAGCGCAGAAGAATGGATGCTTTTGAACTGTGGTGTTGGAGAAGACTCTTGAGAGTCCCTTGGACTGCAAGGAGATCCAACCAGTCCATTCTGAAGATCAACCCTGGGATTTCTTTGGAAGGAATGATGCTAAAGCTGAAGCTCCAGTACTTTGGCCACCTCATGCAAAGAGTTGACTCATTGGAAAAGACCCTGATGCTGGGAGCGATTGGGGGCAGGAGGAGAAGGGGACGACCCAGGATGAGATGACTGGATGGCATCGCGGACTCAATGGACGTGAGTCTGAGTGAACTCCGGGAGTTGGTGATGGACAGGGAGGCCTGGCGTGCTGCGATTCATGGGGTTGCAAAGAGTCGGACACGACTGAGTGACTGAACTGAACTGAACTGCAATGTAGGAAACACAGGAGACACGGGATCGATTCCTGGGTCAGGAAGATTCCCTGGAGGAGGAAATGGCAACTCACTCCAGTATTCTTGCCTGGAGAATCCCATGGATGGTGGAGCCTGGCGGGCTACAGTCCATGGGGTTGAAGAGAGTCAGATACGACTGAAGTGACTTAGCATGTGTGCAATGGAAAGTCTGTTGACATAGGCCTGAGAAACCCATCCTGCAGAGATCAAGTACGGACAGGCTGAGGAATGGGTCCTCCAATAACACATAGAGAACTATCACAGACTTGGAGATGCTTTGAGGATAAGAACATTGGTGATGAGGGGTGTGACGGGAGAGGAAGCGTGGTCCAAAACAAAGAAGCTCCCCAAGATCAAGCATGCGGTTTAGTAGCTAAGTCGTGTCGAACTCTTTGCGACCCCATGGACTATAGCCCACCAGGCTCTTCTGTCCTTGGGATTTTCCAGGCAAGAGTACTAGAATGGGTTGCCATTTCCTTCTCCAGGGGATCTTCCCTACCCAGGGATTATTCCTGGGTCTTTTGCATTGCAGGTGAATTCTTTACCAACCGACGCTCCAGGGAAGCCCCAGATTAATCACAGAAAAGACAGTACTTGATTATGAAGTTCAAAATAGAACACAGGTAAAGAATGGGCTTTCTGCCTCTGGTATGAATTAGACTCCCAAGTCTAAAAAAGTATTTGGGAAATGCAATACATTACATAAGAATATAGCATGTGTCAAAAGTCATACTGATGTCATCTTTATTAAAAAACTGATCTTTATTCTTTTAAAATATATGATAGCTATCCTTTTTCAGAAAGTCCTGGGTCACCTAGATAACTGATCACCTGAATGATCCTATTTCTCCCTTCTCAAACCCTAATTCTCACTCTTACACTCTAAAATAGCCAATAAAGAATGAACTCCCATATCCTAGACACTCCATTTTTGACCCTAATAAAGGCAGAGTCCCAGGTCACACACAGTCTCTGCCTGTGACCTCACTGTATGGTCTCTCCAGCATGACCTATACCCTCCAGGACTTGTGAGTGGTAAAATCTTGTTGCTCAAAGTCCTCTATGGTTTCTTGCTGAAGTTCATCCTTTGCTCGTAAGACCCAAAGGGTTGCTCAGCCATATGTAGTGGCCCCAGTGGGTGAAATGTCTGTGCAGCTCCCTGTGAGTGATGTGTGCTGGCTGGGCACCATTGACCCTCCTAATCAAGGGCACTACCATCAATAGGCTCAGGACAGATGGAAGAGTAGGTCTTTTAACAAATGGTGATGGAACAATTGGGTATCCTTATGGAATACAGTGTGTCTTGATGCCTACCTCACTCTGGATGAAAAATTCATCCAAGGTAGATTAGAGAACTAACTGTAAAAATTACAACTATAAAATTCTAGAAGAGTCATCAGAGACTATCTCATAACCTGAGGATAAACTAATATTTATTAGACAGTATACAGAAATTACTAAGTATCAAATAAAAGGTTGATTGATTATATTTCATCAAAATTAAAAACTCATTAGAAACACAGCTAAGAATATAAAGGGACAAACCACAGGCTGGGATAAACTATTTGTAATACTTATATCTGAAAAAAGAGCCTGGAGATTTTATATATATATATATGTGCACATATATATATGTGTGTTGTATATATATCCAGAATATATAAAGAATCTGTCCAATTCAATTATTAAAAGACAATCAAATAAAAATATGGGCAAAGCAATATGAAGAGACATTTCACAAAGGAATTTGTATGAAGAGCCAGTAAGCATATGAAAAATACTCATTATGTTGTCATTCGTGCATGCATGCTAACTTGCTTCAGTAGTGTCCGACTCTTTTGCAACACTATGGACTGTAGCCCGCCAGGCTCCTCTGCCCATGGAATTCTCCAGGCAAGAATACTGGAGTGGGTTGCCATTCCCTTCTCCAGGGGTTCTTCCTGCCCTAGGGACTGAACTTGCATCTCTCACATCTCCTGCATTGGCAGGCTGATTCTTTACCGCTGAGCTACCGGGAAAGCCCCATATTGTCATTGGGGAAATTCAAAGTAAATCACAAAGAGATATTACTACCCACCCATTTAATAGCTAAAATTAAAAATATTGGGCACTAGGAAACTGCATGTATTGCTGGTAGGTATGTAAATTAATACAACGTTTTGGGAAAAAGTTTAGCAGTTTCTTGTAATGTTTCTACCCTATTAACCAGCAATTCTGCTCCTAAGTATTTACTTGAGAGAAATGAAAGCATATGCCCACACAAAGACTTGTAAATAAGTGTTTATAGAAGCTTTATTCATAATAGCCTCCGAACTGTAAACAACCCAAATGTCCATCAGCTGATGAGGGAATAAACCTCAGAAAGACAAAAAGGTTAGAGTATTCAATCATACAGAGGGTCCTTTCAAGAGACCAGGTGTGCTTTCATCAAATCAGAGGGTCTCTAGTGTGTTCTAAGGAGGTGTCCTAAGGAGGTGTCCTTCTGCCATCTCACCAGCCTCCTGAGATGGAAATGATGATCCTGGCAACATCGGTAGGCATGGCTTTATCAAATGGAATGAAATCCAGTAAAGTTCACTGAAGATTCACAGAACTTCTTAAGAAAATTGTTTCATCAGAAACGTTGCCAGCTTGGGTTAAGAGGGATGAAGACAAGAAGGAAAAAAAGCGACTGCTGGCTTCCCCAGATTTTCTGGCAGGAAGCAGGCTATTAAAACTACTCAACTGCAGATGGGAGATACTTCTCATGAAAAAGGAAAGAGGATTCAGGGGGTGGAACCAAGAGCCCAGAAGTTGAATCTGTGAGCCAGGAAGAATTATTCCCAGTCCTTCAAATCTAATCAGGAAATGCCCATTTGCTCAGTTGGATTTCGGAACTGCCTTTAACAGATAGGTAGGTCCTCACCTTCCATTTTCCCATCTTTTGAACCATGATGTCTGCATCTGTTATTCCGTGCCTGGCCCACCATCGTACATTGGGAGCCAATGATTTGTGTCCCTTGTGCCTGATATCCACAGATGGCAAGAAATTGGGGCCCAGCAGTTATGCTCAGTGGATTACATCTAGTGACCTTATTTCCACCTGGCACTGATTTAGACTCTGGATTTGAGCTGATGATGTTTAGATGAGATTCTGGACTTTGAATTGATGCCATAGTGGGATAAGACTCTTGGGAACTTAGGGATAGTTTTACATTTGGGAGGGATATAAGTGATGGAGAGACAGAGGGTGGACTGTGATGGGCAGAAATCTCACATGGCCCCCAAGATTCCATCCTGTGTTGTACACACCTTGTGTGATGCCCTCTCCTTGATGATGGGCTTGAACTTTGAATATGGAATATGAGCAGACACGCTCCCGTGACTGGGTTACAGGTCAGCTCACTTTTGAGTGCAACAAAAGGGAAATCATCCTAGGTGGGTTTAATCTAGTCAGGGAAGCCCTTACAGAGAAAGCAAGCAATAGTAGCCAGACTCCTGCTGGCCTGGAGGAAGCAAACCAATGTCTATGTTGTGAGCTAGAATGATCTATGGTGGCAACATGACCAGGAACTGTGGGTGACCTCTGAGAGCTGAGAGGAATCCCTGGAAACAGCTGTCAGGGAAAGGGGACCTCAGTCATACAGTCATGAGGAAAGGACTTTTTCCAACAAGCAGTGAGCCAATCAGAGCACTTTGAACCTCGATGAGAGTAGACGTCCCAGTCAACAGCTTCATTTCAGCCTGGTGGGACCCTAAGCAAAGAGCCAGTTAAGCTGTACCCATTCTCATGATCCAGGAACACTGTGAGACAATATATTTGTGTTGTTTTAAGCTACTAAGTTGTATAGCAATTTGTTACACAACATAGAAAACTAGTATATTTTCTTTAAAAGATGATCTTTAAAAAAATAAATATGGAACGACTTCCTTCTTCTTCCCTGAAATCACACCAAACAAGCAACTGAGACGCAGACTGAGACAGAGATGAATGAGGTTCTTTACCAGCATCAGTTCATTACTGAAAATGGTGAACACGCAGAGATGCCTTTTACCAAATTTTGAAATTCTAATATTTTAAATGGATGAAGGAATGGACAGGTAAGGGAGGTACAAAGGTCTTCCAAGAGCTCTCCCCCAGATTGAACTGATGTACTGCTACCACAGTATTTTCATGGTGGTTCTCTACCTCAGACCTCTCAGATTCTCTACTTCATTCTTCTTGAATTTTCCCTTGGAAGTGAATTGAACAGAACTGCTTCCTACGTAGCTCAGTTGGTAAAGAATCTGCCTGCAATGCTGAAAACCTGGGTTCAATTCCTGGGTGGGGAAGATCCCCTGGAGAAAGAAATGGCAACTCACTTTAGTATTCTTGCTTGGAAAATCCCAAGGACAGAAGAGCCTGGCAGGCTACAGTCCATAGGGTTGCAAGAGTCGGACATGACTTAGCGCTATCTTTCTTTTCTTTCTTTCTTTGGAAGTAATGCATTCTTTGACAACATTCAGGGAATGGAAATGGTGAAGTAATAGCATTTCAAAAAGTGTCACCACTGGGGCAATTCCATTTCCTATGATATATTTGGGTTCTGAATATTCTTGGGGCCAAAATATCATCATTTCAGTGCCTGGCTTCATCTGCAGGGACCATTATCATGGGTTTGTGGTACCTTGATTAAGACATGATTCCAGACACCAATATTTTAACTGACCATTTGATTGAAGGCATAAAGTTTTTGGATCTCAGGGGAACATATCACATTAAGATCCCAGGTGGGTGAGAGATCTGTGTTTGATAAAGTCAGAGAAGGAGAATTGTGAAGGTGAGAAGGCCAAGGAAAAGAGTTTGACAAGCACATTGTCATACAGATCATTTTTAGGAAAACGGATACCTTGAAGTCAAGTATTTGGAAACTGATTTTTAAAAAACTACCTGGTCTGTGTATTACCTGCAAAGTTTACATAGAGCCTTATTACTTGGTTTGGAAATCGCAAATTTAAATATTCCTGAATAAAAATTTAGGAGTGTAATTTCTAAAAGTATGGACCAGGACAAAATGTGTCTTCTCCAGTTTTCTTGACTTAAAAGAGAATTTTTTAAAAATTACTGGAAATTACTACAAGAAAACTTGATTCAAAACAACCAAGGTCTTTTAGTTTCATTTTAGCTACACACCAGAAAGCCATGTAGGGTATGTATGTGTGTGCTTTATTCAGTATGCCTCTATAAGACATATTCTGAAAAATTAGCAACTTAAACTGAACTGATAATACAACTTTGATTATTCTGCATTAGTCAAGTCTTATCTAATATGGTGGCTACACTGACTTATCCAGGCACTAGCACCAAGCTCAGGGATGGTGTTCAGTCAAAATATTCCATTGCCCCATAGTAAAAGTCTGAGCATTAAGTTTAAATATTACTTTATGGCTCAAAATGTCATTGTCCAAAACGACATCCAAAGAGATGACCTCTATTTTGATAAGATCTTTAAAAGTAACAGTTAACATCTTTGTCCTTTTCATTTTGGTCTTTGATCTACAGTGTGATCAAAGTCAGGTTTTGGTGAATGTCAGCAGAAAGGTAACATATTTTCAGGACCCAAAATGAAGTTATAAATCTACTCTTTGTGGTGGTACAGATGAAAAGAAGTGTTCACTGCACCAAAACTCTGTGAGCAATTCAGTAACCTTCACGGAACTGCCATTTATTTTATCCAAAGCCGAGAAAATCAAAACTTAATCCATCTCAGGGAAGCCAAGGTAATGAAGATGGGCCAATAAAATTTTCTTGATTCTGACATAACGTTTTAGTTCTTTGATACAGTAGCATGGCTGACTGAGTGAAATGTAGCAAGGAGTATCCTCCATATATATTATTGTGACTTTCCCTTAGTTTTACTTGCTTAAGATGACCCACTTTTCAGTAAGCAACTGGCAAGTCAGTTTAATTTAGAAAGAGTCATGACCAGGAATTTTTAGAGCAAATTTCAAAAGCTGTTTTGGGGAACAGAAATAAGCCCTAAGTTTGGAAGATGTTTACAAGTCAGGGTTTTATTATATTCCATTCAAATATGAAAGCAGTTATTACACGTAAGTTTACTCTTAACACCAGCAATAACAATTTTAATAATAATACCTGCCATTTTGACTGTTCTGCACCAAGAACTGTTAACAGATATGATTGTGGGCAATTCTTACAGTAATTCTGTGAAGTCAATTTTTTGTATCTTTATTTTATATGAAATATATAAGAATTGGGTTAGCATAAGACAGCAAGGTATATATATGAACACATTGAAATCATAGCATTATCATCTTCAACTTGGTTTTGATCAAGTACAACTTTAATTTGTCATGCTATGTTAATGTTGCTAATTTTATCAACTTTACACATTTGCTTAATTTGGGGAGGGGGTGAGTGGGGGCTGGAGTGGCATCAGAGAAGTGGAAATTTACAAAAAGAGGGAAGACAATTGATCAGTTGAGACCAGGATTCCATCTTCAGATATAGATTGGAGCAGATAGGAAATTATTTTTGCAGTCTTGAGCTTTCCCAGACACTCTGAGTTTTTGCTTTCCTATTGCTTTCAATTAAAAGCATCCAAACTGTAATGTAAATTTGAATATGCTCTTTTGTGGGCAAAGAGTACAAACACCATCAGAGTATAAGCTCTTCATTTGTGTTCAAAGGAACAGTTACTAGACATAATAACAGCATATGTGCTCAGTTGTGCCTGACTCTTTACAACTCCATGGACTTTAGCCCCCCAGCTCCTCTGACCATGGGATTCTCCAGGTAAGAATCCTGGAGTGGGTTGCCAGGCCCTCTTCCAGGCGATCTTCCAGACCCAGAGATTGAACCTGGGTCTCCTGCATTGGCAGGCAGATTCTTTACCAATTTGCCACCTGGGAAGCCCAGATATAATAAATACAGAATTGTTTTTGCCATTTAATAGTTTGGTGTTTCATATGTATGAAGAGTGACATTCTCAAGCCTATTACACCATGGGGAAAGATGGTGGGTAAGTGGACACTTAAGAGTGGTCACAGACCTCATCCTTTGTCCTCAGTGCATTTGCTCCCTGGACACCTTTCTTTATGTCTTGGCGTCAATAACTGGTTACTTCTAAGTATATGTTAGGCTTCTCACGTGGCGCTAGTGGTAAAGAACCCACCCGCCAATGCAGGAGACATAGGAGAGTCGGGTTCAATCTCTGGGTCGGGAAGATCCCTTGCAGAAGGGCCTGGCAACCCACTCTAGTATTCTTGCCTGGAGAATCCCATGGACAGAGGAGCCTGGAGGGGCTACAGTCCATGGGGTTGCAGAGTCAGACAGGAATGAGTAACTTAGCATGAGCACCCATGAAAGCACATGTTAAAATAGTGAGTGATGATCCCTTTTAAATTCATGTTCCATAATGACGTCAATTTATTTGAATAGTTAGCTTAAAAAGCCATCATATTGAACTAGGCATAAGCACATCGACACGTAGGTGCCTTTTATAGTCCTGTTCCCTCTACACTCTCATCTCTCACCTCCTTCTTAAACAGCAAAGGTTCCCTGTAAATGCCCCAGCTAGACATAATTACTAAGCATTTTGCCATCATCTTCCAGATTAACTCACTAATTATACAACCTGCAGCAATGAGTCAAGATCTTGGTGAAACACCTGCAATGAGGTGTACAAATCCTTTTGTAAATGGCTTGAAATCAAAGCAAGCTCATCCCTATTGATAGACGAGACTACAGTTAAGTCAGTCTCTCTCTTTTTGCCCCAGTTTTTCCAAGTTCTAAGTGCGAGTGGGTGACTCTTGGGAATTAACTATCTGAGACAGCACTGGGTCCATTTTCAGCTTTACAGCAGTGGGCATTTGGTCTGGTTTGGGACAATGGATATTATGTCTTCTCCTGGCATAGATTAGAAGAAGAAACATAAGCAAAATGTACCCCTTATGGTTGATAGCCATCCATGTCTAAAAGGATTAGAAAGAAGACTTAGTAGTTTAAAAGGTAGGCTCCAAGGATAAATCACCAGCTTTTAGATCCTGGTTCTTCTTCTCAGTTGCATAACCTTAAGAAAATTATTTGACCCTTTAAAAAATGTTTACTTTTTTAATATTGAGGTGTAGTAGATTTACAATATGTTAATTTTTCAGATGTGCCGCATAGTAATTCACTATTTTTGTATATTATACTCCACTTAAAGTTACTACCAAATAATGGCTATTTTCCACTGTGCTGCACAATATTATCTATGTTGCTTATTTATTTTATACATAGTAGTTTGTACCTGTTAATCCTCTACCCCTATCTCCCCTCTCCTCCTTACTTCTCCCCACTGGTAACCACTAGTTTCTTCTCTATATCTGTGAGTCTGTTTCTGTTTTGTTATAATATATACACTTGTTTGTCTTATTTTTTGGCTTAAGATATAAATGATAACAGAGATTTGTCTTTCTCTTTTTGACTCATTTTACTAAACATGATACTCTAGGTCTATTCACATTGTTCCAGAATTTCATTCTGTACAATGACTGAGTCATATTCCATTGTGCCACACTTTCTTTATTCATTTATCTGCAGTAAAGGAAGCTATCGACGAAACAAAAAGACAAGCTACTGGATGGGAGAAAATATTTGCAGATGATATGACTTTGATGTTGTTCAGTCACTCAGCTGTGTCCTACTGTTTGCACCCCCAAGGACTGCAGCACGCCAGGCTTCCCTGTCCTTCACCATCTCCCGGAGCTTGCTCAAACTCATGTCCATTGAATTGGTGATGCCATCCAGCCATCTCATCCTCTGTTGTCCCCTCTCCTGCCTTCAATCTTTCCTAGCATCAAGGTCTTTTCCAATAAGTCAGCTCTTTATACCAGGTGGCCCCAAAAATGATATAACTGATAAGGGGAGACATTTTTCCAAAGAGATGACCCACAGGCATGTGAAAAAATGTTCAACATTGCTATCATCAGAAAAATGAAAATCAGAACTACCAAGAGATATTGCATCACATCTGCCAGAATGACTATCATCAAAAAGTCTACAAACAACAACTCTCAGCAAGGATGCAGAGAAAAGGAAACGCTCCTACCCTGTTGGTGGGAATGTAAATTGGTATAGCCACTATGGAAAACAGTATGGGGGTTCCTCAAAAAGCTAAAGATAGAGCTTCCATATGACGCAGCAATTCCAGTCCTGGGTATATATTGGGAAAAAAAATGAAAACAGTAATTCAAAAAGATACGTGTATCCCAATGTTCATAGTAGCACTATTTACCATTAGATACAGAAGTAAACTAAGTGTCCATCCCCGGATGAATGAAAACTTGATCCTTTTAAGTTTTATCTTCCCATTTTGCAAAATGGGTGTAGTAATAGTACCTATCACAGAATGTTGTTTTGAGAACTAAGTGCTTATAAAGTGCTCAGCCACAATGTTTATTAATGGTAAAAAAAATTTAGCTTAAAGGGACTTCCCTGGTGATCCAGTGGTTGAGACTCTGTGCTTCCATTGCTAGGGACATGGGTTCGATCCCTGGTTGGGGAAATAAGATCCCGCATGCCCCATAGTGTGGCCAATATTTAATTAACATTAATTAATTGCATTTTTAAAAAAAGGGACAGGTAACTCATCTACTCAGCAGAGGGAAAGGAAAGTTTGCAAGCTGAAAGTAGAGAAGAGGAATGAGGGGATGGGGTGTTCCAAATTGACATACAGCTTGCGCTTTTTCTTCTTGGTTTTCACTGGCCCATTCCTAACTACCTCCAAGCAAATCATTTTCATTACAAGATTAATCTCTACTAACACATTTCAAAGAGTCGGACGCGACTGAGCGCTGAACTGAACTGAACTGAACACATTTCACCAGATTACATGGGAAATTCATCATTTATAATGGGACTGGCTTCATGAGCCCCAGGCTCCGAGGGACAACACAAGAGACAGAATGTTCTGTCTCTATCCTGAAATTAAAATAATTTTTGTATAAAGGATCCTGCTTTTTTATTCTGCCCTAGGCTCTGCAAATTATGAAGACAGTCTTGCTCCCAGTATAAGATCTGGGTCATGTTATGCTAAAATGACATCCATTCCTTTCCAATCCTGGGTTTCATTGGAAAATCTTATGTTATTAGTATAAATTTAGAAAGGGTTGAGTCCAACTGTGGAGAAGGAGATGGCAGCCCACTCCAGTACTCTTGCCTGGAAAATCCCATGGACCGTGGAGCCTGGTAGGTTACCGTCCATGGGGTCGCAAAGAGTCGGACACGACTGAGCGACTTCACTCACTCACTCACTCACTCTGAGTCCAACTGTCCTTCTCAAATCCTGAAATTTCCACCCCTGCCCTTCACTACAGAGGATGTCAGGACCAGTACACAAGAAGCATGGATGGGAGGTCATGCCAGCTTGAATTCCCCAAGATGAAGCTCACAAACTAGTCAGTCTGCTAACAGTGATTCCCCAGCTTCTTTGGCACCAGAAATGGGTTTCAAAGAAGACAATTTTCCCACAGACTGGGCTTTGAAGGGATGGTTGGGGGATAATTCAAGTGTATTATATATATTGTACACTTTATTTCTATTATTATTCATCAGCTCCACCTCAGATCATCAGGCATTAGATCCTGGAGGTTGGGGACCCCTGCTCTAAAGCTGATTTTGCACATAAGTGGAGGAGAGCAGGGGTACCCTCTGTTTTCATGGGAATTACCTCCTTCCTTTCTCTATTATCTCAGATCCCTGGCCTCATACCAGCTGGAAACACAGCTTAAATTATCAGTGCAGGGCTTCCCTGGTGGCCCAGTGGTAAAGAATTCACCTCCCTATGCTGGAAACAAGGGTTCAGTCCCCGACCCAGAAGATCCCACATGCTGAGGGGCAAATAAGCACAAATAAGCATGAGGGGCAAACGCACAACTATTGAGCCTGCGCTCTAGAGCCCAGGAGTCCAGGAGCCCTGGAGTCCGTGCTCCACCACAAGAGAACCCACCGCAAAGAGAAGTGAGGGCACAAGTAGAGAGTAGCCCCCACTCACTGCAACTAGAGAAAAGCCCGTGCAGCAACGAAGACCCAGCACAGTCAAACATAAATAATAATTATTTTAAAGAAATGATCAATGCATTGTCACGAACTGTAGTTTTCTTCTTAAAGGTTTGTATACTCCTAGTTCTCCAAATGTTTTCACCCACAGTGTATCATTGGATCATCATGATATCCATGCAGTAGGCAAATGCTGGGCAGCAATAATCTAAAGAACACATTTGAGAAGCCAGGCAAATCAGAGTCCAATCTTGTCTCAACTGCTTCCTTGTCTACAAAATAGAGTTCTGTAGAGACTGAATGTGGATATGTGTAAACTATTAGGATGATGCCCGGTGTGTAACAGGTACTTGGTAGGCGGAGCTTTTGCTGTGTGCATGCTTCCCTAGGGAGAGTTGAGGACAATCTTGGTCCCGATGAGGACCCATCTTGCATCATCCGGACCGAGATCTGTCTCTGGCAGTTCCCACAATGTGCCATGCTCTCTCACAGTCCCGTGGCTTCTCACCTGTTGCTCTGCCCAAAATTGCGGCTGCTGTGTTCCACCCGGCCACCTTCCATTGATCTTTCAGGCTCATTCCAGGTGCCTTTTTTCTGAACCTTTCCCAGAATAGCCCTCCTGTGCTAGGTGATCCTTCTTGGGCTCCCATCTTCCTCTCTTCTTATCGCCATGGTTACACTATGTCGGGCTCTAGCCGTCTGTTCCTACTTTGTCACCTCTGTTGTCTCTAAACTGACCCGTGGGGCAGGAGCTGTGTCTTTAATCTCTGTTTCTGTAGCCTCTGAGTAGATGTGCAATAAATATTTGCTCCTACATGAATAAATACATAAGTGGGTTTTAAAGGTAACGAGGAATTAGTTAATTTGCTTTGTGCGTGTGTCCCCTGGTAACAGATGTGAGGTGCAAACCAGCCTTTCTAACATCCTGGAGATAAGCCAGCATTCCTTTTTGAAGCTGCAAGCAGCAGGACACAATTTCTCTAAAGAAAAATGTTTCTTGAATTTGTTGGAATCTGGCCTGTGGCCCCGGTATAGAAATGGTAGAGGGATGAATCTGGGTTCAGGGAAGGAGCCTCCCTTGATTGCAAAGATCATTTTCCCTGGCACTAGTCAAAGCAGAAGACAGAGACAGCTGCGTGTCCCAATGACATCACTTGGCCCTGCCTTGCACAACAGAGGGAAAAACTGGCAGGGCAAGCTTCTAGTTCATATACACACGACTGGGTCACAGTCAAGATTTTCCACCCCTCTCTCCATCCCTACTGATCCCAGAACTGAAAATGCTCTTGGAACTCTGGATAAAACTGTCTGGAGGGACTTCCCTGGTGGGTCCAATGGTTAAGACTTCACATTCCCAGGTGGGGAATGCCGGTTTGATCCCTGATCAGGGAGCTGGTCGAAATTCAAAACGTAAAACAGAAGCAATATTGCAACAGATTCAGTAAAGACCTTATAAATGATCCACATTAAAAAAAATCTTAAAGAAAAACAAGCCAAACTCTATATCAGATTTGCAGCCGTGAATTCAAGGCACTGTTTCATTTCCAACTCTTCCCTTTATGCATTCATTCCCCCCACCCAGCCTTCACCCAAGACACCCACACTCTTCAATTTGAGGATTATCATCTCTAGGCACTTCTTTATACTTAAACTAGAGAGGTTCTTAAAGCTCTAGAGCATTGCTTTACATTTTTCGACTTTATATGTTATATCATGCTGTACGGATTCACCTTTAACTCTGTTCTGTTTTTCCAATACAATATTGTCAGACTTACGCACCCACGTGCATAAGTGGGTGCTGCTGAATAAGCAGCAAATCCCTTGGGTTAGCATCACACGGCACAGATGCTGGCTTGTGACATCTACGGAGGCCTGGTGGACTGGGAATCAGGGGCACGCTCACGGGGTCTTGCTGCTTCTCATCTCCAGGTGTCACTGGGCTGGGGGTAGCTGTGGTCTGTTTCATTACACATACGAGGCTGATCTCATTTCCTAAAGTTAGTTCATATGTGAATATATAATCCAACAGCCTATTGTGAACAGAATAACAGGAGGCTGGAAGTCAGAAACCTTGACTCTCATCCCACTCCTGTCATAAGAACCCAGGGGATTTCTGGCAAGTTGTTTCACCTTTCCAAGCCTCATTTCTCACGTTGAGCATTACTTGATTTCCAGAAGCTGTACAGGACTGTGGGAAACATTTATAGTGTAGAATGTGGTACAGTGGTTGAACTTTAAACAGAAGGACGAAGTGATACTCACTTTCCAGGTGGGAGTGACCAGACAAAGCACCTAATTTTCTGAGCCTCGCTTACCTCCTCCCCACCAACTGAGAAAATAATGACTCAGTTAAGGAGCTTAGTCCAGGGTGACACATGAAAAGTGATCAGTGTCACGTGCTGGTGGTTATATTTCTCTGGGGATCGTCTTGTCTCATTCCTTAGTGTAATCTCGGTCCTTCTGAAAGTCTGCCCTGTACCAGTTTCCATGAGTCTTCAGAGCCTGTCTTCCATCTCCTGCTATGGAGTAAAGTATCACTATGATGGTGCTGAGACCTCCACCACCCACCACTGGCACTCTGCTGATTCTGACACTATGGATAGGCATGCGCTACTTTTCTCATCACATTTCCCTGAATTAAAAAAAAAAACAAAACACACACACACACAAGAAAAATAGAGGACTTTCCTGGCAGTCCGGTGGTTATGAGTTCATACTTCCACTGCATGCCACATAGCACAGCCAAAAACAAACAAAACAACAACAAAAACAAACCCTCTCCCAGTTTTTATTGTTTTTTGTTTTTTCAATTGATTGTTAATGTTTATTTTCAATCCCTTTTCTTCTGAGCACTCAATAAAGTTTGGCTGGGAAATGAGAACCTGCCCCTCCATCTCCAGCAAAGACTATTTTTGTTTCTAGATCTTCTATTCCTTACTTTCATCTCTTACGATGAGCACTTTCCCAGGGAAGAGACAATGGTTTGGTTCCTCAACATCAGGTAGCCCTGCCCGCCTTGGCTCTGGTCAGTGAGGAGCTGCTTCTAAACTCCACCTGCCCTGCAGATGCCTGGAAGTGCTTTTCAGAAGTGCCTGCCTGTCTCCAGCCTCCAGAGGCCTGACCTTCAGTGCTTTTAAAAGAGACTTCTCAGTGCTTTGGGGAAGGACAAAACTTCTGGCCCCCTTTCTATGCCCTTGGACATAGTTGGTGGGATGGTAGAATCTTTGCCAACAGAAATGTCCGCATCCTAATCCCTAGACCATGTGAACATGCTAACTTACCAAAGGGGACTTTGCAGGTGTGATCAATTTAAGGATTTTGAGATGGGGAGATGCTTCTGGGTGGTCAGGTGGGTTCAATGTAATCACAAGCATCTTTGTAGAGAGAGACTAGTCAGGGTTAGGGAAGCAGTTGTGATGATGAGAGCAGAGCCGTGGGTGGGTGTAAGGTGGGTTTGAAGACATAACACTGCTGCTGCTGCTGCTGCTAAGTCGCTTCCGTCGTGTCCGACTTTGTGCGACCCCATAGACGGCAGCCCACCAGGCTCCCCGTCCCTGGGATTCTCCAGGCAAGAACACTGGAGTGGGTTGCCATTTCCTTCTCCAATGCATGAAAGTGAAAAGTGGAAGTGAAGTCGCTCAGTCGTGTCTGATTCTTAGCGACCCCATGGCCTGCAGCCTACCAGGCTCCTCCATCCATGGGATTTCCCAGGCAAGAGTACTGGAGTGGGGTGCCATTGCCTTCTCCAACATAACACTGCAGGAGACGTGAATTAAGGGATACGGTGGCCTCTAGAAGATGGAAAAGGTAAGGACACATTCTCTCCCTGAGCCTCTGGAAGGAGCACAGCCCAGCCATCACCTTGATTTTAGGACCTCTGACTTCCAGATCCATGGTGTGATACATTATATTGTTTTAACCACTAAGTTTGTGACAGTTTGGTGCAACAGGAATGAGTCACTAGAACAGAGGGTGAGTGAGCATGTTTTACATCGTAAACCCACTGCATATCTGTCTCCTTAAATCCATTGATTCCTTCATCTGCCGTAAGCCAAGGCGTTCTGGTGTCTCAGTGTCCTTTCGTTCCATGTCTGTTTCAGTCAGCCCTCCACGCAAACCATTTGAAGGTTTTGAACTCACACACTGAATCCAGAACCTTTAGCAAGTGCCCCTGTTTGATAAATGCCACCTAATCTAAAATGGTGCTCCTTCCTTCCTGCATTATGCCCTTCAGAATCCACTCCCACCCTCTCTTCCCTGGTTTCTGCTGGTATTAATTAGCACATCTTGCAATTCCTTAAGTGGGTGAGACTTCTCCCAGGTCAGGCTTGAAGTTCCCTCCCTGAGTCTTCATAGGCAGCCTGACTGCAGCCTTGTCAGAGGGGAGAAACTGGGACCCTGGAGGCAATGAGAGAAGAGTCATCCCCCTCTTAGGTCGTCACCCCAAGTGAGCGCATTCCATGGAGCAACAGGGTGGGAAGGTCTTCTGCAGGTGAGACCACTTCATTAAGGCTGTGCATGTGCGCTCAGTTGTGTCCAACTCCTTGTGGGCACGTGGACTTTGGCCTGCCAGGCTCCTGTGTCCATGGGATTTCCCAGGCAAGAATACTGGAGTGGGTTGCCATTTCCTACTCCAGGGGATCTTCCTGACCCAGGGATGGAACCCATGTCCCCTGCATTGGGAAGCGGATTCTTTACCACTAGTGCCACCTAGGAAGCCCTCATTATAGTTGGAATCTGCCTAAATATCCTCCTTCCACTCCTCTCTCTCATCATTGTCCTATTTCCACACACACACACACAAAAAGACAATGGGGGGCTGGAAGGGGACAATCTCTGATATAATTCAGCGACCCATGAAGGCAGGCCACATCTGATTTCTAGATGCATCAGCCTGTGACTATAAGACTTGAGATGTTTTCAGAGCACCATACAAGTTCCTTGGCTCTCTTTTCCTTAAAAATAGATTTTGAACCCTGAACTTACTATACATTTATTTTTTTCCACTAAGCTTTCTGGCAGAATAAAAAAAAAAACAACCCAAAAAACCCCCAGCTTATATTCTGTAGGTAGGACATCCTTGTTGCTTTCAAATTCAATCAGATAAGATCACATCTCCACATTTCTCGACTCTCCTGGGAATATCAAGTACTATTAGGGTAAAAGTTCAGGTGCAGAGAATAGACTTCCATGCTAGCTGGTTTAAGTAAGACCTTTATCACAGGCTATTGAACACATTCCAAAATCAAAGGGAAACTGCAGAAACAAACTCTGGATTGTACTTTCTTCTAGGAACAACTTTTAAATTACACACAGGATCTGGCAGCCATTCTGCCATGATCCAGCATCAGGAGGCCGCCAGCCCAGGGATAAAAGTGGCCGGCACACTCTCTGGACCCAGAATCACACTAGCTCTGCTATGAACCAAACAGAAAGGAGGCTCCTTGCTCATCTCACATTCAAATCCTAAGCAAATGTTTCTGCTCAGCAGACCTACATCGTATCCAGAAAACCTGAGGGCAAGGGAGTTCTAGGAGATGTGATCTTTAGCATCCCAATCTCTGCTCTAGGAAGGCAGGTGAAGAAACCCATCCACAGTGCTGGCTCACTTCCCTTGAGGGTTCCTAGGTGGATTACTGTCAAGGAAAATGGTGCCGTGCTGGTAATCTGAGCCAAGGGGCTGCACTGGTGAGTTTGAGACATGTCAGGAATCTCTTCTTGGCAAATGAGCTGGAAGTCAGAGCAAACTCTGAGAAGGAGGACCAGTGGTCTTGCAAGTGAGGAAGGAAATTCAACCTCAGTTCACCTAGGAGTCAGTTCAGAAATGTGAACTCTGAATTGTGTTCCATTGTTATCTTTTGTGTTTTGGGTTTCTCTTCACAGTTTCTTTTATCATCATCTTCTTTCTTTTTTTTTAAGTTCTCAAACTGCACTTCAGAAGGAAAGAGAAGATTACTCTATTCAAGATAGCTGAAACAATAGTGAGAGAGGAATGGGTCCTACCAGAGGGGAATTCCCTCCCATAACTTCTCACTTTAAGAATTCTCAGCTTGGGTTGAATTTGGCAAAGGGGAGCATTGTTTTTATTTTGAAATTTGGATCTATATGATTAGCTACGTGAAAGCCTGTGTGTTGCATGAATGCTAATTAATTACTCCTTATTTAAATAACAACAATCAAGCCATTGTTCAAGCTGCACTGATTTGCATATGCAAATGATGTTTTTCTCCACTACTCGAAACTCACTGATCACAGCTGCATGAAAAATGTCTACTTTATGAAGTTTCCATTGATCTTCACATGATAATGCTTAGTTATGCAGAACTGAATAGCATTTGCAAGTGAAGGGATTCTGACTTTCATTTATGTCTACCTTTAGCTCTTAGAATTGCACAATTAATCCCTAAGAGGACTTATGAAGACTAATCATTTAATAGGGAATCAAATAATAAAACATTTAAACTGGGGTGCACATATGTGAACGAGCTTGAGAATGTATGTGCTTCTGATGAATTTGATTTCTGTAAGAGCAATAATGCCTGAGAGCCTGGAGCAGCTCATATGGGCAAGAGTCTTCCCATGACTAAGACTATTATTTTCTCCACATCTTTTTCCACTTAACCAGAAGCATTTTTAAACTACTGTTTTGGGGACTTCTTGGTGGTTCATTAGTTAAGACTCCATTCTTTCACTGCAGGGGATACAAGTTCCATCCTTGGTCACGGAACTAAGATCCCACATGCCGGGTGGTCTAGCCAAATAAAATATACTGTTTTTCTACATTTAACCATCAATTTACCCCAGAATTTTGCAATAAAGTCAGAGAAAGGCCATTATTTAATCATAGTTGAAGTCTACATAAGCAGTTTCAATATTTCCCACCAGAAACCATTGGCTCAAAGTTTTCTCAACACACACCAAGACTGATTTGCTATCATTATTTCAATGTATATTGGAGGTCTGCATATCTTTAAGAGAAACAGCCTCTAGGCCTCCAAACCCAAATCCTTGGTCATAAGAAACACTTTTTCCCCCTAATTAGTCTAGAAGCCAAATATACTCTTAAAGTAAACTTGGGCATTTGTTAAAATCCAACAGGAATAATTCTTTTTTAAAAAAAAATCCAAGTTTTCTCTTAATTGTGCAGGTCCAGTCCTGAACCACATGGATCTTCTGGATCTTAAACACTGTGAGATTAACCTCAGACTTTCTGAGAATTTCAAGATTAGCATGTGTGGTTGAATATGTAACTATCTGCAATTAAAACTTCCTTCTTTAGTATGGGCTACTGATTAATTTGTAATTTGTTAGCACATTTTCCTGTGTTTACTATCTAAGACACAGTCCCAGAGAGGGATTATCCATGAAATACCTAGTTTATGATAATATACAGTATAACAGTGCATGTTAACTATTTCTTGGAGAACAGATGTGATTCTGAATAATCAGTTTTATTATTTATCTGCTTCCCTCTTCTGTCTTGTGCAGACAATATTTATCAACTGGATAACTTCTTGTATGATCAAGGGAGTAGTCACATGCTTGTAGTGTGTAACTGGGATAAAAAATTTCCTAAGACTAAGTTGGGAAAAGGAGCACGTCAAGGCTGTATATTGTCACCCTGATTATTTAACTTATATGCAGAGTACATCACGAGAAACGTTGGGCTGGAAGAAGCACAAGCTGGAATCAAGATTGCCAGGAGAAATATCAGTAACCTCAGGTATGCAGATGACACCACCCTTATGGCAGAAAGTGAAGAGGAACTAAAAAGCCTCTTGATGAAAGTGAAAGAGGAGAGTGAAAAAGTTGGCTTAAAGCTCAACATTCAGAAAACGCCATGGCATCTGGTCCCATCACGTCATGGGAAATACATGGGGAAACAGTGGAAACAGTGTCAGACTTTATTTTTTTGGGCTCCAAAATCGCTGCAGATGGTGACTGCAGCCATGAAATTAAAAGACACTTACTCCTTGGAAGGAAAGTTATGACCACCTAGATAGCATCTTAAAAAGCAGAGATATTACTTTGCCAACAAAGGTCCATCTAGTCAAGGCTATGGTTTTTCCTGTGGTCATGTATGGATGTGAGAGTTGGACTGTGAAGATGGCTGAGCACCAAAGAATTGATGCTTTTGAACTGTGGTGTTGGAGAAGACTCTTGTGAGTCCCTTGGACTGCAAGGAGATCCAACCAGTCCATCCTAAAGGAGACCAGTCCTGGGTGTTCATTGGAAGGACTGATGCTGAAGCTGAAACTCCAATACTCTGGCCAACTGATGTGAGGAACTAACTCATTGGAAAAGACCTTGATGCTGGGAGGGGTTGGGGGCAGGAGGAGAAAGGGATGACAGAGGATGAGATGGCTGGGTGGCATCACCAACTCGATGCACATAAGTTTGGGTGAACTCCAGGAGATGGTGATGGACAGGGAGGCTTGGGGTGCTATGATTTGTGGGGTTACAAAGAGTCGGACATGATTGAGCAACTGAACTGAAGGGAGTTGATATATATTGTGATTGGCTATATAGGCCAATTATTTTATTGATTCTCATAAACTGTTAAAACTCATTCAGAGGTTTCATGTTCTCAGATGGTTATCATTCAGAGACTCCCTGAAAATATATCAAAGGGCTCCTGGGAGCATCAACAACTTTAGTTGGAAATAACATCTATCTTCATAACAAGAACACCCTCCTTGGCCTGGCTTCCTTACCTGGTCCTGTAAGGAGGGCAATGTTTCTCTATCTTTCCAGAATAAGAACTGACTCCAGTGAGAACCCACATAGGAAATCTACATATTTTTAGATTTTACCAAATTAATCAACCTTGTTTGGTAACTTTCATATATGCGTGCTAAGTCACTCAGTCGTGTCCAACTCTGTGCAACCCTTTGGACAGAGTCTGCCAGGCTCCTCTATCCATGGGGTGCTCCAGGCAAGAATACTGGAGTGGGTTGCCATGCTCTCCTCTCAGGGATCTTCCAACGCAGGAAACGAACCTGCGTCTTACATCTCCGCTTTGGCAGGTGGGTTCTTTACCACTAGTGCCAGCTCATATAGGCACACGTGAAAACTTGCTCCCACGCAGGTTTGGTTTATAAAATTTTAGTGTTTTATTTTTGGCCATGCTGGATCTTTGTTGCTGCACGAGGGCTTTCTTTAGTTGTGGCAAGCGGGGGGCGGGGGGCTACTCTCTAGTTGTGATGCGTGGCCTTCTCTTTGCAGTGGCTTCTCTTGTTGCAGAGCATGGGTTCCAGGGCACACAGGCTCAGTAGTTACGGTGCATGGACTTAGTTGCTCCTTGGCATGTAGGATCTTCCCAGACCAGGGGTCGAACCTGTGTCCACCACCTTGGCAGGCTGATTCTAACTCCTGGACCACCAGAGAAGTCCCCACATTGTGAATCTTTTGTCTTTCGTCCAGAGGTGCCTTTGCCCATTTGATAGGGGAAGTCTGCAGGGCACCAGCCCTCTTGCCAGTGGGTGAATTGCTGGGACAACCCTTGACCTTGCGCTGGGAGCCAGTGACTAAGAACTCCATTTCTGTCTTAGATAGGCAACTCCAAGGAACATCCTGCACCATTCCTCAGGTGGTCCTCAGCGTTGAGCCTGAGCTGCCCACACAGTAGCCAACGCTGATGCACCCTCCAGTTGCCTTTCCCACCCTCTCTTTCTCTTTCTCCTCTGTTCCCCATTCCTAGACTCCGAAAGCGCTTCTCAAAGTAAATTATTTCCATAAGGATTCTTGTTTCTAGTTCTGCTTTTGGGAGGAAAGCCAAGCATGGAAAAAATGCCATGCTAAATTATTGGGTTAGCCATGAGCCAAGGATTTATGTAAAGTTAAGTTAAACTCTAAGACACATACTTGCCACACCTGCTCTCCTCCACCCTTTGTAATGATTTAACCTCTAATCAGTAACAGAGCAACTCCACTGAGACGACGGTCAGTCAAAAGTAGTCATTATGTATGGTTTGAAACCAACAATGTGCTTTACCTTGAAGTTCAGTCTATGGCTTAGTATCTCTAAAACTCAAGACAATGCTCATTCTCATCATTTTCCATCATATCAACAAACTTATCTGAGTGTTTCTTCTGCATGCATGCATTTTGCAAATATGATCTAAGTCTTCGGATCAAGCTTACAAAACTAAAATGTAAATGATAAAAAAAGACCTAAGGGCAAAAGTTAATGATATGAAGTAGCATATTTCTAGAAACTAAATAAATGGCATAAAAGATTGTTAGCTTTAGAGTGGCTGCTCAGGGAAGAGGTGAAACTTGATTGAGTTGGATGTCCAAAGGACTGAACAGGCGGAGGACTGGACAGATAATTCCAGGCTGAAGATTTGTGTAAGCAAGGGTGCAGCATGGGATGTACATAGTGTGGTCAAGAAATAATTAGTCAGCTGGTGTAGGGGAGAGAACTTTTATGGAAGTTAATGAAGAAATTTGGAGACATAGGTTGGTTCTAAACCATGGGAAAACATAAAGATTAGAATGAGAAATCTGGATGCTTATTCCACAAACAGTAGAGTCTTTTTGATTACTTGGTTGCAATGCTTGAAACTTTTAGACCAGGAGCCATAAGGAAATATCTCGGGTCTTAAATGGTAGAACACATACAAAAAAGAGACCACAGCCTGTTCTAGAACCACATAACTCCTCCCCTCAAATCTTGAGAAGAATAAGAAATGAATGTGGGAACTTAGAATAATGCTTGAACAAAGCAGAAGTGAGAGGGAAGACTTTATCATTTGAGCCTGAATCTTCCAGGTATCTCAATGATACCAGTGGGTTTTTCTGAGCAAATCCACTGCTTTTTACAGAAATCATTACCCCTAGATTCTGAGACTGAAAAGATGCTTCTAAAAAAATTTAACCACATAATATATTCAAGATTTTATTTTTTTTACTTGAGAACAATAGCTTTTATTTATTTAAATTTATTTTTAAATGGGGGGAATTTGCTTTACAACATTGTGTTGGTTTCTGCTGTATGACAACTCAAATCAGCCATAATCATAATATATTGCCTCCCCGAACCCCACCCCACTAGGTCACACAGAGCGCCAGGCTGGGCTCCCTCTGTCATGCAGCAACTTTTTACCAGCTATCTATTTTACATCGGGCAGTGTATATATGTTGATGGTCCTTTCTCCATTCCTCCCATCTGTCCCTCTGCCATTGTGTCCACAAGTCCATTCTCTATATCTTAGTCTCCATTCCTTCCCTGCAGACTTGTTCATCAATGCCTTTTTCCTAGATTCCAAATATATGCATAAATATACAATATCTGTCTTTCTGACTTCACTCTGCATAACAAGCTCTAGGTTCATCCACCTCCCTAGAAGTGACTCAAATCCATTCTTTTTATGGCTGAGTAATATTCCATTGTATATATGTATATTTAAAACTTTAAATGATAAAATAATTAGGCAGGATGGAGCAGAAAAAGGACTTTAAAATTCACAATAAGAGGATGGACTAAGCTGCCTCTTTCAAAATTTATTATTACTTCCTTTTATTTTACATTCTACTAAATTCAAAAAACTAAGATCATGGCATCTTGTCCCATCCAACTTCATGGCAAATAGATGGGGAAACAATGGAAACAGTGACAGACTTTATTTATTTTCTTGAGCTCCAAAGTCACTGCAGATGGTGACTACAGGCACAAAATTAAAAGATGTTTGCTCCTTGGAAGAAGAGCTATGACAAGCTATGACAGCGTATTAAAAAGCACAGACATTATTTTGTCAACAAATGTCTGTCTAATCAAAGCTATGGTTTTTCCAGTTGTTATCTATGGATGTTACAGTTGGACCATGAAAAAGGCTGAACACCAAAGAATTGATGCTTTTGAACTGTGGTATTGGAGAAGACTGTTGAGAGTCCCTTGGACTGCAAGGAGATCTAACCAGTCAGTCTAAAGGAAATCAATCCTGAGTATTCCTTAGACAGTCTGATGCTAAAACTGAAGCTCCAGTACTTTGGCCACCTGATGCGTAGAGCTGATTCATTAGAAAAGACCCTGATGTTGGGAAAGATTGACGGCAGGGGGAGAAAACGATGACAGAGGAGAGATGGTTGGATGGCATCACCGACTCGATGGACATGAGTCTGAGCAAGCTCCAGGAGCTGGTGAAGGACTGGGAAACCCGGTGTGCTGCAGTCCATGGGGTCGCAAAGAGTCACACGACTGAGTGACTAAACAACAGCTAAATTCTACTAAAAAATTAATTCACTCAACAAGGATTCTTTGTACCCTGGAAGGTTTTCAGAACACAAGCTTGATTTCAAAGCTGGATCCAAAGTCATTTGCTAACCTTGGGATTTTGGCAAATTGAACACATTTTCTGGCTCTTAATTTTTCTTTATGTAATGATAAAAAGGGAGAAATAATATCCAGCTCATAGTTTATTGTAAGAATTATGATTATAAAATGACTATAGTAAGTGACCAACTAAAGCTTTTAAAAGTGTTAAAGTTTCATTTTCCATATTATCCAAAAAATATAGAAAGTTTCATACTGTGTGATAGAGCCTTAGGTAATCTTCTAGCTATAATTCAGCAATAGTGGTAGGCTCTGCCTATAATAGGAACCTTGGCTAGAATTTCAATAGCTCTATTAAATGCCTAAATATTTCTGTAGGATACATACATTCTAACTTATTGTACACTTAGGGGTGGCCAAGTCAGTCTCCATGGATTTGGTTCCATTGCTCCCCTCTTATTTGAAAAGAAAATAAACAGAAAGCTATTTGTTTCTTGTGATCCCACTCAAATCACTTGGAATATCTGCTTTCTAGTTTTTCACTGATTTAAAAATTCTTTCAAGCATTTTGAAACAAACAACAACCTTTATCTCTTCCCATTCTTCAAGATTCAGTTATTTAAGCTTTTAGTAGATTATTATGATTTTATTACACCAGTAACTCAGCCTAACATTTTCTACAGCTAATCTTTGAGAAAAGCATTTCAATATTTAGGTTTCATTGGTGTTTAGTCCCAAAGTTCTGTCCAACTCCTTTACAACCCCATGGACCATTGCCCCCCAGTCTCCTCTGTTCATGGGGTTTCCCAGGTAAGAATATTGGAGTGAGCGCCATTTTCTCCTTCAGGGGAGCTGCGCAACCCAGGGATTGGACCTGTGTCTCCTGTATCAGCAGGTGGACTCTTTACCACTGACCTACCTGGAAAGTTCCTTAGGCAGAGATAATACAATTGAGAAAGATTCCAAAAATTAGCAAAAACCATAATACTGATTAATATGCCTGTTTATTTTGACAGTATTATGGCTATATTTCTATTGAGTAAAAAGCTTTGTGCAATTGGAAAAAGACTTCTGAGTGACATTATCAGGTGTGACTTTTTTTTTAGATTAAAAAAAACAAACAAGAAAGCACATTAGAAAAATGATAGCCTTAGGTTCAAGAGCTGTTTTAGCCTGGAAATGGATGAAATTCTACCATATTTACTGATAGTTGACATGTCTCCATCAGTTAGAAAGGAGGGCAAAGGTACATAGCAAAATGTAATTTCAATCAGTGGCTTGAGGCATCCAACCAAAAGATTTTGACCTTACACTGTCTCCTCCCAAGGATGCTGTGCAAGCAGGTATTTTCTTCACAAAAAGCAAAAGCAATCACTGTTCAAAACCAACATGGCTAGGCTGAAACATATTAGCAACATCTGTGAATTTCTCTGCAAACCTATCAGCAGGTGCCAAGAAGTAATTTAACAACCAAGTGAGCAAAGTAAATGATTCTACAGAGAGCTCCTTTATGCAGAAAGGACTTTGGGTGCTGATGCAATCAATCTCTCAGGATGTCCCACTGAGTTTGCAGTTTCTTCCCCAAATGTCAGGCCAAGTATTGCGACTGCTGCTGTTACCACCTGGGTCTGAATATCCCCTGCTTTCTACAACCCATCCACTACTCTATTCAAAGAGGACGTCTCCACGTTTCCCAAGCACATTGTCAACGTTCCCAGCTTCTTGTCTTTGTTTGTGCTATTGCCTCTTCCTAGAATGACTTGCGTTTATTTCTCCCCTTGGAGGAAGCCTACTTCTTCTCCCAGATCTTGTTCACAGCATCATCTCCCCTTGGAAGGATTTCTACTCACTGGCCGGCCAGAGGCACATTAGAGTGGGATAATTAGACCGTTAGTCACTCAGTCGTGTCCGGCTCTTTGCAACCCCATGGACTACAGCCCGCCAGGCTCCTCTGTCCATTGGATTTCCCAGGCAAGAATACTGGGATGGTGTGCCGCTTCCTTCTCCAGGGGATCTTCCTGACCCAGGGATCGGCCAGGTCTCCTGGATTGCAGGCAGATTCTTTACCATGTGAGCTACCATGGAGCACATTATAGAAGAGTAATGTATCTTGTGTTACAGACTTCATTGTGTCTCCCCTCCCCATAATTCATATGCTGAAGTCCTAGCTCTCCAGGGTCTCAGAAAGTAATTGCACTTGGAGACAGAGGTGATTAAGTCAAATGATGTCAGCAAGGTGGGCTCCAATCCCATAGGGCTGGAGTCCTTATGGGAAGAGATTAGCACAGCTCTGCACAGACCATGTCAAGGCACAGGGATAAAGCAGCCACCTACAAGCCAAGGAGAGAAAGCAGCCCTGCTGACACCATGAGCTTGGACTTTGTCGCCACAACTGTGACACACATTTCTGTTGTTTAAGTTGCCGAATATATGGGTACATTGATACCCCTAGTGAGAAGTGGAATATTTTTGGTCATATCAGTAAACAAACGCATCACAGTCATCAGCACTTGCAGCCCCCACAGACAGTGAGCCAGTGAGCCCTGAGGAGACTCAGGAAGGATAGAAAACCTGCCATCTAGCAGCCATCAGGCTCTAGGCACTCCCTAAGTTGAGTCCCAAGGAAACTCAGGATATGAAAACGCAGCCCCAGATAGCTGAGGTGCATAGCAAATGAATGATTTCTGGAAGCCCAGTCTCTTGCATCTTCCTGTACTTAGAAAAGCACTAAATTCCTTAACTTGGAATATCTGGTTTTAATTAACAATAATCTTTTGATGTTCAGACTACCTGCCCTTTGTTGCAAAACTTCTATATAACCTGGCTCCCCCTCTCGTCTCCTTGGAGGAGTTCTTTCAGAGTTACTTGAGAGACGTCTCCTGGACTTGAAGTTTCCACTGAATGAAACATAATGCTCAACTTTTAGGCTGTAATTATCTTTAAAGTCTACACTAGCAACCTACTTCTTTCTAGCTCCTCCCACTAGAATTTAAGTCCCAAAGGTCAGGGGCTATGCTCCTCCCCACAATATATACTCTGTAAGTATTGGTGATTTTAGTTAAAGTTCATTATAGAGAAAAATAACACGTGGTATGGTTGGAAGGGAAGTGAGAGTTGGGTTGTGAAGGCTGCTAACTGCTGAAGGAATTCCCGGAGGCTTTATCTGAGATATGATCACATGTATTTTTAAACCAATAAGTCAAGTGTTAAAGAGCTGGGTTGTGGTTCAGTCAGTCATGTTTGACTCTTTGGGACCTCATGGACTGCAGCATGCCAGGCTTGCCTGCCCTTCACTGTCTCTCCGAGTTTGCTAACTCATGTCCATTGATTCAGTGATGCCATCCAACTATCTCATCCTCTGTTGCCCTCTTCTCCTCCTGCCCTCAGTCTTTCCCAGCATCAGGATTGTTTCCAGTGAGTCAGCTCTTCGCATCAGGCGGCCAAAGTTTGGAGCTTCAGCATCATCCTTCCAGTGAATATTCAAGGTTGATTTCCTTTAGGACTGACTGGTTAGATCTCCTTGCTGTCCAAGGGACTCTCAAGAGCTTTTTTCCCAACAGCACAGCTCAAAATCATCAATTCTTTAGCGCTCAGTCTTTATGGTCCAACTCTCACATCCATACCTGACTACTGGAAAACCCATAGATTTGACTATATGAACCTTGTTGGCAAAGATATGTCTCTGCTTTTCTAAAAAGCAGGGAAGTTTTTGCTATTGTCTGGTCTAAGGATGAAGAGACTGAGCCAGAACAGCACAGAGGAAGGGAAAAGTAGGCATATGTGTGAAAGATGACCAAGGCAGAACCCACAGAACTCAATCCCTGGAACAGAAGAAGCAAAACAGAGAAAAGAAACAGGGGAACTGAAAAGCACTCTGGAATTTCCGACTTGGAGGCTGGATGGGCGGTGAACCAACTAATCAAGACAGACGTACTGGAGGAGAGTCAGACTTGGAGGCGAGACTAGGGGGGTACTGAGGTCTAGGTAGGTGTTAGTTTTGAGATGCCTACAGTTGTTCAGATGGGCCATTCCAGTAAAGAGCTAGACACTTAGAAACCAATAATGAGCTTTCCCAAATTCTATAGCATCTAGTGGATAAGAATCTGAAACCATCTGGGTGTCATTTGGGGGGAGCTCTGAAGAGCTCTGGTACTACAGTTCTTTGTGTCTCAATGCAGAAAAGAATTCAGTGAGAGGTGAAGTGATGTATTAGAGTAGGACACTTGTGAAGTTTGCAAGGGGAAGGTGAGAAATGCTGTGCCTGGGAACTTAGTGGGCTACAGTTTTATAATCAAAGGGAAAGTGGGGAGGGGGAGAAGAACTTCTTTTTCTTGAATGGACATCATGCTTCCAACATCAGTTCCTCCTCCAGGTTGAGTAGGTGAGTTTTCTTGTTCACACATGGTAAAGCTAGGTCCACAAATCATTGTTTTCTAATGTGAGCAGAGAGCATGCCTGAGAAATCATTAACTGATCTCCCTGGGCAGGATGTGGGTCTCATGCCACTATTGTTTTATTGTTCTGGGGGCCTCTTGTTTCTGTTGCATGATTTTGTTACTAAGCAAGCCTGCTTGGTTTTGTGGTTAAGCAAGCCTGCTTTCTCAAGTAATCATTAACTTACAGGGGTCTCCCATATTTTTCTACTTACAAGCTCCTAGTGGGATTAACTATTTAATCATCTACTTGGTCCCTTTACTCTGTCCCTATCAAAGCTACGCATCAGACACCCTTGCAGGGCTCTTAGATCTGCAAGAAAGAGGACAGAAGAAATCACCTTGCAGAATCTGTTCTGGTGAGACTGGTAGCACCAGTTCCCTGTGCTTATGCTTGTTGGGAGGGTGCGCAATGTCCACTCCTTGTGTTTCCTTCCAAGTGCGGTTAATATTCATCCTTCCAGGTTCTCTGCCCCTTCACTGTTTGACTTTAAAAATAGTCACAACCTAAAAATTGAGAGTTATGTTTTATTCAGTGGGAATTTTTAGGCCTTCAAGCAGGAGAGAGAGCATCTCAAGTAACCCTCGGGAGAACTGCTCTGAGGAGGTGGGGGTTCAGAGGGGAGGAGTGAGGTGATACAGAAGTTTATAACAAAGGGTAGGTGGAGTGAACATCCAAAGTATTTTGTGAGTCAAAGAAAACCAGATATCCCAAGTGAAGGAATTTAGCACTTTTTTATGTACGGGAAGATGAAAAAGTCTGGGCTCGCTGAAATCACTGCTTTGATATACTCCTCAGATATTTGAGGCTGGTATCCTGGGTTTTCACCTTCTGAGTTTCCTCAGGGCTCATCTTAGGGCATGGCTGCAGTCTGATGCCTGCTTTGTTGTTTAGTCACTCAGTCACATCTGACTGTTTGCAACCCCATGGACTGCAGCATGCCAGGCTTCCCTGTCCTTCACCATCTCCCAGAGCTTGCTCAAACTCATGCTCATTGAGTTGGTGATGGCCATCCAACCATCTCATCCTCTGTCATCCCCTTCTCCTCCTGCCCTCAGTCTTTCCCAGCATCAGAGTCTTTTCTAATGGGTCAGCTCTTTGCATCAGGTGGCCAAAGTATTGGAGCTTCAGCCTCAGCACAATCCCCTGCAATGAATATTCAGGATTGATTTCCTTTAGGATTGACTGGTTAGATCTCCTTGCAGTCCAAGCGACTCTCAACAGTCTTCTCTAACACCACAGTTCAAAAGCATCAATTCTTTGATCCTCAGCCCTTTTTATGGTCCATGTCTCACATCCATATGTGACTACTGGGAAAACCATAGCTTTGATTAGACAGACTTTTGTAGGCAAAATAATGTCTCTGCTTTTAAATACACTGTCTAGATTTGTCATAGCTCTTCTTCCAAGGAGCAAATGTCTTTTAATTTCATGGCTGCAGTCCCCATCTGCAGTGATTTTGGAGCCCAAGAAAATAAAGTCTGTCACTGTTTCCTTTGTTTCCCCTTTATTTGCCATGAAGTGATGCGACCAGATGCCATGATCTTAGTTTTTTGAATGTTGAGTTTTAAGCCAGCTTCTTCACTCTTCTCTTTTCATCTTCATCAAGAGCCTCTTTAGTTCCTCTTTGTTTTCTGCCATAAAGGTGGTGTCATCTGTGTATCTGGGGTCATTGATATTTCTCCTGGCAATCTTGATGGCTGCTAGATGACACATATTCTTTGTTTCCTTCCTGAGTTTCCTCAGGGCTCACCGTTGGTTGTGGCTGCAATTTCCAATGAGTGTGACATCATTTGTTTACTGATATGGGAGGCAGTATTCATTTCTCACCACTTATTTGTCTTATTTGTTCAGAATTCAGATGAGAGAAGGCAGTAATATTTATCAGGCCACCTTAAGATTCCCTCAGCAGATTCCTGGGTGCAGGGTAAGCTGTGGGTTTGTGTACCAAGGTCTCCAGTCCTAAAGGATAATGTGTACCTTCTTCCTGGCTACATGGTCTCCATGCTTGATTCCACAGCCTTCCTAGAACATACATGAGCTAAAAAGAAAAAAAAAACTTCAATAAATGTCTTTTCTACTTAAATTAGCTGTAACTGGTTTGTATTTTTTTAACCCTGTGCCAAATGATATGGCAATTTGGAGTTCCAGAAATATGGTCACCCTGGCTAGAACAGATAAATGGTGAGTTGTGTTGATTCTAGAAAATATCATGGAGGATTTTAAGGGTAAAGACAGAGCCAGTGAGTAGTCAACATCCTGTATTAGGGAGAGAGTGCATACAGTAACAATAGAAGCTTTTTAGTTCTCTAGAGAGGCATGTACTTATATAAACAATGGGTATAGCATTGACCATGGCATCCAGTTCCATCACTTCATGGGAAATAGATGGGGAAACAGTAGAAACAGTGTCAGACTTTATTTTTGGGGGGCTCCAAAATCACTGCAGATGGTGATTGTAGCCATGAAATTAAAAGACGCTTACTCCTTGGAAGAAAAGTTATGACCAACCTAGATAGCATATTGAAAGCAGAGATATTACTTTGCCAACTAAGGTCCGTCTAGTCAAGGCTATGGTTTTTCCTGTGGTCATGTATGGATGTGAGAGTTGGACTGTGAAGAAGGCTGAGCGCCGAAGAATTGATGCTTTTGAACTGTGGTGTTGGAGAAGACTCTTGAGAGTCCCTTGGACTGCAAGGAGATCCAACCAGTCCATTCTGAAGGAGATCAACCCTGGGATTTCTTTGGAAGGAATGATGCTAAAACTGAAGCTCCAGTACTTTGGGCACCTTATGCGAAGAGTTGACTCATTGGAAAAGACCCTGATGCTGGGAGGGATTTGGGGCAGGAGGAGAAGGGAACAAACTGAGGATGAGATGGCTGGATGGCATCACTGGCTCGATGGATGCGACTCTGAGTGAACTCCGGGAGTTGGTGATGGACAGGGAGGCCTGGCATGCTGCGATTCCTGGGGTCACAAACAGTCGGACACGACTGAACAACTCAACTGAACTGATGATTGTGGTACAGTTTTTTGTTGTTTTGTTTCATAAGTAGACCATTTTTAAAGTCTTTTATTGAATTTGTTACAATATTGCTTGCATTTTATGTTTTGGTTTTTTGACCATGAGGCATGTGGGATCTCAGTTCCCTGACCAGGAATTGAACCTGCACCCTCTGCACTGGAAGGCAAAATCTTAACCAGTGGACCACCAGGGACATCCCTGTGGTACAGTGTGGGAAGCCAGCGCGAGGAATCCTACCCGTGACAGAGTCACAAGGCACACTCAGGTGGCAGAGCAATCTGAGTCATTGGATTTCTCCCTGGTTTTTCCTGAGCATGTGCCCCAATAATAAAAATTTTCTGTATTTGTCTGTTTCTCCACTGTTTTCTGCCAGTTTCTCGGATAGAGTTAATTCACTGTCTTAGCTCCCTGCATTTGAAAGGAGAGTTGCAGCCCAAACCCCTTTGATAATGCTCTATCCTGCTTAAACAGTTTCCCCTGACCTTTTACAAGCCCGTGAATTGCTCGCAACCCCCAGCTGTGAGGGCAAAAGAGCCTTGAAGTGTCTTAAGTTACAAACTTCTCCTAAGAGCCAAAGCCTTAATAGATTTATTCCACTGTTGCTTCAGTGACTGTTGCCAGACCTCCTTATCTGCACCTGGAAGTTTCTGCTATACAAACTATATTTGGGGATAAAAATGTAGTAGTTTTTTTTGATGTTAGCAACACTAGGCCTTTGAGTTAATTGTTTCTTTTATAAATCATTTGTACTCCTGTTTGCTGTGTCCTTGCATTTATGAAAATCCAATCTTGTTTAGCACCTCCCGAAAATGGTGCCAGACCTTGGAAAAACTAATACTTAGAAAAGAGCTGTAAATTGTCGAATTCGCCTTTTGGCTGGAAGATGATGTAAATTACCTAAGACTTGTGTATACAATTAGGTATGCAGAGACTAAGCCTGCTCTCGATAAGAGGGCTGCTGTCATTGCCAAAATTTGTGAAACTCATTGATCTTCATGGTATAAAAAGGGGATGTGAAAAATAAAGTTTGGAGTCAGCTTCCTCGAGAACAGTTTTCTCAGAGCAGTTTGTCCGGACCAGTTTCTCTCGGGAACAGTTTCTCAGAGCGGTTTTTATTTCTCGGACCAGAATTTCTCAGACTGGTTCTGCAGGCTGGTCTCGCCGACTCGCTCTCCTAGACTCGTTCTTTAGGGACATCTGGCTCCCACACCTCTCTCTCTCTATCTCTCTGTCCTCTTGTACTTTACCTCCAGGCTGAATTCCCATCTGGAGCGGGAGGCTCACCACGTCTACTTACTTGCCCTGGCTATAAGTTCTGCAAGAAAAGTGGACCCACGGTGGGGTCCCTTTAGAGATTCAAGTGGACGCTGGTGGCCTACGTAGATGGTGCAAACCTCTTGTCTTGAGGTTTTATTGGCTTTCCCCATAAACCAAGTTATTCAGCCTCCTATTTTCATTAATTTCCTACTGTTCTATCCTGTCCTGAGCTATCCTGTCCTATCCTTTCCTATCCGCCATAGGGACATCTGGCTCCCACACCTCTCTCTCTCTATCTCTCTGTCCTCTTGTACTTTACCTCCAGGCTGAATTCCCATCCGGAGCGGGAGGCGCACCACGTCTACTTACTTGCCCTGGCTATAAGTTCTGCAAGAAAAGTGGACCCACGGTGGGGCCCCTTTAGAGATTCAATCGGACGCCGGTGGCCTATGTAGATGGTGCAAACCTCTTGTCTTGAGGTTTTACTGGCTTTCCCCGTAAACCAAGTTATTCAGCCTCCTGTTTTCCATTAATTTCCTACTGTTCTATCCTGTCCTGAGCTATCCTGTCCTATCCTGTCCTATCCTGTCCTATCCGCCTGCTCCGTCCCACCTTTGAGCATCCCTGGATCCACCGGGGCTGGACCCCGGCGCAGGCTCATATGTTTATGCAGAAGCTGTGGCCCAGAAACACCTGCCGGGTGGAAAGAAGGTGCTTCTGTGAACTCTGCTCCCTAAACGATAAGCAGACGGCTCCTTTCTCAGGCTGTGCTGCAGTTTACCAGCAGACTCCAATGGAAAGTTTAGATGGTCTGAAACACACGGCTGAAATTTCCCTCCGGGTCCAATTTCCCTCCTGCTTCCAAAGGATACTTTCCTCCCTGACCTCTAAACTAGCCATTTCAATTACTGAGGAGAAACATGAAGAGTCTTGGCTTTCTTGAAACACAATTTAATGTACCAAAAAAAGAGTGAAAAAGGACACAAAGTTCTTAATTCTCAAGTCAACTCGGGTCCAAAAGTTGTTTGAAACTGGAGAGTGCTTTTTCCCGACAGAATTGTAATTAGAATCAGCAGTTACATTTGCTGGGCAGCTCCCAGACACGTCTCTAGCACATACCCCAGCCAAAATACAGACGACGGCCACTCACAATCAATTACTAGCAGTGCTGGTATTGATATTTAAAACCAAAGAGAATTTATACCTAAAAAATACACTCCACTGTCTCTTGAATGCCAGAGATGGAGGAAAAGCAGAGAAGCAAATGATTTTTCTGACCATTTTGAAGACGGCAGGGCAGGGTTAGCACTCATCAGCTCTGCTCTTGCTTGCCTGAGAAGTTCTTTTCTGACCCAGGTATTTGGGGCTGTGCTAGCTGCTGCATGCAGGGGCTGCTCTCCAGCTGCAGAGCGCGGGCTTCTCATTTTGGTGGCTTCTTACTTTGTGGAGCGTGGGCCCAGGTTGCTCGGGATTCAGTAACTGGTGCACAGGCTTAATTGCTGCGTGGCATGTGGCATCTTCCCAGACCAGGGATCAAACCCGTATCCCCAGCACTGGAAGGTGGATTCTTAGCCACTGGACCAGCAGGGCAGGCCTGAGAAGTTCTTTGTCAGGTGCTTTGCTGGCTTTAGGCTTTGGCACTGTGAGTTCTTCATACGTGATTTCACTTCCAGCCGTACAGTTCGCCTTTTCCTTGGATATGGACGTGTTGCCAACGCTGTTTTCATATTGGTTGCTATGAATGGACCCAACCGGCTTTAATTCCTTGCTGCTCAGAATGTGCTCCAGTCCTTGACAAATGTTTGCAGCACGGATGGTGTGGAAAGCTTTTCCCCACCTTGAGGTATTAAACCAAACATCAGAACACTGAAGATAGGATGAGAAGAAGTGTTTCAAAGAAGCCACTGATGCCGAGGTGAGGAGACAAGAGGCCAGTGGGCAGAGCGGGGGCCCAGAGGCTGAGCCCCCACCTTCCAGCGCAGGGCTGTGGGCCTGACCCCTGGCCGGGAAGCTAAGCCCCCACCCTCCAATGCGGGGCTGTGAGCCTGACCCCTGGCCGGGGAGCTAAGCCCCCACATGACTCACGGCCGGAAAACTAAAACACACAGCAGAAGCAATCCGGGAACAGATCCAACAAAGGCTTTACAAATGGTTCACGTTTCAAATTTCTTTAAAAAAACAAACAAGAAACGGAGGCCTTGGGTCCTGTTTGAAGAAAACCAGGAGGTCTTAGAAGAAGGAAGGCTGAAGACCCCTCAAGAAAGGGCAGGTGGTCACAGATATGTAGGACGTCCAAATGGGGTCTTCTGCAATTCAAGGCCCTAAAATACAGTCAAAAGCGCCATCGATCATCACAGAACAGCCTCCTTCCTCCACCTTAAGGCTCCCTTGTGTCTGAAATAGGGCTTCCTTGGCAGCTCGGTGGTGAAGAATCTGCCTGCAGTGCAGGAGACATGGGTTTGATCCCTGGGTTGGGAAGATCCCCTGGAGAAGGAAATGGCAACGCACTCCAGGCGTTCTTGCCTGGAGAATCCCATGGACAGAGGAGCCTGGCGGGCTACAGTCCATGGGGTCACAAAGAGCCAGACATGACTTAGCAACTAAACAACATGTTTTCAATAATTTTTATAATTAACTATAAGCAAAATGGGATTGTTGGTATTCTTTGTTCTACCACCTGCCTTTAAATCTGTCATTATACTAGAATAGGTACATAATGAATTTTTTTTTAGGGAAATATCAAAAGGAATTTGAAATGCTGGATTAATAATAATAAATTGTGTCAAGTCCTAATGCATTTTATTGCCAAAGCATCAAGAAAGTCACACTGTCATAATGATGCTCAAAGCCAAAGGGGAACTGGGAGAAGCTTTCCAAGTCCATCCCTAAACTCGACATGGACAGGCCGCCACACTGACAGGCTCCAGACAAAGGAGCAGTGCGGGAGAAAATCCAAAAGGTGAGCCTACCGTGAACGTCTTCCTCGCATATGGAGCCCCGGGGGTCAAGAGTTCCTCAGACGTGACGGGCCTCTTCAACACTGTAAGACAGACGCAGGGTCAGGCACAAATCCTCTTAGCTCCAGTCGTTCAGCAGAAACTTCCTGAACGCCTCAATCTGCGACATCAGTGACCCAGAGTGGCAGAGATCTCTGCTTCCCAGTGTACAACTCTCGCCAAACAGGCAGAAAACATTAGCAAACGGAAACAGCCCTAAACCTAACTTACAGAAAGCAGAGATGGAGGGGGGGTGGGGTGGGGGGCAGGCGTGCCAAGGGAGCTCTTGCATTTCTTTCTTTCAAGCCCGGATAGGCATTCAACACACTTCCTTGTGGCTCAGCTGGTAAAGAATCTGCCTGCAATGTGGGAAACCTGGGCTCAATCCCTGGGTTGGGAAGATCCCCTGCAGAAGAGAAAGGGAGGAGAAGGGGACAAGAGGGGATGAGATGGCTGGATGGCATCACCAACTCAATGGACATGAGTTTGAGTGAACTCCGGGACTTGGTGATGGACAGGGAGGCCTGGCGTGCTGCAGTCCACGGGGTCACAGAGTCGGACATGACTGAGCGACTGAACTGAACTAAAGCATTCAACGCTTTCCAGATGGGCAGAATCCTCCTGCAATACAGAAGACTCAGGTTCAATCCCTGGGTCAGGAAGATCCCTTGTACAAGAAGTGGCTACCCAGTCCAGTATTCTTGCCTGGAAAATTCCATGGACGGAGGAGCCAGGCGGGCTACAGTCCACGGGGTTGCAAAGGAGTCGGACACGACTTAGTGACTAAAGAACAACAGCAAGGCATTCAACATGTCGAAAGTGAGAGGACCTCCGACTCTGGCAGACTTCGTACCGTGTTTCCAGAGCTAATGCCACACACCCCCCTCCCCCATCATACTGTACACATCCTGTCCACCAGCGCTCCTTAGAGTTCCTCGTCAAAGTCCCAGGCTGCCTTTGGTCCTGAACCCTAACACTGGGGAGCTTTTCTGCGTCCTCAACACGTGCTGGCTCAGCACTTCATATATTCTCTTTGTTTCATCATCACAAGAACTAGTGGGTCCTTTCATCCTTATCCCTATATGCTAAGGAGGAAACAGAAGCTGAGAAAAGTTAAGGAGCTTGTGTCCAAGGCCTCAGAGTCAAATGGAACCAAGATTTAAACTCAAGCGTTGATGCCACTGCCCACCCTCAGAAGAAAGGGTGCAGAAGCTCCAACATGGGGGCGTGTGGCCCCCTCAGACACCTGGACCATCAGATCACTGCTGGGGTCCAGCAGACGGTGCTCACGCAGAACCGGAGCAGAGGCTGCCGCGGAGCCCAGGGCAGCCAGGGGTCTCAGTTAGAGACACACGAGCTTGAGCACAGAGAAACTGGAGTGGCGGGCCGGGAGCACCACACGGTGACGCGCAGCCTCCATCCCCTCTGCGGGGGCCTTCAGGGGCTGGAGGCCAGGCCCAGCCAAGGGGCAGTGGAGGACCAGAGGTGGCGAGACCCAGACCATCTGGCAGGGCCCTGCCCTGCACCTTCTCAGCTGAGGGCAGCGGGGAGCTTCCTGCTGACCTGACGGGTCACGGGGATGCCCGCTGCTGCTTCCGGAAAGCTCATAAAGGAGGACAGGGGTTTGCCGTCTCCCCTACAGAGCGAGAAGGGTGAGGTCAAGAACAGCAGCTCTCAGCGGAGGGTCAGGAGGTGAGAGGAGGGGCCCATGGTTGAGCACTTGCGGCCTTTCTACTCCCCGCCAGTCAAGCCCTGCACACTCTCAGCCCTCAGATCCCTTCTGGGGCTTATGGGGGTGGGTGTCGGAATCACATGGCACTGTGATGTCTGACGACAGCCCCCACAGCCTATCACACGGCCTACTTCTATTGAGATATAATCGACACACTAGAGCTGTTTCGGGCTACAACATGATGTACGTGTGACGGAGTGGTCACCTGACCCCCTCAAGGTCATCCCCTCACGCAGCTACGAGCTTTTCCTTCTTGAAATGAGAGCTTTTCAGATCTGCCCTGGGGACTGCCCGGGGGCTCAGTGGCTGGGACCCTCCTGCCGCCACAGGGCCCTCGCGCTGAGACCCGGCACCCAGACAGATCAAAAGACTGAAAGCAAGGGCTGCTCTCTTAGCAGCGTTCAAATATACAACGCAGCATTACTAGCTGCAGTCACGGAGCACTGCACTCCCCGGGACGTGCTGAGAAGCTGGAGACGTGTGCCCTCTGACCCCTTTCGCCCACTCGACCTTCCCGCCCCCACTGACCAGCCCGCTCTGGGCAGCACCAGCTTGCTCTGTGCGTGTGAGGTTTCTGTCCGGTTCCACATACACGTGAGGTCGGGTGGCGTCTGTCCCTCCCTGTCTGGCATTTCACTTGGAGTAGACCTCAAGGCTCACCCACCTCGCTGCACAGAGCAGACCTTCCTTCACTGTCCTCCCTGGATAGCGTGCCGCCATGCGTGCGTGTGTGGGACAGGCCACATTTCCTTCACCCAGCCATCCCGACGGGCACCTGGGCGGCTTCCGTGTCTTGGCTGTTACAAGCAATGCTGCGACAAACACGAGGGGCAAATAAAATCTCAAAGGCGTGTCCTCCTCCCTGTAGACAGGCCCTCAGAAGGGAGGCTGTGGGGCCACAGGCGGGCCTACTTCTCTTTCCTTCAGGGACCACCACGCTGCTTCCCACGCCGGCTGCACCCGTCTGCATTCCCGCCAGCCGTGCTTGGCGGCCCCGTTCTGTACATGCTCAGCAGCGTTTGTCACATGAGTTCTTTCCAACGTCAGCCATTCTGACAGGTGTCAAGTGACGTCAGACACTCTGCAGGTGTCGTTGCAACTTTGAGTCACGCTACATTGTAATACTAGGCAACAGTGCTGACCATTGAATACACTGTCTCACTTTCCTGTGTTAGCATGTGCACAAACTTTGAAACCTAGGGAGTCATTTCTAGCTTTCTCTTCTCATACCCTTGAGAACTTATTTACTCATCACAATGATACTAATAATATTACTTTTATAGCACTTAATCTGGATTGGGGCATTTACATATAGTATTAAAAATATATGCTGATGGATAACTAATGATTAAGTTTAAATGCCTTACCATGAAGCCTGCTTACCTACTTGAGGGAAAAAAAATCATAGGTGAGCTCCCTCCGTTTTGGGAATCCACTAAAGAGTTGAGAGAGGAGCTCGTCAGAACGTAGAGGTAGGATTTATCAATGAAGTCCTGACAATTCTGGTCCTTAGAGCCCCAACCTTCCATTTCTGTCTGCTGCTGCTGCTGCTGCTAAGTTGCTTCAGTCGTGCCTGACTCTGTGTCACCTCATAGACGGCAGCCCACCAGGCTCCCCCGTCCCTGGGATTCTCCAGGCAAGAACACTGGAGTGGGTTGCCATTTCTTCTCCAATACATGAAAGTGAAAAGGGAAAGTGAAGTCGCTCAGTCGTGTCCGACTCCCAGTGACCCCATGGACTGCAGCCCACCAGGCTCCTCCGTCCATGGGATTTCCCAGGCAAGAGTACTCAGTGGGGTGCCACTGCCTTCTCCATTTCTGTCTGCATGTCAGTGAAATTCCCCCTTTGGGCCAAGGGGGTAAGGAGAAAGAGGAACAACGCAGCCTTCTACTCGCCCAGGGAGTGGCCTCCCTGAAGGTGACACACTGAATGCAGAGGGCCGGCGCACTCCACAAGCGGGCGGAAGGTGTCCTCAAGCCACACTGGCCCCAGCAGACCAGGTTCACTCTGGGGACGGCGGTGGTGTCCCTGGGTCCAGGCGCCTGTGGGCTGAGGAGGTGACTCGATCTGAGTGCAAGTTCATACCCTTCTGTGTGCCTAGGTTGTTGGGTTGTTGTTTTTTTTTTTTTTTTTCTGGAACATACAGTCTATGGAGGTTGAAGAGTAGAGTTTGAAACCGCAAGGCAAAGAGAGTTCTCTGCAGGGGTAGCTGGGTTGCAGAGCTCTGCGCTTCTCCCTTGCGGGTGCAGAGACCCAACAGATCCAAGCATCAGGTACCATCCGGGCAGCGGCACCTCCGCTGCTGTGCGCCACTCAAACCCACCGCAGAAACCAGTGGCTGCTCCTGGAGCTGGGGCTGCTGGCGCGGAGGCCCTCAGACGGCCGGGGTTCGCAGCTGTCCTGGGAACCCTGTCTGCAAAGAGAGCCGACTTCCCCAGGCCGTCCCTCGCTCCGAGAGGTGGCCAGCATCCAACGGCCAGTCAGCGTGAGGGTCTAACGGCCTGGCCACCTCCCCTAAGAGGGGACCCCTCTCCAAGGCCCCCCCTCCAGAGCGCCACCTGGGGTCAGCCGCAGCCTCCGCGGGGCGCACGCTGCAGTCCAGGTCGTCTGCAAACCTGCATCTCCCTTCCTCCCCCAAGGCGCGCCTGCCTGCGTGCCTAGGGCCCAGTCGTGTCCAAGCTTGCGACC
>SJXQ01010316.1:0-17654 GCA_006408695.1 Aepyceros melampus | reverse complement strand
CTGTGAAAAATACCACTGGTAGCTTGATAAGGATTGCATTAAATCTGTAGACTGCTTTGGGTAGTATACTCATTTTCACTATATTGATTCTTCCAATTCATGAACATGTTATATTTCTCCATCTATTAGTGTCCTCTTTGATTTCTTTCAACAATGTTTTATAGTTTTCTATATATAGGTCTTTAGTTTCTTTAGGTAGGTATATTCCTAAGTATTTTATTCTTTTCATTGCAATGGTGAATGGAATTGATTCCTTAATTTCTTTTTCTACTTTCTCATTCTTAGTGTATAGGAATGCAAGGGATTTCTGTGTGTTGATTTTATATCCTGCAACTTTACTATATTCATTGATTAGCTCTAGAAATTTTTTGGTGGAGTCTTTAGGGTTTTCTATCTAGAAGATCATGTCATCTGCAAACAGTGAGAGTTTTACTTCTTCTTTTCCAATCTGGATTCTTTTTATTTCTTTTTCTCTCTGATTGCTGTGGCCAAAACTTCCAGAACTATGTTGAATAGTAGCGGTGAAGGTTGGCACCCTTGGCTTGTTCCTGACTTTAGGGGAAATGCTTTCAATTTTTCACCATTGAGGATAACGTTTGCTGTGGGTTTGTCACATATAGCTTTTATTATGTTGAGGTATGTTCCTTCTATTCCTGCTTTCCGGAGAGTTTTTATCATGAATGAATGTTGAATTTTGTCGAAGGCCTTCTCTGCATCTATTGAGATAATCATATGTCTTTTATTTTTAAAGTTGTTAATGTGGTGAATTACATTGATTGATTTGCGGATATTGAAGAATCCTTGCATCCCTGGGATAAAGCCCACTATTTCATGGTGTATGATCTTTTTAATGTGTTGTTGGATTCTGATTGCTAGAATTTTGTTAAGGATTTTTGCATCTATGTCCATCAGTGATATTGGCCTGTAGTTTTGTTTTTTGTTTTTTTGTGGTATCTTTGTCAGGTTTTGATATCACGGTGATGGTGGCCTCATAGAATGAGTTTGAAAGTTTACCTTCCTCTGCAATTTTCTGGAAGAGTTTGAGTAGGATAGATGTCAGCTCTTCTCTAAATTTTTGGTAGAATTCAGCTGTGAGGCCGTCTGGACCTGGGCTTTTGTTTGCTGGAAGATTTCTGATTACAGTTTCAATTTCTGTGCTTGTGATGGGTCTGTTAAGATTTTCTATTTCATCTTGGTTCAGTTTTGCAAAGTTGTACTTTTCTAAGAATTTGTCCATTTCTTCCACGTTGTCCATTTTATTGACATATAATTGCTGATAGTAATCTCTTATGATCCTTTGTATTTCTGTGTTGTTTGTTGTGATCTCTCCATTTTCATTTCTAATTTTATTGATTTCATTTTTCTCCCTTTGTTTCTTGATGAGTCTTGTAATGGTTTATCAATTTTATTTATCCTTTCAAAGAACCAGCTTTCGGCTTTGTTGGGTTTTGCTATGGTCTCTTTTGTTTCTTTTGCATTTATTTCTGCCCTAATTTTAAGATTTCTTTCCTTCTACTAGCTCTAGGGTTCTCCATTTCTTCCTTTTCTATTTGCTTTAGGTGTAGAGTTAAGTTATTTATTTGACTTTTTTCTTGTTTCTTGAGGTTTGCCTGTATTGCTATGAACTTTCTTCTTAGTACTGCTTTTATAGTGTCCCACAGGTTTTGGGTTGTTGTGCTTTTGACATGTGGTGTTGGAAAAGACTCTTGAGAGTCCCTTAGACTGCAAGCAGATCCAACCAGTCCATTCTAAAAGAGATTGGTGCTGAGTGTTTTTTGGAAGGAATGATGCTAAAGCTGAAACTCCAGTACTTTGGCCACCTCATGCGAAAAGTTGACTCATTGAAAAAGGCTCTGATGCTGGGAGGGATTGCAGGCAGGAAGAGAAGGGGACGACAGAGGATGAGATCACTGGATGGCATCATTGACTCTATGGATGTGATTTTGATTGAACTCTGGGAGTTGGTGACGGACAGGGAGGCCTGGCTTGCTGCAATTCATGAGGTCACAAAGAGTCGGACATGACTGAGCAACAAAACTGAACCGAACTGATTGCAGAAACATACATAGAGGACAGATTTATGGACATGGGGGAAGGGGAAGAGGGAGAGGGTGAGATGTATGGAGAGAGTAAGATGGAAATTTACATTACCATATGTCAAATACAAAGCCAATGGAATTTTGCTGTATGACTCAGGAAACTCAAACAGAGGCTCTGTAGCAATTCAGAAGGGTGGCATGGGGATGAAGATGGGAGGGAGGTTGGAGAGAGAAGGAACATGGTTGTACCTATGACTAATTCTTGTTGATGTTTGACAGAAAAAAAAAAAAAACACACAAAATTCTGTAAAGCAATTATCCTTCAATTAAAAAATGAATAAATTAAAAAAAATACTAATATGACCCTACAATCAACAATACTCAGTGTTAAGGACATATATTCTCTTTTGATGTTCAGATTTTAAGATCTACCTATAAACACAGCAAATATTTAGTTATAAATTCTAGGGAGATTGTGTACTTAGAACTTCAACACTCTGGCTGCAGGAAATAGGAGCAGGCTTCTACACCATCATATGTGAAAATGAAAATGGGTTCCAGGCCCAGGGATCCTTGCACATTTTGGGGGAACCACCTTGCATCTACTCCCAGTATTCATCACCCCACTGAAAGTATGGGATTCTCAGAACATGCTTTTTACCTAGGTTTGCACTGGCCACCACTGGTTCTAAGACTCCTGAGTCATCCCTTATTACAGAAATTTACCCCTATAAATGGCTACTTAATATAAAATGAAAAGAAAGTGTTAGTTGCTCAGTTGTGTCCAACCTTTTACAACCCCATGGACTGTAGCCTGCCAGGCTCCTCTGTCCATGGAATTCTCCAGGCAAGCATACTGAAGTGGATAGCCATTCACTTTTCCAGGTGATGCCCCTGACCCAGGGATGAAACCTGGGTCTGGCGCACTGCAGAGAGATTCTTTCCCATGTGAGCCACCAGTACCACTCACTGCACTCTTCTCCAATTCCTATATTCCCTTTACAGTGCCTTTTGGGACTCACTTTCCATCAGTCATATATTTTATCTCATCCTCTTCTCTGATCTGCTTAATTCTTGACATCAAAACTGACTCTTGAAGCTACTTAAGAAGTGAAGTCGCTCAGTCGTGTCCGACTCTTTGTGACCCCATGGACTGTAGCCTACCGTGGGATTTTCCAGGCAAGAGTACTGGAGTGGGTTGCCATTTCCTTCCCCAGAGGATCTTCCCAACCCAGGGATCAAACCTGGGTCTCCTGCATTGTAGGCAGACGCTTTACCATTTGAGCCACCTAGGAAGTCGAAAGGACACTACTTATATCATGAAGAAAGATAAGACCCTAGTAAAAGCTTTCCTAATTTTCAGTCTCAATGACCTTGATTAACTTTCCATTAAGGAAATAAATCAATAGGAAATCCCACCTGTTGTTGTGTTCCTACCACCATAATTACAAATGTACCTGCATTTGTGCCCACATAATCTGCATTTCCTTTTGTGAGTAAAATTAAATGCTCATACTACAGTTTGAAATCAATGCTTCACTATTTCCTTTCCAAGGACATTTTTCCAACAGTTGTTTTCTCAGTGTTGTATCATCTGTTATTTACTTCTCTACCAAATTTATTCTCTCATGCAAACAAGTAATATTGACCATCTTAAAACAAATAAGCCCTAAAAAAGAAAACTGTTGACTTTTCTATTTTCAAAACAAACAAACAAAAAAAACAAAAACAATAAACTGGAAATACTAATCATTGACCTGTTCACATCCAGGTTCTAATTACTGTGTTCATATTTTTTCTTCAATATACTCTAGTCAGATTTTCAATTCCACCATAAAGATGGGGCAGCTCTTGTTAGAATCATTAATAATGCCCCCAAAGCCTCATCTTACTGGACATAACAAATCTGGCAAATTTTATATAGTGATTTTCTAATCACTTTATTTAGACATATCATTCACTCCTTATGGTTTATCAGTCTAGTAAACTGTTTCTTCTTATTCCATCTCATTTAAACATTTTCTATAATATTGGAGTGACTTCTCATTTCTGTGTACCTTTAAAAATCTAAATAAATGCATCTACACTTTGATAGCTAATAGTAATACTAAGTTTTGAAAATCTCCAAATGTATAAATGTCTCAACTATGAAATCTTGTGTGTTCATTGGATACTCAAAATTCTGCCTCAGATTTCTAAGTCCCTAAATAAAATTAAAAAAAATAATAATACATCTGACCACTTCCTAAACTGTAATCTTGGTTTCACTGCAATCTTCTGTATCTTGTTAAGTAAGTCCACTCTCTGACTGTTTCAGGCCAGTCTTCTTATAATACTTTTGAATTATTTCTTTCTTCACACCCTGTGTAACTCAACACTTAAGTCTTGTTAGGTATAACACCTATTGAGATCCTGATTGCATCTCAGTTACTTTCCTGCTAGGATTTTGGTCCAGTACACCATGCTTCACCAGTACAGGAGTGCTTCAATAGTTTCTTAATTGATCATCCCGTTTCTTTTCTGACCCCTTACAGTAAATTTTCATTGAAACAGTGACCTTCTGAGAATATATTTTAGATGACATCATTCCTCTGCTCAAAATCCTACTTTGGTTTTACAGTTCATAAAAAGTAAAAGCCCATGTACTACAATGGTCTGCAGTATACTGTTATGAAGGAACCATCTGAAGCTTTACCAGCCTCATGCCCTGTCTCCTGTGCTCCATCAACACTGATTTACTGGATCTTTGCTAACACTAAGCATGCTCTCATTTCAAAACCTTCTACAATTTTCCATGCATTCAAAATTCCTTCTCCAGACCCATGTGCCTCATTGTCCTTTTTCATAATATTTAGGTGCTTTGCTCAACTCTAACTTCACCAGTGTCTCTTATATACCTGGTACCCAAATATGGCATGAGAAAGGAGAAAACTATAAGGACATTGAGAAAATGGAGCATATGTATTCTTGGACGTGAATGTCCATGCCACATTGAAGCTGATGAAAATAGAGTGTATTTTTCTTGTGGTCTGATTCCACAGTGAGAACCTGGAAGAACAAGATTATGTCAAGTGTCTCTGTGAAGTGAAGTGAAGTGAATTCGCCCAGTCGTGTCCAAATCTTTGCGACCCCATGAACTGTAGCCTACCAGGCTTCTCTGTCCATGGGATTCTCTAGGCAAGAATACTGGAATGGGTTGCCATTTCCTTCTCCAGGGGATCTTCTCGACCCAGGGATCGAACGTGGGTTTCCCGCAATGGAGACAGACGCTTTACCCTCTGAACCAACCTAACACCAAAAGGCTGAGGGAGAATGAGCCACCTTAGGCCGTGTGTCAGTCATTGATATAGATGCTTTTGATTTCCAAATAAATCATGGTCATGTGACACTACAGGAGGCTAGGATGTCTCTGTAATATACACTCACACAGGCTTCAACTGGGGCTGTAGAATTTAACTACAACAGACTGGTCTCAAATAGGAAAAGGAGTACATCAAGGCTGTATATTGTCACCCTGCTTATTTAACTTATATGCAGAGTACATATGAGAAACACTGGATGGAAAAAGCACAAACTGGAATCAAGATTGCCAAGAGAAATATCGATAACCTCAGATATGCAGATGACACCACCCTTATGGCAGAAAGTGAAGAGGAACTAAAAAGCCTCTTGTTGAAAGTGAAAGAAGAGAGTGAAAAAGTTGGCTTAACGCTCAACATTCAGAAAACGAAGATCATGGCATCCAGTCCCATCACTTCATGGGAAATAGATGAGAAAACAGTGGAAACAGTGTCAGACTTTACTTTTTGGGGCTCCCAAATCACTGCAGATGGTGACTGCAGCCATGAAATTAAAGATGCTTACTCCTTGGAAGGAAAGTTATGACCAACCTAGATAGCATATTGAAAAGCAGAGACATTACTTTGCCAACAAAGGTTTGTCTAGTCAGGGCTATGGTTTTTCCTTTGGTCATGTATGGATGTGAGAGTTGGACTGTGAAGAAGGCTGAGTGCCAAAGAATTGAGGCTTTTGAACTGTGGTGTTGGAGAAGACTCTTGAGAGTCCCGTGGACTGCAAGGAGATCCAACCAGTCCATTCTGAAGGAGATTAGCCCTGGGATTTCTTTGGAAGGAATGATGCTAAAGCTGAAACTCCAGTACGTTGGCCACCTCATGCGAAGAGTTGACTCACTGGAAAATACTCTGATGCTGGCAGGGATTGGGGGCAGGAGGAGAAGGGGATGACAGAGGATGAGATGGCTGGATGGCATCACTGATTCGATGGACGTGAGTCTGAGTGAACTCCAGGTGTTGGTGTTGGACAGGGAGGCCTGGCGTGCTGTGATTCATGGGGTCACAAAGAGTCAGACACGACTGAGCGACTGAACTGAACTGATATAGATATATAATAACATATGTTATTGTACATTTGATATCATGCATATATGATATGCATGTGTGCTCAGTCATGTCTGATTCTTTGCAGCCCCATGGACTGTATCCCTCCAGGCTTCTCCATTCATGTAATTTTTCAGGCAGGAGTACTGGAGTGAGTTGCCATTTCCTTTCCAGTGGAACTTCCCAACCCATCAGTCGAACCCATATCTCTTGCATCTCTAGCAATGGTAGATGGGTTCTTTACCATTAAGACACATGGGAAGCCCAGTATATGCTAATGTATTTCTAAGAACTGATTTTTTTTTTATTCTGACCATTTTTCCAGTATCTTCCTTCCAATAATATTGAGAAATGCAGGTAGAAGGAGATGTCCATTAGACAATCCTATACATTATTACTTTAATTTTTTTTCAAAATTAGATATCTTATCAAAAAGGGGGAGAAGTAATAAATTATTCCCTATCCATATGATTTTTTAAAATTTAAATTTATTGATTTTAATTGGAAGCTAATTGCAATATTGTATTGGTTTTGCCATACATCAATATGAATCCACCATGGGTGTACACGTGTTCCCAATCGTATATCCATATGATTTTTACCACTTTCCTGGTGGCTCAGGCAGTAAAGCGTCTGTCTACAATGCAGGAGACTTGGGTTCGATCCCTGGGTTGTTAAGATCCGCTGAAGAAGGAAATGGCAATCCACTCCAGTAATATTGCCTGGAAAATCCCGGACAGAGGAGGCTGGTAGGCTACAATCCATGAGGTCACAAAGAGTTGGAAAGGATTGAGTGACTTCATTTTCATATGATTTATGTTGTGGTCACTACCTTTGCAAGATCAGTTTGATATCTGCACCAATATTGGAAGAGGAACTGAAAAGCCTCTTTATGAAAGTGAAAGAGAAGAGTGTAAAGGCTGTCTTAAAATTCAGCATTCAAAAAATGAAGATCATGGCATCCGATCTTGTCACTTCATGGCAGATAGATGGGGAAACAACGGAAACAGTAATGGACTTTATTTTCTTGGGCTCAAATATCACTGCACATTGTGACTGCAGCCATGAAATTAAAAGATGTTTGCTGCTTGAAAGAAAAGCTATGACCAACCTAGACAGCATATTAAAAAGCAGAGACATTACTTTGCCGACAAAGGTCCATCCATCTAGTCAAACCTATGGTTTTCCCAGAGCCATGTATGGATGTGAGTGTTGGACTGTAAAGAAAGCTAAGTTAAAGAATTGATGCTTTTGACCTGTTGTGTTGGAGAAGACTCTTGAGAGTCCCTTGGAGTCCCAAGGAGATCCAACCAGTTAATCTTAAAGGGAATCATTCCTGAATATTCATTGGAAGGATTTATGCTGAAGCTGATCTCCAATACTTTGGCCAACTGATGGGAAGAACTGACTCATTGGAAAAGACCCTGATGCTAGGAAAGATTGAAGGCAGGATGACAAGAGATGACAGAGGATGAGATGGTTGGATGGCATCACTGACTCCATGGACATAAATTTGATCAAGCTCTGGAAGTTGGTGATAGCCTGGCATTCTGCAGTTCATGGGGTTGCAAAGATATAAACATGACTGAGCGACTGAACTGAACTGATATCAAGCAAAACTTTGCAGAATCAAGTAGTCTAAGACCCTATTCACTGGTTTTTCCAACACAAGAAGCATTTCAGTATTTTCTGCTTGAAAACTCTCAAAACAACTTAAAAAAATACAGCATATGAAATGGCAACTGAAATTGATGCTACAACTTTATTGAATTTGGGATAGTGTGTTGTCACTCTTCAGGATCCTTCTGGTGTCTGCAGAGGCAAGCTGGTAAATTTAATACAGTACTTTTGAGGGTTACCATCTCTGTATCCTTTAGATTCCAGAAAGTCCACTGAGGTTGGCCTTCTTGCTCCGTAATATGATATTACTTCTGAAATATCATTTTGGGTGTCAGATACAGAAGCTTGAATTTGGTGTCACTCTTTCTGATGGGCAGAGAGCCTGATATGGGAATTTCAACAACTACCTGACACATAAAACCCAATCATATCCTCTTGAGCCCAGGAAATGATTACAAGATGGTCTAGGAACCCAGTTTACCTATTGTTTGATGAACTATTGGATGAAATGCATTTCTTACCTAGTCTCATCCAAACAGAGAACATGATGGTGCTTAGATCTCCAGGTATTCATGTAACTCAGACATTGAAATTCATCCTCTAAAGTCTGGATGCTCTCCTTTTCCCAATGCAGTTATCCAAGTAAACATCTGAGATCCTCTTGGAGGAAGTCTGGAGGTACCATTTACATGTGTTTCTTGGACAGTGTTGCTGGTCCTTCCTCTTGGAGATCTGGCCTCCTTGTCAGTAAAAGGCTTCAGGACCTTAAAATGAGCTCAGATCTGGTATCTGGGCAGATGATTATAGCTTTTTTGAAGATTATGACCAAAAGTCTTATATTTGGTTTCTCCTGATATTGTTAAGATAGGTGGTACCCTCTTGGGCTGCCTACTTCTTTGCACATATGTGCTTTGGGCTCTTCTTCTATCCCCATAAATATCTATGGCTTAGACAAGCCTAATCTAGTCTAATCCTGTGAGTCTAATCCAGTTGCTCACTGCAATAATTGTGTCCTTTTGCTTTCTGGTGGCTGAGTAAAAATACTAGACTTTTTCAGTTTGGGGTGCTATCATGTCTGTTTCCATTATTGTTCTCAGTTCTGTAACAGCTTCTACTACAGTTAGCCCTGGCTTACTGAGGAGAGGAATTGATGAGCATTTTAATAATTCTGGTGCTCTTCTACATGGCAAGTGTTGAATTCCCCAGTGTTTCCCACAGAATGTAACCACCTGGTGACATTTCCTACCCTGCCTGTTGTAACCCTTCCAGATGTCCTGCTTTCCCAAGCTTTTGAATCTTCTCTTTCTTCTCCTACGATGGGGTTTTGACATCTTGACTTAGCATGTTCATCCTTTTCCTAGCTTTTAGAAGATATCTTGATGGCCAGTTCATACCATCCTTGGGGTTTTGACAAGGTATTAAAATGTGTATCTTCAAAGATGTCTCCTAAACAAATAAATTCCTCCATATTCAATCTTGTTCTCTGTCCCCCTGAATAAAAAAAAAATCTCAGATTTTTTGTATTTCCTCAGGTTGTATTACTTATATTTACTCAGCTATCGAAGGTGCATGCTGATTAGGTCATTGAAGATTGTGTTCCTTTCCTTTATTATGAGATCAGCAAATTTCCAACTGGGTTATGCAACAACTTAATATCACTTATATGCCTGTTGTGCAAAACAGAGAAAGATGGGGCCAATTCTGAGGGAAAACATATTGTCTTAGAGGACAGATATCCCTTTGCACATTTTAGAAAAAGTCTTGCTCCTAAAAGGGAGAGATGGGCCACCTTTTCAAGCCTGAAGAGTTCAGAGTCTAGGGTTTCAAAATTTCTTAGGCATCCTAAAGTTGGTTTTCACACTAGTATAACTTACCTTCCTTGAAAGGGCATAAGCTTCTCTAGAGTTTTATTATTCTGACTGATATGTTTCTATCTGGTGAATCTCTAGATTGTTGCGAAAGAAAGGAAGGAAAAACCAATTGAATTTTTTGCTATAATTTAAATAATGGAAGATTTTAAAAAAATTTTAATGGAGTATAGTTGATTTATAATGTTGTGTTAGTTTCATGTGTCCAGCAAAATAATTGAGCTATACATATGCATATATTCATCCTTTTTCAGATTCTTTTCCAATATAAGTTATTACAGAATATTGAGTAGAGTTCCTTCTGTTATACAGTAGACCCTTGTCAATTATGTAACTTATATATAATAGTGTGTTAATATTGACCTCCTGATTTATCCCTTCCCCTGTACACATTTCCCCTTCAGAAACCATATATTTGTTTTCAACATCTATATATGTGTTTTTGTTTTGTAAATAAGTTCATTTGTATCCTTTTGTAAATTAGATCCCACATATGAGCAATATCATATAATATTTGTCCTTGTCTTGCTTCACTTAGTATGATAATCTCTAGGTCCATTCATGTTACTTCAAATGACATTATTTCATTCTTTTCTATGGCTGAATAAGATTCCATTGTATATCTACAACACATCTTCTTTATCCATTCCTTGATCAATAGAAACTTAGGATGCTTCCAAGTCTTATCTACTGTAAACAGTGCTGTAATAAATACTGGGGTGCATGAATCTTTTCTAATGGTAATTTTCTTAAGATATATGCCTAGGAAGGGACTACTGGTTAATATGAGTTCTGTTTTTACTTTTGTGAGGAACCTCATATTGTTTTCCAGAGTTGTTATATCAATTTACATTCCCACTAACAGTATAAGATGGTTCCCTTTTCTCCATGTCCTCTCTAGTATTTACTCTTTATAGACTTTTTGATGGCTATAGTGGCTGTGACGGCAGGCACACTCAGCACGGCCAAGAGGAGCTACTCCACGTCCGAGGTCAGGGGCAGCGGCCAAGAGTGCCAGGCTACAGTGGTGCAGGAATGGCTGAGAGGAGCTACCCCGCATCCGAGGTCAGGGTCAGGGGCTGGGAGGAGCAACCCTGTGCCCAAGGACAGGGGCAGCAGCTGGGAATATCAACCCACATCCAAGGAATGGTGGCTGTGCTGGTGCAGGAGGACCTAGAGGAGCTATCTCATGTTGAAGGTCAGGAAGTGCGGTGGTGAGGAGATACCCTTTGTCCAAGGTAAGGAGCAGCAGCTGCGCTTTGCTGGAGCAGCCATGAAAAAATACCCCGCGCGCAAAGTAAGAGAAACCCAAGTAAGATGGTAGGTGTTGCAAGAGGGCATCAGAGGGCAGACATACTGAAACCATACTCACAGAAAACTAGTCAGTCTAATCACTCTAGGACCACAGCCTTGTCTAACTCAATGAAACCAAGCCATGCCTGCAGGGCAACCCAAGATGGGTGGGTCATGGTGGAGAGGTCTGACAGAATGTGGTCCACTGGAGAAGGGAATGGCAAACCACCTCAGTATTCTTCCCTTGAGAACCCAATGAACAGTATGGAAAGGCAAAATAATAGGATACTGAAACAGGAACTCCCCAGGTCAGCAGGTGCCCAATATGCTACTGGAGATCAGTGGAGAAATAACTCCAGAAAGAATGAAAGGATGGAGCCAATGCAAAAACAATACCCAGCTGTGGATGTGATTGGTATTAGAAACAAAGTCCGATGCTGTAAAGAGCAATATTGCATAGGAACCTGGAATGTCAGGTCCATGAATCAAGGCAAATTGAAGTGGTCAAACAAGAGATGGCATGAGTGAATGTCGACATTCTAGGAATTAGCAAACTAAAATGGACTGGAATGGGAGAATTTAACTCAGATGACCATTATATCTACAACTGCAGGCAGGAATCCCTCAGAAGAAATGGAGTAGTCATCATGGTCAACAGAAGAGTCCAAAATGCAGTACTTGGATGCAATCTCAAAAATGGCACAATGATCTCTGTTCGTTTCCAAGGCAAACCATTCACAATCAACGTAATCCAAGTCTATGCCTCAACCAGTAACACTGAAGAAGCTGAAGTTGAATGGTTCTATGAAGACCTACAAGACCTTTTAGAACTAACACCCAAATAAGATGTCCTTTTCATTATAGGGGACTGGAATGCAAAAGTAGGAAGTCAAGAAACACCTGGAGTAACAGGCAAATTTGGCCTTGGAATGCAAAATGAAGCAGGCAAAGACTAACAGAGTTTTGCCAAGAAAATGCACTGGTGATAGCAAACACCCTCTTCCAACAGCACAAGAGAAGACTTTACACATGGACATCACCAGATGGTCAACACTGAAATCAGCTTGATTATATTCTTTGCAGCCAAAGATGGAGAAGCTCTATACAGTCAACAAAAACAAGACCAGGAGCTGACTGTGGCTCAGATCATGAATTCCTTATTGCCAAATTCAGACTGAAATTGAATAAAGCAGGGAAAACCGCTAGACCATTCAGGTATGACTGAAATCAAATCCCTTATGATTATACAGTGGAAGTGAGAAGTAGATTTAAGGGATTAGAACTGATGGATAGAGTGCCTGATGAATTACAGATTGAAGTTCATGACATTGTACAGGAGACAGGGATCAAGATCATCCCCATGGAAAAGAAATGAAAAAAAGCAAAATGGCTGTCTGAGGAGGCCGTACAAATAGCTGTGGAAAGAAGAGAAGCAAAAAGCAAAGGAGAAAAGGAAAGATATCAGCATCTGAATGCAGAGTACCAAAGAATAGCAAGAAAAGATAAGAAAGCCTTCTTCATGATCAATGCAAAGAAATAGAGGAAAAGAACAGAAGGGGAAAGACTAGAGACCTCTTCAAGAAAATTAGAGCTACCAAGGGAACATTTCATGCAAAGATGGGCTCTATAAAGGACAGAAATGGTCTGGACCTAACAGAAGCAGAAGATATTAAGAAGAGGTGGCAAGAATACACAGAAGAACTGTACAAAAAAGATCTTCATGACCCAGATAATCACGATGGTGTGATCACTCATCTAGAGCCAGACATCTTGGAATGTGAAGTCAAGTGGGCCTTATAAAGCATCACTACGAACAAAGCTAGTGGAGGTGATGAATTCCAGTTGAGCTGTTTCAAATCCTGAAAGATGATGCTGTGAAACTGTTGCACTCAATATGCCAGCAAATTTGGAAAACTCAGCAGTGGCCACAGGAGTAGAAAAGGTCAGTTTTCATTCCAAGCTCAAAGAAAGCCAATGCCAAACAATGCTCAAACTACTGCATAATTGCACTCATCTCACATGCTAGTAAAGTAATACTCAAAATTCTCCAAGCCAGGCTTCAGCAATACATGAACCATGAACTTCCTGATGTTCAAGCTGGTTTTAGAAAAGGCAGAGGAACCAGTGATCAAATTGTCAACATCTGCTGGATCATGGAAAAAGCAAGAGAGTTCCAGAAAAACATCTATTTCTGCTTTCTTGACTATGCCAAAGCGTTTGACTGTGTGGATCACAATAAACTGTGGAAGATTCAGAGAGAGATGAGAATACCATACCACCTGACCTGCCTCTTGAGAAACCTATATACAGGTCAGCAAGCAACAGTTAGAACTGGACATGGAACAACAGACTGGTTCAAATAGGAAAAGGAGTGTGTCAAGGCTGTATATTGTCACCCTGCTTATTTAACTTCTATGCAGAGTACATCATGAGAAACACTGGACTGGAAGATACACAAGCTGGAATCAAGATTGCCGAGAGAAATATCAATAACCTCAGATGTGCAGATGACACCACCCTTATGGCAGAAAGTGAAGAGGAGCTAAAAAGCCTCTTGATGAACATGAAAGAGGAGAGTGAAAAAGTTGGCTTAAAGCTCAACATTCAGAAAATGAAGATCATGGCATCCAGTCCCATCACTTCATGGGAAATAGATGGGGAAACAGTGTCAGAGTTAATTTTTTTGGGCTCCAAAATCACTGGAGATGGTGAGTGCAGCCATGAAATTAAAAGATGGTTACTCCTTGGAAGAAAAGTTATGACCAACCTAGATAGTATATTCAAAAGCAGAGACATTACCTTGTCAACTAAGGTCCGTCTAGTCAAGGCTATGGTTTTTCCTGTGGTCATGTATAGATGTGAGAGTTGGACTGTGAAGAAGGCTGAGCGCTGAATTATTGATGCTTTTGAACTGTGGTGTTGGAGAAGACTCTTGAGAGTCCCTTTGCTGCAAGGAGATCCAACCAGTCCATTCTGAAGGAGATCAGCCCTGGGCTTTCTTTGGAAGGAATGATGCTAAAGCTGAAACTCCAGTANTTGGACTGTGAAGAAGGCTGAGCGCTGAATTATTGATGCTTTTGAACTGTGGTGTTGGAGAAGACTCTTGAGAGTCCCTTTGCTGCAAGGAGATCCAACCAGTCCATTCTGAAGGAGATCAGCCCTGGGCTTTCTTTGGAAGGAATGATGCTAAAGCTGAAACTCCAGTACTTTGGCCACCTCATGCGAAGAGTTGACTCATTGGAAAAGACTGTGATGCTGGGAGGGATTGGGGGCAGGAGGAGAAGGGGGCGAGAGAGGATGAGATGGCTGGATGGCATCACTGACTCAATGGACGTGAGTCTGAGTGAACTCCAGGTTTTGGTGATGGACAGGAGGCCTGGCGTGCTGCGATTCATGGGGTCACCAAGAATCGGACAGGACTGAGCGACTGAACTGAACTCAACTGAAGATATCTCATGGTAGTTTTTATTTGTATTCCTCTGATAATTACTGATGTTGAGCATTTTTTTTCATGTGCCTTTTAACCATCTGTATGTGTTCTTTGAAGAAGTGTCTATTTAGATCTTCTGCTCATTTTTTAATTGGCTTGTTTGTTTTTTAGTATAGAATTTCATGAATTCCCTGTATATTTTGGAGATTGATCTCTTGTCAGTCACTTCATTTACTAATATTTTCACACATTCTGTGGATTGTCTTTTTGCTTATGGTTTTGACAAGGTTTCAAATCATTAAAATGATTTTAAAAAAGTAGATTTGGGATCTATGTTAGAGTTGGAGACAAACATGAGAAGTCTTTAGAGAGTTCTATAGCTGTGTGCCATTCAGTAGAAATGTATCTAGAGCCTATATTGTGCTATCTAGATCAAGACACTAGATATAAGAAGTTTGCCATGACTTTCTGCACACTTTTCCAAGCTGGTAGTGGTATAGTAGATTTTTTCCAGATCTGCAGAAGGAGAAGTCAAGGACCATTGCTTCCAAAACTGAAATAAGTGAAATATGAGAGAAGAAGATTTACTTTAAAGAGTCTTAAGGGAGATTTTCTCTACAGAACTGGCTAGGATCTAGTTAAGAAGACAGTTAGGCAATGGTTACAGATACTGTTGATGATGTTGGAATGGTATTGATTACAAAGAGGTGTCCAAAATTACACAATAAACTATTTGACAGATAGAAATGGTGTTTGACTGAAGATGAGAAATACAAAATGTTAAGAATGAAGAGACAGAGGATATATAAAGAAGGAATCCAGAGCTTAAAACTAGAACAGAAATATAAATACAGTTTGACATTGATATATGACAGGTCTAATTGTATTTATGTTCTTGTTCTAGATTTGAGCTCTAAATTTCTTCTTTATATATCCTCTGTCTCTTCATTATTGTGTGCATACAAGTCACTGCAGTTATGTCTGATTGTTTTGCGACCCTATCAATGATAGCCTTCGTTCCTAGCATTCTGTATTTCTCATCTTAGGTCAAATCCTACTTCTATACATCAGGTAGTGCTGTAATTATGACCATCAAATTTCTACAATTTATTGCAAGAATAAAAGTGAACGGACACTTCTGATGATGGTATATGGACATTTTCAGCTTACAGGCAGATCTTAGTTCTTTTCAGGGATTGGTTTTCTGCAGTTAGAACCAAAATACCCAGCACTGGCTGTCACTGGACTCTAAGAAACACAGAACTTTCTCTGGTATAGAAGAATGCAGTATATGCCATCATTATTTTGAAGCAACATTTTTTTTCTTTTTTTTAACCTCCTATTAAAATAAATAAATTTATATTTAAAAAGAAAGACAAAAAGAAAAGTTAGAATTATACTCTTACTTTAAATAAATAAATAAATAAATAAATAAAGCTCATAAAAATAAATGTAATTATCATGTGGATTTTCCCAAAATTATGAACATTCTTGTTCTTGCATTAAAAATAATCATTATTAAAGAATTATCATTAAGGCTTCCTTGATAGCTCAGACAGTAAATAGTCTGCCTGCAGTGTGGGAGATCAGGGTTTGATCTCTAGGTCAGAAAGATCCCCTAGAGAAGGAAATAGCAACCCACTCCAGTATTCTTGCCTGGAAAATCCCGTGGACAGAGGAGCCTGGCAAGTTACAGTCCATGGGGTCATGAAGAGTTGGATACAACTGAGTGACTTCACTTTCTTTTTTTTCAAAGTATTATCACACTTCCTGGTTTCAACATGGCCAGAATGCTTTGTTGAGGTAGTGCTGAAAAATGATAATCTCATGGTCTCCTGTCACTCAATATCCATCTTCCTCAGTTCTAGAAGGAATTAAAATAGATTCAATAACATTAAAGCAAATATTTTCCTGGAACATATGTATTGCCATGTACACGAGGTCAGGGTCTTCTTGGGTCCATGTTAAACTTTCAAGTCAAAGAAATAGCAAAATAATGTATGCAAGAGCCTCTTCTCTAACTCTTACATAAATATGAGTGAAATCATATGCAAAACACAAAGAATGTACCATCAATCCATTTTCCATGCCCTTGATTTGATAGCTTCTGACAATAATACTGAATTATCTCATGAGTTTTCAATACTCATATTCAATTATCATTGTCTACATTTATTATTAGCCTGTTGATAATTTTGCTTCAAAGAGCCTCAGCCTATAGATTATTAGCCAATGTATCATGGATTTCCATACTTAGCTTTTTTTTTTCCTTTTTTTACTGCCTGCAATCAATAATTATCTGTATTGTTTTATTCACACATGACTGCACTACAATTCAAAGGCCTTGTCAGTATTTTAGAATTGTGATGAAATAATCATAGGGCCAGATATTCATTGCCTTATTTCTCCAAACTGTCCCTAAGCCATAGCAAGAAGATAGGAACATGCACATAAATGCATTTTTTAAAAATAAACATTTCATATTAACTAGTTGGGGATGTGGAAAAAAAGGGGACTAGCACTGCAGACTGAGTTTAAAGCAGAAATAAAAGTAAATAAATATGATAGCTGAAATTTTTGTGAGTAAATAGAGACAGTGAAAATTTAGAAAATTTATTCTATGGTCCCTAAAAAAGAAAAGAAAAGAAAAAAACCCAAAAAACCTGAATGACAGGATACCATAGATTATTGTTTTTCAGAAACACTTCAACAAAGTGCTCTGGCAATATTGAAGCTTCAGTTAAAGTTCTGTAAATATATTGTGCAGATGATCTATTTTTAATACTGAGTTTTGAGAAATTTCAAGTGTTTTCTAAACACTTGCCCTTTGTTGGAGAAGGGGCTTGTAAACATTTTTACCCACTCTGGAGATTGTTTTCCTTAATTCTTAAGAGTGTTTCATGAAGGAGGAGATTTTCATTTTGATGAAGTTCAGTATATCAAATTATCCTCTTATGAGTTATGTTTTTGGTTTCTTTTTTTTTTTTTTTTTTCGATGCAATAGGCA
>SJXQ01010315.1:108706-139975 GCA_006408695.1 Aepyceros melampus | reverse complement strand
GGAACAGCCCGCAGCTTTGGGGACAGAGAAAAAAGGGAGAGGAGGGAAAATGAGAGGCCTGCTCAGAAGCTCCAAGGGAGCGGCCAGCAGCAGGGGGGTTTCGAGAGCGGCCAGCCAGCCAGCCAGCCATCTATGCTGGTGACGGAGGTGCCCAGCCATCTCGGGATGGGGGGCAGTGTGGGCAGGGGGCAGGCCACAGGCAGTGTGCACTCAGTGTGTTTCAGCTCATGGGGAAAAGTCAGGGAGGATGGACTCCGGAGGGTAGGCCCTGGGGGAACCTCCTGATGGACGGCTTCAAGGCGAACGGACGCATCCCTTTGTATTTTGCCTTGTTCATCCTTTTCTTGGAGGAGGAAACGGCAACCCACTCCAGTATTCTTGCCTGGAGAATCCTGTGGACAGGCGAGCCTGGTAAGCTTCTGTCCATGGGGTTGCACAGAGTCAGACACGACTGACGCGACTTAGCAGCAGCAGCATACTTTTCTGCTCTGGTGAACTGAAACGTGGATTCCTTAAGGTCTAGAAGAGGGAAGTGGTGGGTGAAGCTAGCATTACCTGTACAGGAACAAATCCTTGGCCAACCATTTGGTCCCCACGATCTTAAAGATGATCTCATAGGTTTCTAGGGCTTTTAAGTGCACGCCACTGGGCAAGGCGGGATGCAGGCACTGGGCTAATCTCTTGCTGATGACGAGTCGTCTGGGCAACAGGGAGTACCTCAGGTTACTCTGCAGAGCCTGGAAAACAAGAGGAGACACATGTGAAGAAGAAGCGGTGACACGGACAGTGGGGCAGGCATCCCCCGAGGCCGGGAAGACCCCATCAGGCTGCAGCATGGGTGTAAGAGGCAGGATGTGAACAGACAGGAAGACACAGGGACGCTCGGGAGGGCTCAAGGTCCAGGACCGTGAGCCAGCATAGGGAGACGGGGCTGGGGGAGCCCTCAGCATCGCTGGAGGGGAGGCAGGGTGTGGTTTCGAGAGTGAGGATGATCCTGTGTCCCTTCAACAGAGAAGGAAATCGTAACCCACTCCAGCATTCCTGCCTAGAAAATCCCATGGACAGAGGAGCCTGGTGGGCTTCAGTCCATGGGGTCACAAAGAGTCAGACACTGAGCACGCCGTACATGCGTTCCCTTCAAAGGGCCTCTGTCTCCATCAGGCCAGCTTCCTGTGAAGCCGCGTGCTTCTGTCTGGGGAAGCCTCCAGTCTACACCTGTGACCGAGCAGAACACAGACCTCCCCGTCCCCGAGAAGAGCCTTGTGTGTGAGCCGCGGAAAGCCTGCGTTTCCCATCAACCTCCCAGCTGCGCTTCAAGGCTGCGTGTTCTGAGTGCAGTTCGGGGGGTCGGGGCGCTCAGCAGAGATTGGGGAGCCGTGTGCTTTTAGGCCAGGATTCCTGGCGTCTTCGCCAGGAAGTTCCACAGGAGAAAGTCAGATCCCTGCTGGCGTGGATTGACAGTCCCCCTCCCCTTCCCTGCCCCACGCGGGCCTCCTCCAGCAGGACATGGGCCTGTGTGCGTGCTAAATCACTCAGTGTCCAGCTCTTTCCGGCGCCATAGATGGTAGCCCACTAGGCTCCTCTGTCCGTGGGATTCTCCAGGCAAGAATACTGGAGTGGGTTGCCATGCCTTCCTCCAGGGGATCTTCCCCACCCAGGGCTTGAACTCTTGTTTCTTGCGGCTCCTGCACTGGCAGGCAGGTTCTTTACCACTAGTGCCACCTGGGAAGCCAGGACTGTGTGGGCCTGGTCTGTGCTAGGGCATTCCTGGGCACTCGCTGTGCCTGAGAAATCAGTGGGTGGACTTCCTTCTAACAGCGTGCCTCCCTCCTGGGGGCAGGTCCATGCTGTTCTTCACGGCATCGAGCGGCCCTCGAGAGCGCTGGGTGGGTCCTCGTGACTCAGTCTTATGCACCCAATGTCTGCCCTTCCCGTGGAACAATCCACATGACTCACACAAACATTTACTGAAAGCTGACAGGGTGAAGTCCACACTTCTCACAAAGCCGCTCAAGAAGGCCTCGAAAGCAGACTCCTGCCCGATTCGCCGGACCCACCTCTCAATGTTTCGGCTTCAAACTTTCTAACAACACAGGTCCACCAGAGGTCCCTGCCTGCCCCCCGCTGGCCCCCACCAGGTGTGCCTGAATGTTCTCCTTCCTCACTGGACTCAGCTCAGCACCTACTCAGGGAGGCAGGAGCATCCCCCCAACCAGGGCAGGGTGCCCGTGGAGCTGTGCTCCGTCGGGTTCAACGTGTCGTTGACTGGCAGCATGGAGCTAAGCACCATCCTCGCCCGGGCTGAGCTGTGTGAGCCACATGGGGCCGGATCTGTCTTCTTCCTCTGCTGTTCTTGAAACCTCTCCCTGCACAGTGACCTCTCCCAAGGCAGACAGCTCATAGGAACATCACCCGACGTGTGTCAGAGCTGTGTGGTCTCAGGCCCGTGACAGCTTATTTTCTAGAAGCACGGAAAACAATCTCACCTCTAAAACACACACTGAGGTTATGCAGGAGGTCAAGAGAAAAGAAGGAAAATGACATTTTCCACCAGAAGCACAGAGTAAACTGAACTCTCAAAATCAATAAAACTACCTCTAAAGGAAAAAAAAAACACCACCTTGAGATCATCAAGAAATACCTACAAATATTATTTGTAAGAGTTGGATGACTTGAAGGAAAGGGAAAGCCAACCAGTGTCTTTTAATGTGCTTGTGTCCAAAAAAAAAAATTGAGGCAGTGACCTGGCAAAATGTGCTGTGACAGCCTCTCCCAGACTGGGCCCCTGAGAAATTACAGATAGCAGGAACCACCCCTGACCCACAGAGGCAGAGCTCAACCATGCTGTGAAAACCACTGAGCTGTTTGTTTTGGGGAATTGTCCGTTACCATGGCATAACCTCCTCTCTCCTGACTGATACAAATCTTCCCAGGTAAATGGAATTACAAGGAAGCATAGCCATTCATTCCAAATGAACAAGGCTGGTTGCTATTGCTTTTAAAATTGTTACTCCATTTAATTTTGTTAAAGAAACATAACTGAGAACTGCGGCCCTACCAGAACACGTGCAATGGATTGTTCACTGTACTCTGCCCACGCGAATCCAAGCAAACACATCACACCCCAGTCAGGAAGTCAGGGCCTCTGAGTGACGGGTACGCAAAGATGAAGGAAGCTGTCTGATTTGAAGACCAGCAAGAACAAAGGGGACAACAGAGGATGAGATGGCTGGATGGCATCACTGCCTCAACAGATATGAGTTTGAGCAAACTCTGGGAGATGGTGAGGGACAGGGAAGCCTGGCGTGCCACAAACCATGGGGTTGCAGAGTCAAAAACAAATGAGCAACTGGGCAACAAAGAACAAAGGACAGAATCAGACAGTACTTAGAAAAAGGAGAAGGCGCTCATCCTTTCTGATTAAAAAGAATACAAATCAAAACTTCTGTTAAGTGCTATTTTTACCCACCCATCAGATTGGCAAGTTAGATGAAAGTACACAGGTTCAGGAGCAGAGCAGAGACACCCAGAGATCATGAACTGGGTTCATCAAGCCCACAGTCAGGATTTGGCCAGACAGTATTTGCAAGCTTGCTCCTTGGAGTGGCTATGCTATAGATTGCCCTCTGTACTACTCTCATCACGAATAATGGGGCTAAAATAGTGCCTCGGTCATAGTGATTTTGTACAGACACTTCTCACAGAGGCTGGCATTTAATAAGTGCTTCAAAATTGAGGTTACACAAACAATGAGACAGGGGTTATGATGATGCCTGGTTTAAGTACACAAGCGTTGGGGGCAGAGTCTGGAATTCCAGTTCCATCCTGTTAGGTGAACCCTTAACCTTTCTGGGCTGCAGTTTCACAGGAAAAAAAGGGGCCTCAAAAAGTTGTGAGCATCAGGACATACCACACACAGGGTCTTTCATGAGTAAGCAATTAACAAGCATCTCCTCTTATTATAATGACTGTTCAGTTCAGTTGTATCCGACTCTTTGCAATGCCATGACTTGCAGCACGCCAGGCCTCCTGGTCCATCACCAACTCCTGGAGTTTACTCACACTCACGTCCATTGAGTCAGTGATGCCATCCAACCATCTCATCCTCTGGTGTCCCCTTCTCCTGCCTTCAATCTTTCCCAGCATCAGGGTCTTTTCAAATGAGTCAGTTCTTCGCATCAGTATCACAGTTTCAGCTTCAGCATCAGTCCTTCCAATGAATATTCAGGACTGGTTTCCTTTAGGACTGACTGGTTGGACCTCCTTGCAGTCCAGAGGACTCTCAAGAGTCTTCTTCAACACCATAGTTCAAAAGCATCAATTCTCTGGCGCTCAGCTTTCTTTATAGTCCAACTCTCACATCCATACATGACTACTGGAAAAACCATAGTTTTGACTAGATGGACCTTTGTTGGCAAAAGTAATGTCTCTGCTTTTTAATAAACTGTCTAGATTGGTCATGACTTTTCTTCCAAGGAGCAAGCATCTTTTAAGCTCATGGTTGCAGTCACCATCTGCAGTGATTTTGGAGCCCAAAAAATAAAGTAAAAAAATAAAAATAAAAAAATAAAGTCAGCTACTGTTTCCACTGCTTCCCCATCTATTTCCCATGAAGTGATGGGACCAGATGCCATGATCTTCGTTTTCTGAATGTTGAGTTTTAAGCCAGCTTTTTCACTCTCCTCTTTCACTTTCATCAAGAGGCTCTTTAGTTCACTTTCTGCCATAAGGGTGGTATCATCTGAATATCTGAGGTTATTGATATTTCTCCAGGCAATCCTGATTCCAGTTTGTGCTTCATCCAGTCCAGCATTTCTCATGATGTACTCTGCATACAAGTTAAATAAGCAGGGTGACAAATATAGCCTTGATGTATCCTTTCCCAATCTGGAACCAGTCTGTTGTTCCATGTCCAGTTCTAACCGGTGCTTTTTGACCCGCATACAGATTTCTCAGGATGCAGGTCAGGTGATCTAGTGTTGAAAGCTCTCCTGCTTATAAAGAGCACTCTTGCTTTTTCAATGACCCAATGGATGTTGGCAATTTGATCTCCGGTTCCTCTGCCTTTTCTAAAGCCAGCTTGAACATCGGAAAGTTGATGGTTCACATACTGTTGAAGCCTGGCTTGGAAAATTTTGAGAATTATTTTGCTAGCAGGTGAGATGAGTGCAACTGTGCAGTAGTTTGAGCATTCTTTGGCATTGCCTTTCTTTGCGATTGGAATGAAAACTGACCTTTTCCGGTCCTGTGGCCACTGCTGAGTTTTCCAAATTTGCTGGCATATTGAGTGCAGCACTTTCACAGCATCATCTTGCAGGATTTGAAACAGCTCCACTGGAATTCCATCACCTCCACTAGCTTTGTTCATAGTGATGCTTCATAAGGCCCACCTGACTTCACATTCTAGGATGTCTGGCTCTAGGTGAGTGATCACACCATCGTGGTTATCTGGGTCGTGAAGATCTTTTTTGTACAATTCTTCTGTGTATTCTTGCCACCTCTTCTTAATATCTTCTGCTTCTGTTAGGTCCATACCATTTCTGTCCTTTATTGTGCCCATCTTTGCATGAAATGTTCCCTGGGTATCTCTAATTTTCTTGAAGAGATCTCTAGTCTTCCTCATTCTATTGTTTTCCTCTATTTCTTTGCATTGATCACTGAGGAAGGCTTTCTTATCTCTCCTTGCTATTCTTTGGAACTCTGCATTCAAATGGGTATATCTTTGGTTTTCTCCTTTGCCTTTCACTTCTCTTCTTTTCTCACCTATTTGTAAGACCTCCTTAGACAACCATTTTGCCTTTTTGCATTTCTTTTTCTTGGGGATGGTTTTGATCACTGCCTCCTGTACAATGTCACGCACCTCTGTCCATAGTTCTTCAGGCACTCTATCAGATTTAATCCCTTGAATCTATTTCTCACTTCTACTGTATAGTCGTAAGGGATTTGATTTAGGTCATACCTGAATGGTCTAGTGGTTTTCTCTACTTTCTTCAATTTAAGTCTGAATTTGGCAATAAAGAGTTCATGATCTGAGCCACAGTCAGCTAGTATGAGATTTAAAGGTGGAGACAAAATGCACTGCATTTTAAAATAACTGATTGAAATCCAATCACTTACAAATAATGTCCTTTATTGTCACAAAAGCAAACAAGGACACTAGTTAGATGTCTTAAGAAGAATGTCTGAAGAATTGCTGTTCAGTTACTCAGGCGTGTCTGACTCTTTGTGAACCCATGGACGGCAGCAGATCAGGCTTTCCTGTTTTTTTCACTATCTCCCAGAATTTGCTCAAACTCCTGTCTATTGCATCAATGATGCCATCCAACCATCTCATCCTGTCACCTCCTTCTCCTCCTTCTCTCAATGTTTCCCAGCATAAGGGTCTTTTTCAATGAGTCAGTTGTTCCCATCAAGTGGCCAAAGTATTAGAGCTTCAACATCAGTCCTTCCAATGAATATTCAGTGTTTATTTCCTTTAGGATTGACTGATTTGATTTGCTGTCCAAGGGACTCTCAAGAGACTTCTTCATCACCCCAGTTTGAAAGCATCAATTCTTCAGCACTCAGCGTTCTTATGGTTGAATTCCCACATTTGTACATGACTACTGGGAAAATCACCTTCCCAGGTGGCTCAGTGGTAAAGAGTCTGCCTGCAAAGCAGGAAACCCAGGTTTGATCCCTGGGTAGGGAAGATCCCCTAGAGAAGGGAATTGCTACCCACTCCAGTATTCTTGCCTGGAGAATTCTATGGACAGAGGAGCCTGGTGGGCTATGGTCCATGGAGTCACACAGTCGGACATGGCTAAACACAGACACACAGACACCAGTGGCTAAGACTCAGCATTCCCAATGCAGGGGGCCTAGGTTCAATCTTTGGATAGGAAGCTAGCTCCCAGATGTTGTAACTAAAGATCCCGGATGCTGCAATGAAGACAGAAGATGCCACGTGACACCACTAAGACCTGATGCAGCCAAATACTTACATACCTAAAAGACGCTTACTCCTTGGAAGAAAAGTTATGACCAATCTAGATAGTATATTCAAAAGCAGAGACATTACTTTGCCGACTAAGGTCCGTCTAGTCAAGGCTATGGTTTTTCCTGTGGTCATGTATGGATGTGAGAGTTGGACTGTGAAGAAGCCTGAGCGCAGAAGAATTGATGCTTTTGAACTGTGGTGTTGGAGAAGACTCTTGAGAGTCCCTTGGACTGCAAGGAGATCCAACCAGTCCATTCTGAAGGAGATCAACCCTGGGATTTCTTTGGAAGGAATGATGCTAAACCTGAAGCTCCAGTACTTTGGCCACCTCATGCGAAGAGTTGACTCATTGGAAAAGACCCTGATGCTGGGAGGGATTGGGGGCAGGAGGAGAAGGGGATGACCGAGGGTGAGATGGCTGGATGGCATCACGGACTCGATGGACATGAGTCTGAGTGAACTCCGGGAGTTGGTGATGGACAGGGAGGCCTGGCGTGCTGCGATTCATGGGGTTGCAAAGAGTCGGACATGACTGAGTGACTGAACTGAACTGATATATAGTCTCTACTTTCATGAGACTGTCCCGCTGTCTCACTGAGGACTAATGCGTGGAGAGATCGGCTCCATGTTTTTAAGGCAAACTTAGGCCAGGAGTTATCTAAAGATGTATTCCTCGCTCTGACTGTTATGTATTGCAAGCACCGAGTGCTCGTTCAGCCCTGGTGGCTGTCTTCACCCAGACACCCTCGATCCAGGCGCATCTCTGGTTGTGAGCTGTTAACTCCGGCACCAGCGCTGTCACCCTGGGGCATGAGCTAAGCGTCTGGCCAGCATGGCCAGCCCACTAAGACACTTCTCAGTGGGAAGTCAGGGCCGGGGAGGCATTCTGCTGCAGCTCCTCTGGAAGGAGCCTGGTGGGCTCCTGATGCCCTCAGCTTCTGCTGCTTTTGAAGAAGGAGACTTTCTCCTTGGAGCAACTCTGTCCTAGGTGGTTTCAAAACTGAGTGCTGTGCACTGCTGCTGGGAATATAAGATGGGTCAGCTGCTGTGCTCCTCACAGTATTAAATACTTGATTTGTTTACCAAGTTATTAATTCCATTTGATCCAGCAACTCCATTTTTGGGCACACACCCAGAAGAACTGAAAGCAGGGACTCAGACAGTTATGTACACACCACGTTCACTGCATTATAATTCACAACAGCCCAAAGGTGGAAACCACCCAAGAGCCCATCAGTGGATGAATGGATGAACAAAGGTGGTTTGTATGTACAATGGAATATTATTCAGCCTTAAAAAGGCTACAGCATGGATGAACCTTGAAGGCACGGCATGAAATAAGCCAGACACAAAAAGACAAAGATATTGAGTGATCCCACTTACATGAAGTTTCTAGTGTAGTCAAGTGATAGACACAGAAAGGAATTGGTGGTGAGCAGGGGCTGGGGAGACGGGGGAATGGAGGTGAGTTTAATGGTCAGGCCGTTTCCAGCTCAGGAAGAGGCAAAAGTTCTGGGATGAGTGGTGGTGACAGCTACACAGCAGTCATAGCATGTCACTGGACTGCATGCTCAGAAAGAGTTAAAAGGATAAAATTTACTCTGTGTGTATTTCACCACCAAAAACCACGAAAGAAATGATGCTGTGTTCACCCAGCTGCTCTTTCCGGACTGGTCTTGAGCTGCAAGGACCATGAACTTCTGAGTGATGTCCATGCCTTGGATTAAACTGAACACTCTTTCCTGACCAGAGAGCAAAGGGCCTCTTTATTAACAGTCCTGAAGGGACCCAGGGACTTGGTACAGCCTCTCAAGAGTGAGTTTCTTACCCTTTAATTAGCAAAATAGCTCCCCCTCACCCCAAAACCGAGTCCCACTGGCTAGAGCTTGAAAACACCGGATTCCCTCCTCCTGCCCCTCGAGTTGTTTAAGAGCTGCCAAGACTGAACCCAGTTCAGGTCAGGGAGGCCCACTCTGACTCTGCCTTGCTCTTTCCAGCCTCCATCCAGGCATTTCACTTTGGCAAGACACTTCTCCAGTGAGCTAAGCTCAGGGAATATTTACAGGGAAGTTTCATTGTTTGGGTTGTGTTCTTTAGGAAAACAGAAACCCAAAGTGACTGGCCAATAAGCTTAATACACACACACACACACACACACACACACACACACTGAATAAACAGTGCATACTTAGAGTGAAATGCTCTTCTACAGCTGTAGAATAAACATCTCAGGGAAACAGATGAATTGAGAAGGAAAACATGGCCATGTTTTCAAAATTACTTTTTAACATGTTAACCAAAAAGGAAAAATATGATTAGACAGGAAATTAAACTTCCCTATTTGTTTCACCCAAGCACTGCATTATTTTACAGTATTCCTTGAACTATAATTAAGATATAATTACAACAGTTTTAACATCATTGTATTCATAGGCTCAGCAGCCTGATCTTAGAACAAAATAATAAAATACAAAATATAAGTTGTAAAGAAAAGGTCTGAACCACATCTGAGCTCCATTAATAGAGACCAGGAAGTGTCTCACTTCACTCCACCCAAGGCAATGTCTATGTTTCTCTTTTGTTTCACTCTGACATTATCCAGTCTGACACTGATATTCTCCAGGACTCCCAGCATGATTAAAACAGCTCTATGTAAGAAACTGATTAAAAATTCCAAAAGGGCAAGTCATGGACTCGAAAAGTAACTCAATATACTTGGAAATGGTTAAGATGATAAATTTTATGTTATGGGCATTTTAATCACAATTTTTTAAAATGTTAGGGTAATTTAATAACATGGGTGAGGGGAGAGTTAAATTACATTTTTAAAATGGTCTAGCCTTTAAAATAAAATTTTTAAATGTTTCCTTTAAAAATTTCTTGAAAAAAACATGTCCACACTGCTATATATAAAACAGGTAACTAACAAGGACCTATTGTATAGCACGGGGAACTCTGCTCAATACTCTAATGAGCTATATGGGAAAAGAATCTTAAAAAGAGTGGATCCACGTATGTGTGTAACTGATTCACTTTGCAGTACAGTGGATACTAACACAATGTTGAAAAGCAACTATCCTCTAATACGCGTGTGTTAGTCACTTAGTCGTGTCTGACTCTTTGTGACCCCATGGACTGCAGCCCACCAGGCTCCTCATCCATGGGACTCTCTCCAGGCAAGAACACTGGAGTGGGTTGTCACTTCCTTCTCCATACTCTAATATGAATTAATCTGAAAATAAAAATAAATAGAAGTTCCCAAAGGAGACAGCCCAGACCTGCCCTCCTAGTGTTACTGCTGACCTCGGAATGCCTGACGCTCGTCTATAAAAGGATGCTGAGGAAGCCAATTTAAAACCCCAGCTCTTGTCAAGCAGATGGTGAGGCCTGCATGTTTCCCTTCTGGAAGTCCGTCATCTTTATAGGCATGTTTGTTTCACGCCACAAAAATGAAGCTGCACGGTGAGTCAGACTGGCTAGGTGGCACAAGCTTCAACACTCACTAAATACTTGCCAGAGGACAGCAATGGTGCCCTCGAGACGGAAGGAAAATAGGACGGCCACTGAGTAGGGACAAACCGCCAGGACTTCCCATGTTAAAGCAGGCCTCGGCAGAGAGCATCCAGCCTGCCCTCAGATGGCTGTGACCTGGCCACCGCACCAGCTTGGGAGGGGGCAGGAGAAGGTGGGGAAACTGGCATGTCACTACGGCTTCCAAGAGCCGGGGCAGGGGGCCAGGATCCCAGGTAGCCAGCAAGGCCAGCTTCGGTTTTCACGGGCAGCGGGGGAGTGACACGGGTCCAACTCCTCCATACAGGACAAGCTTCCTGCTGACAAAGGTCCTTGACTCGCGTGTTGCTGTACTGCTTTCTGATCAACACTGAGAGTCAGCCTGCAGAGCTGCACCCTTACAGAGTCAGTTCTCATCCACGCCGCATGGTCCAAGCATAAAGCTGCCCGCAGAGCCCGGGATGCAGAGGTTCACTCAGCCGCCTGCATCCGTTAGAGGCCAAATAGGACACTTTTTTCCTCTTTCAAAATTGTCTTAAAGATTATCTCTTTTGCATCTGGTTTACCTTATTGCTGGAGCTTGCATTCATTGGTACTTTCTGAACAAACAGCACGCTGGTGGCACAGGAAGAATGGACTGAAGGCTGAGCCTCTTCACGCCTGGAGAGACCTTACGGTGCCCAGACAGGGGCATGGTCCAACTGTGCGTGCCAAGAACCACTGGATCAAGCCCTGGGCCTGGGCTCCAATTGGCAAGTCTCAGAAACTCGTTTCTATCAGCTTGTACAGCACCTCGGCCACGGAGGGAGGACCAGGCGGGCCTCACGCTCAGGAAAGACCAGGAAGCCGAGGGCAGGGCCGAGGCGATGGGGAACCCAGGCTCTGATGGGGGCACCAGGCGGGAGTTCTCGGGCCCTCACCAGCCGTCCAGCCTGTCCCAGGCTGCCGCCCGTCATCTCACGTTATTAACAGAAAATGTGCCATCACCTGCCCTCACACTGGTCCCACAGACCAGACTCCAAAGGGAGCCGAGGCCTCCAGGACGTTGAGTCCACTCCTGCCCCCCAGGCTGTCAGGATCTCACGCGTGTGCACGCACACGGGACCCCACACTGGGGGCCACCCCAGGCTCCCGGCTGACGGGACTTGGGAGTCCAACATTAGGCCAGAAAACTCTTCTTGAAACATCCCAACGACGCTTCACTGCCTCACGGAGGGGCAAGCTACGACACGTGGGCTCACACGCGGCTCTCTGCTTCCTCTCCTCTGAACTGATGACTTGTGGGCTATAAGAGCCGCTGCGCTCATCACTACAGCTCCTTTCCCTGCCCCTCCCCCCAGTTTAGGAACTTCAGAGGCTACTGTGACACTTTCCAGCGCTTTCCAGGTTTCCAGACTTGATTCTCTGCTGACTGCAAGACAGGTTCTGGGCCCTCCCTCATGTCCACATGCCAACCACCCCCCAGCCGCCGCCCCACTCCGTGGACTTGGATGGGCCGTTGGGGCTGATACACCATGTGCAGAACAGCCCGAGCCTCATTCAGGGTCTTTATCAGTAAAAGGAGTGGAGGATTTTGGAGGATTCTAGGTTTGAAAAATAGTGGCTGAGAAGCATACACTTCTCACCCACTGGTGTTAAAGGCAATCACCACATTTTAGGGGGGGTGGCCAGTGATGGAAAATCGTGAAGGTCAAGGCAACTGAGCTCTACAGTAGACCACATGAAAGGCAAATGAACAGGCGGGGCAAACACACCCTTCAGAGTGCAGTCTAAACCCTGAAACATTCAAGATGCAGAGACAGCTGGAATGATTAACCACCATGTATACGTGGATTCAATAATAAATGCAAGCCTACCGTTTAGACACACAGATGCTGAAATGTCTGGAAACATCTTATTTTTCTGCTCTTTAAACATATGTTAATCCACATACAAGTGACAGGTCTAACAGACAAACCAAAAGCCTAATAACCAACTTGTCAAAAGTTTAAGAACCAGGAGGAAAGAAAGAAGATGTGGCAGGTAAGAGTCTCGTTACAAATTCCAAAGAGGCTTCAGATACAGACGCTTTACTGGTAGAACTCAATTGTTCTTCAAACTTCACAACACCAGGGAGAACAGAACTGGCATGCTCAAGTGAGACTCAGTGTTGGGACTGAAGTTCCAGGGGCACCTCCCGACCGCCCCCACCCGCTGGAGCAGAACAGGACGTGCCCTCTGGTGCTTGGGCTGCCCTGGCCCACAAGGGCCTCGTGTGCCAGGATGCACCGGGGGTGGGCGGCCAGCAGGGGTGGCCACAGCACCAGGGACAGTAGTTCAGCCTCAGGTCAGGGCTGAAACTCTCTGCCACGGCGCCAGCCGACCAGAAGCCCACCCGGCCAGGCTCCCCTGTCCTGGGGTGCGCTCCTGCGTGGAAGCAGGCAATGGTGAACGGAGCAGCTGGGGGTGGGTGGCGGGGCTGCCAGCAGCACGTCCAGCGGTGGTGGCCAAGGCCCGAGGGCCTGGCTCACTCTCTCCAGGTCGGCTCGAGCCTGACACCGCCTCCTCCCTCCCATCCCAGCATCTACAAAGCTGCCGGGGAGACTTGGGATGGAGAGGCAGAGTGCGCAGCAGGCACAGGGCAGGTGCTGGAGGAACACAGTCTCCTCGGAGACATGAGGGGGTCCGTACGCAGGATGAAGTCTGTGCGGGCATGGAGATAAAATCCTCGCCAGTTACTCAGTAAGACTGATTCAGGCCAGAACCAAGCCAATGCCAGTGGCAGGGGAAAAGGTCACCACAGGACACTCTGTATCCATGAAGGACACACACACACACACAGAGGACACTGTATCCACAAAGGACACACACACACAGGACACTCTGCATCCATGAAGGGCACACACCCACCCTACTGTCAAGACGCAACACACACACACACACACACACACACACACACACACACACACAGAGTTATGCCATAAAGACTGATTCCGGGCAAAACCATGCCAACGCCAGTGGTGGGGGAAAAGGCCACCACAGGACGCTCTGCATCCATCAAGGACACACACACACACACACCCCTACTGTCAAGAAGCAAGTATGCCTGCATCAGCCCACAGAGGAAACAGGTTCTCATGGGTTATGGATGGTCCAAGGTTGCAGATCAGATAGGGAGCTTTTGGAATGTAAAGAGTAGGGTAACTGACTCTCCTCATCTCAGGGAAGAAATGCGGGGCTTCCTTGCTGATGCAGGAATCAAGAAGGTTAACAATGCTGGACTGAGAAACCCTGGTCCAGATGCTTCTGCATTTGGTCAATGCAAGAGCTCAGTGACATCCTAAAGGGACCTAAATGCTTTCGTGCTTATATACTCCCAATAGTAAAGTGACTTCTCTTCAGTTTTCCTTCCATAACCTCAGATGTCCACTGTATATCAGGCATTAAATTCTCACATGACTACAGAGAAAAGTAAGAAAAAGGAAAAAGATCTGTTCCTTTCTTGTTTGTCTGTATTAGAGGAAATCCTCTGCCAAAACTGCCCGGCCACATCTCATGGTCAGGGAAGGTCATGTACCTGTGTCTGAATTAATCCCTGGCAAGTGCCAAGGAAAATGGAACTACTAGGATTAAGTCCTCCGACGATAATACTCCACTGGGGCTGAAGGCAGGGGCTACCATCTGCAGTGCGTCACCACCTGATCCCCAGACGGGCCTGGGTTCTCTCAAGGAGGAGGAAGGAGGGTGGCTGGGTGGGTGACCAGCACGTTGGCCTCAAGCTGCAAAGTGCGGGGCCTGCCCCTGAGCCCCAGGGCTCCGCTCCTAAGCTTGGTGTTCCCTGCTTCACCCCACAACCTCTGACTCAGCACACCTTAGCACATGTTCACTTCTGAGGCGTATCTTAGGTGCCGAGAGGATGTAACTTAAGCCAGACAATAAGCACCGAAAGCACGTAGAGTAAAACGTAAGGCAGAATTGTGCTGCTTGAATGAAAGCACAATCAATACCTTACAAACTGATCAGGTAATGAAATGAACATATTAATACATTTCTTGCCATATAGAGATAAGAAGTTATTAAGGTTAGTGAATAAGGAACAAACCGGCCCTTGATGAGGCAAGCAATACAATGGACCTGTCCAGCTGAGGCACTCCCTTTAACGTTGGTGCACGCTGGGGTGTGGGGTGGGGAGGTGGGTAGGGGCAGGGACTGCCCACCTTAATGAATCAAGTCCCCTTCTGTGGTAAGGGGTATAAGCTGGGTCAGGGACACTGTACCAGCCAGCATTTTTCTCCCTTGAAGATATGAGTGGAAGCACTCCAGTGTTCTTGCCTGGAGAATCCCAGGGACGGGGGAGCCTGGTGAGCTGCCATCTCTGGAGTCGCACAGAGTCGGACACGACTGAAGCAACTTAGCAGCAGCATGTGCCATGAGGTCACAGAGGGTCAGACGTGACCAAGCCCACACAGTGCAGCTGGCGCCATTCAAGTCCGGGCACACACCTAGATGCCCCTCCCCCTTCCGGCAGGACAGAATGTCAGCAAATGTTGGAAGCCACGTGTTAAGGACAGCAGGGCCCTTGGCTGGAGCCTGTGGAATGATCATGTGAACGTCAGTTGCCCAATCTGGACCCACCACTGCAGAACTGATTCATGAGCAAGAAACTTGAGTCTTAGGGCGGCATTGAAGTTTTCGACTTCTGTGAGATAGCAGCTCATTGCACTGTTACTGAAGCACTGACAGGATCATCAGTGTTCACCCGAGATCCAGAAGACACGAACAAAAAATACACAAACAGGACTGGTTGATGGTATGATGGTACGTACACCTGTCTACCCGAAGAACTCAATACAATTAGCTGGAAAAAAAAACTAAGAAATAAATTCACCAAGTTCGCCAGTTTCCAAATTCTGTAAATTGATAGTTTCTGATGTGGCAACTGTCATTAAAACAGTGTAAAATAATCCCATTGAAAATAGCAAACAAATACATGTATAAAATATCTAATATATTTAAGATACAGTAAGGATTTATGTAAGAAACACAATCCAATGCTTAGGAACCTAAGTGAATGCTTTTCAGTAAAGAGACCACCACATTTCCAGGCGGGAGGAAGCCTGACTGTGTGAAGATGTCACTTCTCCCTGAAATATACAATAACTGATAAATAATACCAACAGCCCCTGTAAGAGTTTCTTTAAACTTTGCAAACGATTCTGAAGTTCACCTGGAAGAAAACCACCTGGGAAAGGCAGAAAAATTCTGGAACCGAAGAGTGGTTATCAGGCTGGGGCGGAAAACATGTCCTGCCAGATGAAGGCATAAAGCACAGGAGCTGGAAGGCGTGGCCCCAGCACCATGCAGACGACCAGTGGAGCACAGCAAAGTCCACACGGACTCACGTGTCCAAAGGTTTAGCTCTGCATTCACTGACCCAGCAGCTCCGCCGCGGAAGACGCACCTTAAACAAACAGCCACAGGAAGAAAGACACTTGTTAAAACTTGCTTCAGAATTATGAAAAACTGGAAGTGAACTAGTCTAACAATGAATGGTTTCAAGATCCTGTCCATCCCTATACAGTGCCCCCTCAGTCCCTTTTTTCTTACACACACACACACACACACACACACAGAGGAGACACAGCTATACATGAACTGTTCAACCCGCCCTTTTCGCCCCTCTACTTTATCTTGAGTATTTTTCACGTTAGAAACTACCAGCCCACCTCAGGTGAACGCCGCTGGCCCTCACACTGTTGCGTCATCCCCTACTGAGGGCAGTCATTCCCAATGTTTCACTATTACATATATCGAAATGATGTAGGGTCTTAGCGTTCTCTTTGTGCTGTATTTTTATCAGGTTAAAACAAATATACAGTGATCACACTAATGATTAATGATCATTAATCATTTGGGAATGCAAAAGATAAAGGGAGATATGACCACACTCCTACCAATACGCCAGAAACAAAAAGACAGCCATATTCTGTGCTCTTAAATCGGGAGAATTAATATTGTTAAAATGGCCATCCTACCCAAAGCAATCTACAGAGTTCATGCAATTGCTATTAAGATATCCATGACGTGTTTTCCACAGAACTAGAACAAATAATCCTAAAATTCACGTGGAACCATAAAAGACCCTGAATTGCCAAAGCAATAAGGGAAAAAGAACAAAGCTAGAGGTTATCCGCCTCTCAAGACCTCAGGTTATACTACAAAGCTATTGTAATCAAAACGGTATGGTACTGGCACAAAACAGACACATTGTTCCATTGATCTATGTGTCTATGATCTATGTGACCTGACTAGAGAGCGTAGAAGTAATCCATGCCTGTATGGTTAATCAATCTAAAAATACAGAGGGGGCAAGAGCATAGAATGGAAAAAAGTCTCTTCAACAACTGATGCTGGGAAAATGAGACGGGCACATGTAGAACAATGAGATTAGAATATCACCTCACACCATATAAAAATAAACTCAAAGGGGGTTAAAGACCAAAATGCAGTAAATGTAAGACCGGAAACCATAAACTCCTATGAAAGAACACAGGCAGCACTCTAGGACATAAACCATAGCAATACTTTCTCTGGATCTAAGGAAATAAAAACAAAAATAAACAAATGGGACCTAATTAAAAGATTTTGCAAAGCAAAGGAAACCATGGACAAAAGAAAACCTATGAAATTGGAGAAAATATTTGGAAATGATAGATTGACAAGGTGTTAACATCCAAAATATACACAGAACTCAGACAACTCAATAACAACAAAAACCTTAATCAGAAATGGGCAGAAGACCTCAACCAACGTTTTTCCAAAGAGCACACACAGGCAGCTAACAGGCACTTGGAAAGATGTTCAACATCACCAATTATTAAGAAATGCAACCAAAAGAATAATTACATCTCCTCACAACTGTCAGAACCGCTATCATCAAACAGTCGGATATCAATTGTTGGAGATGATGTGAAGAAAAGGCAACGCTCATACACTGTTGGTGGGGAAGTAAACTGGTGCAGACACGATGGAAAACAGTATAGAGGTCTCTAAATTAAAACTAAAGTAGAATGACCATATAGTCCAGTAATTTCTACTTCTGAATAGTCAGAAAAGATAAAAGCGTTAATTTAAAAAGAGACATGCACCCCACTGTTCACAGCAGCAAAGACAGAGAAGCAGCCGACTGCCTATCAACAGATGAATAGATAAGGAAGACGTGGCGTGTGTGTGTGTGTGTGCTCACACGTGCACACACACAGTGCAATATTTACTTAACCATAAAAGAGAATGAAACTCTGTATCTGCAGCCATGTGGATGGACTGAGAGAACATTACGCTTAGTGAATAAATGAAACAGAGAGACAGCATACAATACAAATATTTTATGATATCGCATGTATGTGGAATCTAAAAAATAATGCAATGAATGTATATGCAAAAATGCAGAAAGTGAAAGTTGCTCGGCCGTGTCTGACTCTTTGGGACCCCAAGGACTATAGAGTCCATGGAACCGCCCAGGCCAGAATACTGGAGTGGGTAGCCTTTCCCTTCTCTGGGGGATCTTCCCAACCCAGGGATCAAACCCAGGTCTCCCACTTTGTGGGCCGATTCTTTACCAGCTGAGCCACAAGGGAAGCCCCAAACAGAAACAGACTCACAGATACAGACAAAAAAACACCAAACAGGGTTAGGGAAGGGGTGAGGGACAAATTAGGGGTATTAGATTAAGAGATACAAACTATTATGCATAAAATAGGTAAGCAACAGGGATATATTATATAATATAGCACAGGGAATTATAGCCATTATTGTATAATAACTTTTAACACAGTATAACCTGCAAAAATACTGAATTGCTATCCTGTATACGTGAAACTAATATAATACTATAAATCATCTATACTTCAATTTAAAAAAGAAAGACTGCTCATACCAACTGTTGGTAAGAATATGGAAGAAATGGAGTTATTATAACTGCTGGTGGGATGTAAAACGATATAGCCACTTCGGAAGACAATTGGGCAGTTTTTTAAAAGTTAAATATTTACCTGCCTACTGGAAGCAACCCAGTGTCCTTTAATAGGCAAATGACCAAGTAAATGGTGTATATCCATAAAACTGTACTCAGCAGTAAAAAGGAATAAACTATCAATACTCAGGCCTTGGATGACTCTCAGAAGAGTTTTGCTGAGTAAAAGCAGACAGACTGTGGGGAGACGAGGCGAGGGTGAAGAAGAACATATACTGTATGAGTCTGTTTATGTGAAATTTCAGAAAACACAAACTAGTCGAATTGTAAACGAAAGCAGCCCAGCAGTTACCTAGGGATGGGGAAAGAGGGGGACAGAGGAGGGACCACAGAAGGCTCGGCGAAACTTCCAGGGTGATGGATGCATGCTCGTTATGTTATGTGGGGAAGGTTCCACGTGTACACGCTCAGTCCTGCCCCACTCTTTGCGACCCCACAGACTGTAGCCCGCCAGGCTCCTCTGTCCATGAAATTTTCCAAGCAAGAGGACTGGAGCGGGTTGCCATTTCCTCCTTCAGGGGATCTTCCTGACCCAGGGATTGAACCTGGGTCTCCTGCACTGCAGGCAGATTTTTCACTGTCTGAAACACCAGAGAAGCCCCCGTACTGAACTGAAGAACTCATCAATTAAGTGCTTCATAAACGTATAGCTTACTGCACAACAAAGCTATATTTAAAAAAAAAAAGAAAAGACCATTAAAAAAGATAAATAAATGGGAACGCTTGTATTTGGTTCAAACACAAGCTTGAGTGCTGGTGTTCATGTTCCATCGGTCATCTTTTTCGAAAAATAGCCCGGCTTAACTCATTTCCTTCTATATTAGTTTGCCATAACAAAATACCACAGTCCGGGGGGCTTCAACGACGGAACTTTATTTCTCACTGTTCTGGAGGCTGGAAGTCCAAGATCAAGGTGCCACCTGATTCGGTTCTCCTCCAGGTTTACAGAGGTGCCTTCTCATTGGGTCCTCGTGTGGAGGGAAGAGAGCTTGCTCTTCTGGGAAGGCCATGGTCCTACTGGATTAGGGACCCACCCTTATGACCTCATTGAACCTTACTTATCTCCTGAAAATGCCACCTCCAGGTACAGCCACACTGGGGGTTGTGTTGACATGAATTTGGTGGTGGGAGCTGGGCTCAGGGGTTGGGGGGACACAATTCAGTCCTGGTTTCTTAGCTTTCCTGATAGCATTTAGAACATGTAAGTGAATCTAAGCCCTTTCCCTTGTCCATACACTCCATTCTGCTGGATGAGCCTTTTCTCTCTTTTTTTTTTAAGATGAGCTTTCATCATTAGCTTACTGGAAGAACAATTCATCTGCCCAAATCTGGACTATTTCCATCCCTTCAGTATATCTGAAAGAAGACTACCCAGAGAAAGAAAAAACACCCTCTGCTCAGATGTAAAATAGAGTACCTCGGCTATAAATTATTGCAAGCGTATCAGACTCCTTTCAGCAAAGAGAAACGCTCCTTTCAGAAGGACTGTGTTGTTGTCCGTATGGTGTCTGAGCGGCTCACAGCGAGGCCGCGCTCTCGACCCCGAGCAGCAACATTCCTGCCAATTCTCAGCTCCCCTGGGATAACCTGGGGTGGCGGGAAGTCAGTGATGTCACCTGGGCCCCAGGACATCCCCCACCAGTGAAGAATGACAGAACAGCGGCATCATCTTCACGACTAGGAACGGGAGTTCTGTCAGCTGTGCCTCCTAAACCCCAGCCTCGAGACCATCAGAACACTGCCAGAACAAACGGGCCCTCTGCTCCCCACTCTCCCGCAAAGGCACAGGGTCCACTGTCGACAAGTGAAGCATCCATAATTGCCAACATCGTCAAATGCGGTCTCTTCTCAGGAGGCATTAGGGCTCACGTCTTTCCAGTATGACATGGATACCCCACTTACCCGACCCCTTCCACCCTCAAGGTCACCCCTCCAGACAACAGCACAGGTGGCTGGAAGATGACTAAAACAAATGCCCTGACTGAGACACCGTTTCTCTACAAGATGGGGCCCCAAAGGTGAGTTCACAGGGTGGAACCAGGCACCACGGGGCTGAGAGAGGGTGCTCCTGGCCCTACTTTCAGCTCACAAGCTAAGCAGAGTCTGGTGCAGTGGGGATCACGGGCGGCAATGCCAACTGTGTCTCAGCAGACAGAGGACAGGTTGGGGAGGACTGGGAGGGCCCTCTTGGCGGGGACACATGGGGAAGCCCAACCTGGAGGGCTGACCTTCCCTAGAAGACACCCACAAACAGCCTCCACTAACTGGCTGGTGCACAGCTGGTGAGGGGCTGTTGGGTGGGGCACAAGTCATCAGGCCCATCAGTGGTCTGAAAGTGTGTTCCCCAGTGTGATGGTCTTAGGAGTGGCCTTTGGGAGGTGAGAGGTCATGAGGGTGGAGCCCTTGTGAGTGGGATTAGTGCCCTTTGATTATGAAAGAGGCCCTGCAGGGCTCCCTGCCCCCTACCATGTGACGACAGAACCAAAGACGGCTGACTGTGAACCTGGAAGAGGGTGCTGGCCAGACACTGAGTCCGCCTGCACCGTGACCTTGACTCCAGCCTCCAGAACAGTGAGAAATAAATATGTGTTGTTGATTAGGGCTGTGGGCTGTGGGATGGTTACGGCAGCGTCCGGAGTGGACTAGGGTGGTCGGGAAGGCTGCCCTGAGAAACCCAGAAGTTCCGGGCACATCTGGGGTCACCACACACACAGGAGAACCACAGGTCTTCACGGTGCTCCAGGGCAGCAAGAAGAGATGAAATCAATAACACTCTACCCTTCCATGAGGCACAGGACGAAAGCCATCTGAGCTCCCATGAGAAACGAGCTTTTTTAAAATGCTGATCTATGGAGAGACGACCTGTACTTTATTATTACACCCTGTTACGTGCTGAACCGTGTCCCTAAAATTCATGTATCGAAGCCCTGACCCCTGGTACCTCAGAATGCAGATGTGCTGGAGACGGGGCCCTTAAAGAGGTGACCAGGGTAAAGTGAGGTCACACAGGTGGTGCCCAGTACGACTGGTGGCCTTATAAGAAGGGGAGATTAGGACACATAAACCACAGGGAGGAGGACATAGTGGGAAGCAGCCAGCTGAGTCAAGGAGAGACGCCTCAGAGGAAACCGAATCTGCCGACACCCTGACCTCGGACTTCGAAGCCTCCAGACCTGCAAGATGCTTCACCCGAACTGTTTAATAGAGAAGTAATTGATCAGGGCGCAGGTAAACATCAGGGTCCGGGTGACCTCATCAAGTTTTCAGGCAGAAGAGGTCTCAGAGCTCATCTATGAAGAGTCAGAACAGTTCACCTGGCCTCTGAGTTCCAGCCACCGTCCTCTCATCACGCCAAAGAGGCTCTGCTTTAAGAAGCAGGTGCTTGTCACTGAGCAATTAGAATTAGAAGCTGAAACATGGAACACCCAAGACCCGCATCCCTTGCTATTCACGCCACCCACTTTCAGGCCATTTTGTGAAACAGTAGGATGTTGCATAAGAGCAGCTGAGGCTCATTTAGGAGCTTACAACATTTTTTTTTTTTAAAGAAGTTTTACTGCTAAGGTTTTTTAAATGTACACAGTTTAAATACACTATCCTTCATTTCCATAATTAAATTTACAATCCAGGCTTGGTGTGGTGGTTGGGTTCCTAAGGGTTCAAAATGTACTTGACTAAAATTCATCTTAAAATGATCAGTGAAAGGTGACAGCTTGAAGTCTCAGACAAACTATGAAGCAAAAATTATTCAGGCTGATACACATAACAACTACAAAAGATAAACTTTTCCCTAACACGGAAAAAAATTTTAAAAATGGTACTGAAAGCTTAGCAAGTTTTAGAAACGATACAATTAGAACCTGTCTGTAGTCTGACAAACAAGAGACCTCTTGGGGCTCGGTTTTCTCTTGTCAAGAGTTGAGCCAGAGGCACTTCTGCTGTGAGACCATGGTTTAGGTTCTAGAACCTGCAATCATCTGCTTTCATTAGAACACAAGCTGACCTAACTTTGCAACCTAAAGACCACGATACCGCTTCTTGCATCATAAAGATTTTTTTTTAATTAACTCCTCACTAATTTAGTCACTGAATTTCTGTATCCATGCAAGAAATTTCATCGTCACTAAAGCCCTAAGAAAATTCTTTATTCACATCAACTCCTACTCCTTGAATGCAGTAGTTGTGGGTCTCCTGCAGGAGGCTTGCTCCCTCCAGCCCCTTCCCAAACCCTCTGCGTCCAGTAACTCCAATCCACCCAGTGCTGAAGCTGCCCCTCCCTCCTGCAGGCTCCCAAGATCAGGCTCCCTCCCCGCACATCACCAGAGGCATTTCTCTCCGGGGAAAAGGTTGCATCATAAAGATTTTTTTTAAATTAACTCCTCACTAATTTAGTCACTGAATTTCTGTATCCATGCAAGAAATTTCATCGTCACTAAAGCCCTAAGAAAATTCTTTATTCACATCAACTCCTACTCCTTGAATGCAGTAGTTGTGGGTCTCCTGCAGGAGGCTTGCTCCCTCCAGCCCCTTCCCAAACCCTCTGCGTCCAGTAACTCCAATCCACCCAGTGCTGAAGCTGCCCCTCCCTCCTGCAGGCTCCCATGATCAGGCTCCCTCCCCGCACATCACCAGAGGCATTTCTCTCGGGGAAAAGGCAGTGATGGGTCACCCTGCTCAAAGCCTTGCGGGCGCTCAGTGGGACTCCTCGCCGGGCGCTCAGTGGGACTCCTCGCCGGGCGCTCAGTGGGACTCCTCGCGGCGGGACAAAGCCCCGAGACGCCCGGTGAGCAGGGCTCCCTCTCCTCATCTTCTATCACCTCTCCTTCTCCAGCCATGCCCGTCCCCTCCTGGACCTTGGACTCAGGCCCGAGCCCCAGATGGCGTCCCAGCCAGCCAGCGCGACGCATCCGGGCCTCTGCTCAAAATCTCAAATGTCACGTTATCAAAGAGCCGTCTCTGTCTGAGCGAGTGCCCCGTCCTCCTTCCTTGCTACCCACTCTCACGGTTGATTTCTCTTCTTAGCATTCAGCACTTGACGTCACGTGTTTATTTGCTGTTTTGTCTGCTGCCAGCAAACCCTTATGTTCCATGGGAGCAGAAATTGGGTGTTCAACGTCAGGTTCTTAGCACCTAAGTATTCAGTATATACCTTGGTTCTACTGCTGTATCAGTTTGCTGTAGGGCTTCTGTAACAAAGCGCCAGCCACAGGGAGGCTTACGGCCACGGAACCGGGAGGCCAGGAGGCTGAGATCAAGGCGTTGGCAAGTGTCGGCAGGGCTGGTTCCCTCCGAGGCTGTGAGCGAGAACCCGCTCCAGCAACCTCGGCATTCCTTGGCTTCTATCCGCATCAGCCTGGTCTCTGCCTTCACCCTTGCAGGGCGCCTTCCCTCTCGGCATCTCTGTGTCTGTGTCCAACTTGTCACCTCTCTCAAGGACACAGTCATCACGTTGGATGAGGACTTCATTTTAACCTGGCTGTCTCTGTAAAGACTGGATCTCCAAATAAGGCCACACTCGGGGATACTGGGGGTGAGGACACATCAATTTCCAAGGACACAATTCAACCTGTAAAAGCCACTTCACAGCCACAGGACATGGAATGAGTTAGGTAATTTACCAGCAAAAGGGGGCTGATCATCAGGTCTCCCTCATCTGGCTAATAAAGAAAGCAGAGGGGCATCCCTGTCCTCTCTGTGAGCCACAGACTCAGACGTGAGTGGAGCCGAGGGCTCTGCTCAGGGGCTGGGCCCCCGCCTGCCACCTGCCGGATCTGATCAGGCACAGGTTGTTTAGTCTGGGTCCGGCCTCAGGCCATGCTGTGGGCCTGGACGAGGAGGCTCGCCAGGCCCCCGGCCCACAGTGGGCTCTCTCCACATGTCCACTGTCATCGGCAGGGCTGCGGGGGGACAGACAGCGTCACTGTCGTCTCCCCGACACTGAGCAAGTTCGTGCAGGGGGCAGCTCGCCCTCATCACCCCATCATGGCAGCAGAGAACAGGAAGCAGGCATGAAGAGGACCTGAGAGTGGGGTTACACGGAACTGGGGGGACAACTTTTAACAAAGAGCTGTCTTTTCAAACTCACATACATCCCAAGACCCACGGAGGTCACATAGGGACATCTGATGGAGGCTCAAACGCACGCTTTCCGGTGGGAACCTGTGGTCTCCCTGCCTGGCCTGAGGGGCCAGCTGCTCCCCAGTCTATCACAGCCTTTCAGCTCCTCGAGCCCCCAACCCAAGAGAACCTGCAAATCATACTCGACTCCTCTCTTTCCCTCGCCTGCCCCATTTGCTCTGAGGACAAAGCCTCTTGGTCATACCTCCAAAGTATATTCAGAATCCAAGCCCTTACCCATGGGCCTCCTAACTGGTCTCCCTGCTTCTGCCTGACCTCACTCAGCAGAGCAGCTGGAGATGGTTCCAGCACCTAAAAGGGAAGACAGGCCATGCCCGCTGCTGGGCAGCCGCCCCCAACTCAGGGGCCACCCTCAGACGCCAGCTCCAAAGGACTGGCAAGATGAGACGCCCTCCCTACCCTCTCCTCTGCAGCCTCCTTTCCTATCCTCTCCCCATCCCTGGCCTGCTTGGTGACAACCTCCCCAGCCTTGGACACACTAGAGCCTCTGTACTTGATCAATGGCACCATCTCAGCTACGCTCACCAGGCACTACCTTCTTTACCATTCCCACCACACTCATCACTCACTAACAAGGTGTATCTTTCATTCCCCATCCAGCTTCCCCACCCCCACCAGAATGAGGGCAGGGTCTTGTCAGTTTTGCTCTCTGCTGCACCCTGGCACCTGCTGGTACATTCTAGGCACTCATACAGCCACTGAAAGGAATGGCTAACACTTCCAAAGCTCCTTAAAGAAAGACGCAACTGTCCTCAATATCCTGCACTTAAAAGGCAGGTTACAATGATTCAACATTTTTGAAAGCTTTTCCGGCACACTGAAACAAAACCTGTTTCATAGGATAACTCACTGCTCAAGAGCTGCATTTTTCAAGTTCATAATTTTACCTACCTCAAAATAAACATGTTCTGAGCTTGCCTGGTGGCCCAGTGGTAAAGAATCTGCCTGCTTATGCCGGAGACATCGGTGTGTCGATCCCTGCTCCGGGAAGATCTCACATGTCTTGGAGCAACTAAGCCCGTGCGCCACACCTATTGAGCCTGTGTTCTAGAACCCAGGAACTGCAACTACTGAGCCTGTGAGTCACAATGACTGAAGCCTGCGTGCCCTAGAGCCTGTGCTCTGCAACAAGAGAAGGCACTGCTCCAAGAAGCCTGCACACAGCAGCTAGAGAAGAGCTCCCGTTCACCACAACCAGAGAAAAGCCCGCACAGCAAGGAAGACCCAGCAGAGCCAAAACTAAATACATATGTGTGTGTGTTCCTAGATGAATGGGAAAATACTCTGTGCTCATGGATCAGAAAACAATATTGTGCACATGGCAATACTCCTCAAAGCGATCTACAGAGTCAGCGCGATCCCTGTCAAAATCCCACTTGGTTTTCTTGCAGAAACTGACACGCTCATCCTAAAACTCATACAGAATGTCAAGGAACCCAGAACAACTCTGAAAAAGAACAACAAAATTCAAGGACTCTTACCTCCCCATTTCAAAACTTACTACAAAACTACAATAAACAAATGGCATAAGGATAAACATATAGACCAATGGAAAGAGAGCAAAGTCCAGAATTAAACATCTCTCTATAGATAACTGATTTCCAACAAGGATTCCAAGACCCTTCAAAAGAACAGTCTCTTCAACAGCTGGCTTTCCACATGTAAAACAACTAGATTTCCACATGAGAAGGAATGAGGTTGGAGCTTCCTCAAGCCAGGTACAAAAATTAACTTGGTCAGCATGGCTATCATCAAAGAGTATGAAGGTGAAGGTGAAGGTGAAGTCGCTCAGTCGTGTCCAACTCTTTGTGGCCCCATGGACTGTAGCCGACCAGGCTCCTCAGTCCATGGAATTTTCCAGGCAAGAGTACTGGAGTGGGTTACCATTTCCTTCTCTAGAGGATCTTCCCAACCCAGGGATCAAACCTGGGTCTCCCACCCTGCAGGCAGACAGACGCTTTAACCTCTGAGCCACCAGGGAAGCCTATCAAAGAGTATACAAACAATAAATGCTGGAAAGGGTGTGGAGAAAAGGGAATCCTCCTACACTGTTGGTGGGAATGTAAATTGGTCCAGCCACTACAGAGAACAGTATAGAGGTTCCTTAAAAAACTAAAAACAAACTATGATACGATCCAGCAATCTCATTCCTGGGCATATATCCAGAGACAAACATAATTTGAAAAGAAACATGCACTCCAATGCTCACTGCAGCACTATTTACAACAGCCAAAACATGGAAGCAACCTAGATGTCCACCGACAGATGAATGGATAGAGATAATGTGGTACAAGTATACGATGGAGTATTACTCAGCCATGAAAAGGAATGAACTAATGCCATTTGCAGCAACATGGACGGACCTGGAGCTTATCATACGAACTGAAGTATATAAAAGACAAGTATCACATAATATCACTTATAGGTGGAAACTAAAAAATAATACAAATGAACTCATTTACAAAACAGAAACAGACGACTCACAGATTTCACAAACAAAGATATGGTTACTAAAGGGGAAAGGTAGAGGGAAAATAAATTAGATTTGGGGATTAACATATACATGCTACTATACAGATACTAAATAGATGATGAATGAGGACCTACTATATGGCACAGGAAACTCTACTCAATAATCTGTAATAACCTACATGGGGAAAGGACCTGAAAAAGAATGGAATACATATGTGTATAATGGACACACTTTCCTGTACACCTGAAATGAATATTGTAAATCGACTGTACTCTGATATAAAGTAAAAAATTAGATTTAAAGAAAAAAAAATTTCCAGAACATTAGAATGCTTGCACATGCCCCAAACCTACAATCCTTCCGTCTGAGACATTTAATGTCTCTGGTTATACACAATAATATGGTCAATGTGTTTACAGTGTACTTTTTAATTGCATTTGTCACGTATTTATTTCATATCATGTATTTGTTTATCATATTGTTTGTATTTCCCAACCATAGATTGTTTAATTTCGAATGTCTGAACTGCATGTGTGCTATGAGGTAATTTTATGCTTACTACAAACACAATATTCATCTATGAAAAACAACAACAGCAAAAAACACAAATTAACTCAAAACGAATCAAAGATCTAATTGCAAAAACAAAAACTAAAAATAAAAACTCTTAGAAGAAGAAAACACAGGGGTAACTCTTCATGATCGTGGAATTGGCAATGGTTTCTTAGATATGCACCAAGAGCATTAGCAACAAAAGAAAAAACAAATGCGACTTCATCAAAAATTTTAAAATTCTGTGTGTCAAAAGACACGATCAAAAACCAAAATGACAGCTCAAAGAATGGGGGAAAAAAACAATATGCAAATCATAAATCCTGTAAGGGACCAGAATCCAGAATGTAAAAGAAACTCTTACAAATCACAACCAAAAGACAAATAGCATAGTTAAAAAAATGAACAAAACACTTGACTAGAAATTTCTCTAAGAAAGATATACAAATAAAGTGAAAAGATACTCAAAATTTTAGTCATTAGGGGAATGCAAATCAAAACCCTAAGATATGTAAGATATACTGCTTCACACCCACTAGATGGCTATTGTCAAAAAAGAAAACCACTCTGAAAACTGAGAATGAGAAGAAATTGGAGCCCTAATACGTAGCTGGTGGGCATGTGAAACGGGGTAGCTACTGAGGAAACCATCTCGATGGTTCCTCAATAACTTCAATATAGAGTGACCACGTGACTAATCCCACTCCTAGGTATACTCCTGAAAGAAATGAAGACAGGTGTTCAAACAAAAACTTGTACACAAAGATTCATACGGGACTACTCAGAAGAGCCAATTGAAGAATGGCTAAACAAAACGTGGTCTGTTCATACCCTGGAACATTATTCAGCCATAAAACTTAATGAAGTACTGATACAGGCTACAACGTGGATAGACCCTGGAAACACGCTAAGTGAAAGAAACCGGACACAAAAGTGCCCCATCATCGTACGATTCCTTTTACATGAAATATCCACAGATACAGAAAGCAGATCAGTGACTACCAGGGCCTGGGTAAAGACAGAAATGGGGAGGGTTTCCCTTGGGGTGGTGAAAATGTCTGGGAAGTAGACAGTGGTGACGGTCATACAACATCATGAACGCACTAAAAGCCACATATTTTAAGATGGTTGGTCGGAGCTTGGTGGCTCAGTGGTAGAGAATCCACTGCCAAGGCAGGAGATACAGGTTCGACCCCTGGTCTGGAAAGATCCCACATGCCACAGAGCAACTAAGCCTGTGCGCAACTCCTGAGGCTGTGCTCTAGAGCCCGGGGCCACAACTACTGAAACCCTTGGGTCCTAGAGCCCGTGTTCTGCAACAAGAGAAGCCACCGCCTTGAGGGGCCTGTGCAACTAGAGTAGCCCCTGCTCGCCATGACTAGGGAAAAGTCCACCCAGCAACAAACACCCAGCACAAACAACAAAAATAAAAAGGTAAAAAAAAAAAAAAGTAAATTTTATGTTGCATGAATTTTAACTCAACAGAAAAGCAGTAAGCATGTCCCCCTCTCCCCAAAAGTACGGTATTATTAGATTCCAGGAGAGTCGAGTACTAAAATAGTACACATGTAGAAGAACTGGAATATGTCCAAGTCCCACTGCAGGGCATCTCGCTTTCCCCTAAAAAAGCAGCTTACCTCCGCGCAACACAGTGAATATTACCTTCAGCCAGAAAAGTCCTAAGTGAGAGCTCTGCCACCAAAGCATGCTCAAGCTCTTATTTGCTGTTTTATTATACGTCTCCATCCCAGCCCAGGGAGTTCAGACAATAAAGAATCTGCCTGCTACACAGAAGATGAGGGTTCAATCTCTGTGTTGGAAAGAGTCCCTAAAGAAGGGATTGGCAACCACTCCAGTATTCCCGGGGAATTCCATTGACAGAGGAACCTGGTAGGCTACATTTCATGGAGTAGCAAAAAGTCAGACACAACTGAGTGACTTACACTACCACTTTCCTCCCAGCCAGCACCAGCCACGGGGTTCACATGTTGTAAATACACTTTTGCAGAGATCGCACAGCTTCCTGGGCACTACATGCAATAACCGCCCATCTCCTCTCTGCCATCTGTGGGTGCTGATAGCTGCTTTTGGGCAGTTGGTGCTGGACAGCTGCCCAGGTGCCGCCCCTGTGGTCAGGCTGCCCATCTTCTCTCTCCCACTGGCCCCTTGAAGCAGTAAATGGACAAATTCTCTCTAGCGAGGTTTGTTCGAGCCCCTCTGGTATGTGTGACCTGGGGAGTGGGGACCTCCCCAGAGTTGGCTAGCCACCTCCCACCTCGCATATGTCACTCGGGCTCCAAAGTCAGGTGTTACACCCAGGAGCCCAGGTAATCGGCAACAGAACTGGGCACAGCCTCTCTGAGCCCGGGGTTATCATCTTCCTAAAGGTCACAGTAATCACCCTCTTTCTGGGCAGGACGGAAATAAACAAAGGTCCCCATCCATGGCACATGAGGTCAAGCCCACAAGTGATCGGTTTTGGTCTTCTTAGACCCAACCCACTTTCCCTTGTCCAAACACACACACCCAATTTCTGGGCTGATTTCCATAACTGCTTTATCCTTTATTTTGCTAGGAGTTACCATTAGCAGTAAAATGGTGGAAAAGATTAGAGAAGAAAAAAAAAAGCCATAAAAATCCTGAGCAGTACAAGAAGGACAATTCATCTTTGAATAAATGGATCATTTATAAATTTATCTTGTTTAGACCTAAATATTGTTGAGGAAAAAAAGTGTTCAGCTGTTCTATGGACTCTATCCACACTATACTGCATGCTCAGAAAGAAAGGGCTGGAAGAGGAGGTTCATACACCGATAGGTTAATAGCAGGTGACAAATTAGCGGCGGTTCTTCTTATCTGATGGCTGTAATCGGCATGCAGTATAATATTAAAAAGACAAGTCCTTGAAACAATAAAAGGACAGCTGTGTGCCCGCCCCCCGCCCCCACAGTGCAAACACTCCCGGCCCCACATACCTTGTTGAGCTTGCCCAAGGAAGATATGAGATCCGCCCATTCACTTGAGGACTCGAAATTTCTTAATGCCTTTTCGATCACGGAAGAGTAATTTCTGTATCTGTAATCATTCAACAGCTCCTGCTCCTCTGGATCCATCTTACATTCTCACAGCAGAAAAGGTATCTAAGAGGGAATCGGAGGAGAAACAGATGCGACAGCTCTTTGAGGATGAAAAGTGCCCCCAGCCCACTGCCCCAGAGGCCACGTGGCCACAAACACTCTTGTGCCCGGACGGGCTGGGCGATCCAACTCAAATATTTAGCAAGGCTGCTGAGCCAGGCACTGGGGGACATAAAAGATAAATGGTTCTGGCCCCCCTGGACTCTGAGAGAGACAAATGGATGAAGCTGAAAGAAGGAACACACTAGGGTCCCACTTAATGGACAAAGTGAACTCTAGGAGCAAAACTCACAAAGTAGCTAACTACGTATTGTCACCAACTGCTAATTCTGAATGCACGTGGTTCCTGCCAGCATGGGGCATCTACCAGTCCTAAGGAAAAGCAGGTCTGTGGTCCTAACTGAACAGTTGGTTTACCACCCAATCCTTTACAGCTAGACTCCAAGAGAGGACTGTAAGTATTCTACAA
>SJXQ01010315.1:83680-108435 GCA_006408695.1 Aepyceros melampus | reverse complement strand
GCCCAAGGATCTAATCGTGAAGTGTCTGACAGCAGTGGTGTCAAAAGTCCACATGACCGTTCATTTGCGTGTGGGTGTGCTCAGTCACTGTCTGGCTCCCCATGGACTGCAGCCCACCAGGCTCCCTTGTCTGTGGGGTTTTCCAGGCAAGAATATTGGAGCAGGGTCTTGGTGCAGGGGATCTTCCCTGACCCAGGGATCAAACCCACATCTCCCGCATTGCAGGTGGATTCTTTACCACTGCGCCACCTGGGAAGCCTTGACCAGGTGCTTACTAAGTACCGCTTACCTGCCTGGCCCCCGACAGGGTGCTGCCCCCACGGTGCTATGTCTCCAGGCGAGAAGTCTGGATGGAGGTGTGTTACACCAGGGCCCAGGTGGCTGCCATTTTCTTTTGGCCCTTGTATATGCTTTCTTTTTCTCCCCTGTGGCTAGATGCATTCATTATACATGAACCACTGCAGCTACTGCAAAGCCTGAGGCAGCGGTGGTAGGGTGGACTCCTCTGGCCTTTTGCCTTCCACCTTTCCCCTATTTTACGCCTCAAAACAAAGGTTTGATGTTGGAGCTGAAGCCTCACCTTGCAACCCAGGGGAAAGAGCCATCTTTAGGACATGATTTCCATGCATTAAGAGGAAGGAAGGCGCCACACCAACCTTGGACACACTGCCCCTGGACTTACTGCTTTCTGCATGTTAAGAGTTGAGTTTAAGCTGTTAAATCAAGTGTTCTGTTTACAGCTAAACATGATCCTGACTGATTTATGAGCCCACGTGGTATCTCACTAGCTCATGCTCTGAAAGGAGAGAGAAGCATGGAGTAAGGGTGACGTTGAGCAAATTCCCCCGCGGTAGCGTCAGTTTGCTAATCAAACTGCATGTCATCAATCAAATAAAAAGGCAAATATTACTTCACGGAAGAAACTGAGCTGCAGGGACAATGTGATCTTTAAGCCTCAATTTTTTATTTCATGGCTATGGGGAACTTTTAAGACCCTCCAGGTCTTCTCCTCTGCGCTTTCTGATTGCTCCGGGCCCCCTGTGATCTTCTTAAGGCCAACACAACTGACTTTCAAATCAGCAACGCCAGTGGACTTGCTTCCTCATTCCCCTCCCAGGAGGATGGTGCGGCAGGCCACTTCCTCCTTCTGCAGACAGCCTCCCACCAGCCCACACTCCTCTGGGCCATCCACCCTGTGCTGGCTCCCACCCACTTCTCTGCAGGCCCACCCTCGTCTACACGCCTGCCAGATGCTGGCATTCCCGGGCAACATGCTTGGGCCCCTCTCGCCCTCTCTCTCTCCCCTCAATGATCTATTCCTTTAAGTAATTAATACCAGCTTCATGTTCATGACTCATGGGTTTATAGCCCTCCAAACCTCCCCCTCGAAGACCCAAATTCATGCCAATGCTTCCTTGACTTCTCTATACGTCTGAAACTTGTTGCATCCGAAACTAGACTCTGGAGTGTCCACCAGCAACAGAAGGTGTATCCATATGATGGCACGCTCCTCAGGGATGAGAAAGAACAAAGTGCTGAACATGTTACATGTGGATGCTCCTGGAAGATGCAAGCTTAGTGGAGAAGCCGGTCATAAAAGGCCACATATAGTGCGACTCCATTGATATGAAATGCCAAGAACAGGCCAGTCTGTAGAGATGCCAAGTGGACGTGTTAGTGGTTGCTTAGGGTGGGGAGGAGGAACAGGGAGTAACTGCAAATGAGCACAAGGGATCTTTTCTATTGGGGTTGGGGGGGGCGGATGTGTAATGGAAATGTGCTGAAAACTGGATTATGGCCATGGCTGCATATCTCCATAAGTTTACTAAAAATCATTGAATGATATACTGAAAGAATTTTATGGTCTGTGAATTATAACTCAACAACACTGTTTTTAAAAAACCCTCCACTCCTTTTTTCTTTTCCAGTAAGTTTACTATAGAATATTGACTATAGTTCCCCATGCTATACAGTAGGACCTTGCTGTTTATCCATTCTATATATAATAGTTCGCATCTGCTAAGCCCCAACTCCCCATCCATCCTTCCCCCTCCTCCCCTCTCCCTCGGCAACCACAAATCTGTTCTCTATGTTTGTCTGTTTCCTTTTTATACTTAAGTTCATTCGTGTCACATTTTAGACTCCAGAGAGAAGTGACACCATACGCTATTTGTCCTTCCCTGTCTTTCTAACTTACTTCACTTAGTATGATAATCTCCAGTTGCATCCATGTTGCTGCAAATGGTATTATTCCATTTGTTTTTTATGGCTGAGCAGTATTCTACTGTGTATATACACCTTATCTTCCTTATCCATTCATCGGTCGGTGGGCATTTAAGTTGCTTGTGCAAAAAAACCCCCCACTCTTGGAGGGGATACGTGTACCCTTTTGACTGACTCAATCATTGGGCACGGTAGAAACCAACACAACACTACAAAGCAATTATCCTCCAATTAAAAATAAACTCAAAAAAAAAAAAAGCCCTCCACTCTTAGAGGGGTATATGTATACTTCGACGGACTCAATCATTGTATAGCAGAAACCAACACAGCATTGTAAAGCAATTATCCTCCAATTAAATTTAAATAAACTTAAACTTAAAAAAAATTTTTAAAAAGCCCTCTACTCTTGATTGTACCTGCACAGCACGTTCCCTCTCCAGTCTTCCTTTCCTCACAAAGTGGCTCCTCTACCTATAAGACCTCTGACGTCGTCCTGAACTCTTCCTTCTCTTTACCAGCCACACTGACCCCAAGTCCTGTTGGCTTATCTTCCAAAACACCCGTGGATTCTCCACTCAGTGAGTCATCTTTCTCCTGCAAGCTTGCAGAAGCCTCCTAAGGCTGCTCCTTCAGACTCTTGTCCCTCTGCTCCTGTGTGTACTTTCACACAGTGCTCCAAGTCCTCTTAAAACATAAAACACTTCCCCACCATGTTTAAACTCTTCCCATTGGGCTTCCCTGGTGGCTCAGAGGGTAAAGCGGCTGCCTGCAACGCGGGAGACCAAGGTTTGATCCCTGGGACGGGAAGATCCTCTGGAGAAGGAAATGGCAACTCACTCCAGTACTCTTGCCTAGAAAATCCCATGGACGGAGGAGCCTGGTAGGCTACAGTTCATGGGGTTGCAAAGAGTTGAGCAATTTCACTTCACTGAGTCTATATATAGTAAGCCCTCACTCCCTTCATGCCCAGCCCACTTCTGGGCCTACAAGGCTCTACCTGCCTCTCTCCGTGCAGCACTCTGCTTGTCCTAATTCACTCGTCCACAGGGCTTTTGCACATGCTGGACCTCTCTACAAAAATACACTGCACTACGCATAGGTACACAATAGGATTGTTGGCTCATTCCTAGAAAGGCCTGCCTTTTTCTGAAATAATATTTCATAGTTTTTGAAAAGAATAAGGATGGTAATGGGAGATGTAGTTTGTTTTGCTGAGTAAAGACATAAGAATTCAGTACATCACAATGGTCTAAGTGCTTTTTTTTTTTAATTCCAGGAGATTTATAAGTCTGATATCCCATATTTCTGAACCATGTAATACTCCATGCAATCTGTTCACTCTCTTAGGTGTCAAAGCACTGGGGAAAGAAACGAGAACAAGGCAGGGTTCGACTCTCACAGTTCAGAGCCTAATAAAAGAGGAAATGCCTAAACACGTAATTTCAATTTAACGTGGCATGGAACTTCCCTGGCGGTCCAGTAATTAAGACTCCTTGACGCCAATGCAGGCAGCATGGGTTCCATCCCTGGTTGGGGAAAAAAGAGCCCACATGCCTCAAGGTACTGCCAAAAAACTGAGAAGACAATAAAAACTAAAGGATACATTTTTAAAATTTAATGTGCACACAGAATGATGGAGGATGGGCTGATGTATCAGAGTGATGCTAGCAAGAAGGGCAGAGGGAGCCTAACGAACAGCAGAGAAGTCCTCAAAGTTCACAGGTGTGGGTGCTTGCTAGCAGGAAGAGAGCCTTGTCAGTGACAGCATGTGTGTTTAGGAGGTGGGATAGCCAAGGGGCACCACTGCTCATGGGAAGCAAGGTGAGAGCCCAGTAAAAGTGGGTAACTGGAACAGTTCAATGTTATGGTTGGTTATCAGAAGAAAGCCTCCTTGATGTCATTAACAGCACAGGTGAGAAGTTTGGAAACAGTCAAGCAAGCTCTTTTATTTCAAAATATGGGGCACCTGATGCTATGCTCGTAAGCAAGAATCCTGGGTGGGCTTGGTAAACCCATCATTTCTGCACGTATTTCTCTCACGCCACACACAAGAGTCCTAAGAGATGGGTATCATCAGCTTCCAGATGAGGATGTTGGGATTGAGGCCTTCCAAAAGAGGTGCCAGGGCCCCAAGGCAAGCAACTGGCAGAATCAGGATTCCGGTTCCGGCCAGCCAGGTGCCACAGAGCCTCGGCCATAGTACGCCACAGGTAAAACTCAAGAGTGCAACCTTTATAGAGCTCTCCTGACAAGGATTCTGCAGTCTCCTCCGGATACCTTTTCTGTGAGAGACTCAATAACTCAGTGAGACTGAGTATGACAGCCTAGTAACAATACACTCAAAGGAGCAGTCCTATAACCTATAACATGGGGCCAGATGAATCCATCGGAAAAAAATGGAAAGCTCTCAGCTGGGAATCTCTCACCTTAACCAGGCTTAATTTCTTAGAAAAGCAAGCTGAAGTGAAAAATCAACCACCTAGATCTAAAAGAAGTCAGTTTTACAGATGTTGACATGAAAGACCTGCTTCCGAGATGAAAACATACAAGTAAAAAAAATGTCAAAAAGTCACACGTCTCTTAAGAGAGACCTACTTATCGATAAATAATGATCCTCTGTCACAGCACAGAAAAAAAAAAAACCACTCATCTGCAAGCGGTTTAATTGACTCTAGGCCACACATGATTTTGAATGGGGTCTTTCAGAGTGGTAATTAGATTGTAGTGGAAAAACGTGAGGCGTACAATGGGAGCCAGCTTTGGCGGGGAAAAGGCGCCTCCACTTTCTTACCAAAAAAAATCCTACCAGGGTTCTCCCGAGGGTGGGGCAGCTGTCCCAGATCAGGGGAAACACCTGAGGGTAACAGCCTCCGTAAGCAGGGCACAGAGATGCTTTAAAGACCTTTCAGGGCGTCAGCAGCCGGCGGCGAGACTGCAAGACGACGCCGGCGGGCCGAGCGCGCACTGCGGCTCAGATTCCCTGCTCCAGAGGACAGTCTGGAAGGCTCAGGGTGGTGGTGGCGGGGGGTGGCCTTTCTTCCACGGGGAAAACCTTCATCTCACAAAAGATTTCAATTCTAGCCCAGCTTCCCGAGTAGCACTGCGAGCAAAAACAAAGCCGCGCGCGGCTTCAGCATCCGCCGCCCGGCTGGCGGGCCGTGACCCACCTGACCTCCACCTGCCAGACGAGAAGGCCGCGCGCGCGGGCTGGACCTGCCTGCCTCCGCCGCCGGAAGCCGGGGGAACCTGGGGCGGGCGGCCCCTGGGGGTGGGGCCGGGGGGTCCCGGGCCGGCGCCCCCACGCCCACTGGCGGGGGCTCGTTGGGGCCGCCCCGCGCTGTTGCAGTGCGCGCTCCGCGAGCCACCTGCAAGCAGCTCAGGCGCGCCCCCGAGGCGCCGCCCGAACCCCTGGGCACCGGGCGAGGACGCCCCCGCCGCTCGCGGGCCCGCGGGAGGAGACGCCGCCCGGCTCCTCGGCTTTAGTCTGGCAGACGCGCACGCGGGCCCCACTTACCGGCGGCGGCGCTTCTTCCGCGGCGGGCGCGCCCACGAGAGAGACGCAGAGGAGCCGGCCTGGACGCCAAGGGTCGAGTGGGTCCGCTGGGACCGCGGAGGAAACGCCCCGCCCGAGCCCTAGCGGCAGTGGCTCCGGGATACTGGGGCCGGCCGGGAGGCGGGTCTTCGGCGGCGCCTGGGGAGGGCGTGGCCAAGGGCGGGTCCTCTGCGGGGCGTGGTTTTGGAGGGCGTGATCTGAGGGGGCGGGTCTGGAGGCGGGCCCTCGACGCGTAGGGGTGGGGCTACGGGCGGAGATCTTCTGACGGGATGGGGCCAGCGTCGGGAGGTGGAGCCTCGAGGCACGTGGGCGGGGCCAAGGGAAGAGCCTTCGGCGCGTGAGGGCAGGGCCGAAGGCGTGTCCTCGACGCTGGGGGCGGGGCTGAAGGGCGGTCCCTGTACTCGTGGGCGGGGCCAGAAGGCGGTCCCGGTGGGCGGGGCGGGGTCTGGGAGTCTGGTCCTCTGCGCGCCGGGTCGGGGCCTGAGCCCCGGGCCTGGAAAGGCAAGCCGAGCGCTTCCACCCGGTCTTCCGCAGGGTCAGGGGATCAGCCGGGGCCAGGTGGGGCTTGGAGTGACAGTCAAGGAGAAACCGTTGCACCCGAGACCGGTGGGGGTCCGTGGCACCTGGCCATCCGGACCACACCCCAGAGCCTCGGGGAGGAAGCGGACCAAATCCTTCCATACATGCTCGGGCCACAGGAGGTTTGGGAGACCCTGGCTAAGGTGCCCCACCCCAGCCCGCAGGCTTCATTTTTCCCATCCTTGGCATCAGAGGAGGTGAGGGAGATAATTCCTACAATGAGCTTCTTTATGTAGCCCTGGCTCAGAAGGAGACCTCACATCAAGCCTAAAGGGCATTAATATTTTCAGATGAACCCCTAACCTCTTTCAGGGGCCTTGGGGACCCACACAGTCCAGACCTACCCAGCCTGGCCTGACAGCCTCAGGGCAAGGGGCACATGATGACCGGGCTCAGGCAGAGTTCACCTGAGCCCCTGATGACACCAACTTGGGGCTCCCAGCCAGCCAGAGCAGTGCCACCTGTTGATTGGGGTTGTGGTTTCTGCAGAATCAGATCTAGTCTGGGGCTCATAAATACTAGGCCATCTGCGAAAGAGTCTGAGGGGATGGGAGTGAGGAGTCTATGAACACTCTGAAATTGGGTAGAACATGTGTTTATCTGTGTTTCTGGAGAAAGGGTATAGAATTTGTATCACATTCCCAGGGGCTCTATTTCCTCACCCAAAATACCAAGAATATTTTAATAGTTTGAGATGCTGGACCTCTCGCCCAGCCAGGCTTCTGGTTCTGATCTTCCATCTCCATTCCATCCACACCAAGTGTCCCAGATGTAAGCCCTCTAATAGTTCTAGAAATGGTCTTAAAGTGAAAATAGAAGAAAACTAAAGGATTGAGCATTTGGCAAGACAAAGAATGAGTGAAAATTGATTTCCTAATGAAGATGTGATAAACTCCATTTTTACAAAAACAAAGTTGACAAACATGAGTTTCTTTTCTTTTTTCCTTTTTTTTTTTTTTTTTAGGCTCCTCAAATCCTATCACTTTCCACATTACATTGAACTAACAGAGGTAAGGTGGCTTCCCCAGTGGCTCAGTGGTAAAGAATCTGCCTGCAATGCAGGGAGATGACATGGGTTCAATCCCTGGGAAGATCCCCTGGAGAAAGAAATGGCAGCCCACTCCAGTATTCTTGCCTGGGAAATCTCATGGACAGGAGCCTGGCCAGCCCCAGTCCATGGGTTCCCAAAAGAGTTGGGCACAACTTGGCGACTAAACAACAACAATAGAGATAGAAGTCTTGCTTGTATCCACCGTTAGGAATAATGAGCTGCCAGTGCCAAGACCACCTTGTACAATTTTGTCTTAATGCATTTTATAAAATAATACGTGTGTCTTGTAGTTTAGTCACCTAGCGCTGAAGAATGCCAGGGGTGTGGGAACTTCATTTAAATGAACTTTAACAAATCGGGATAGTATAAACCCTTAAAGGAAGAATTCCATTTATAATCAGGCTGGATGGTAAATGTACAGCTTTAAGATTTGAACCTTTCTTTTAAGGATCTGTTACCTGGTTCCAATTGTCTTGTCACCCTTGATCTACCACTGAGCTATGTTCCTCTGTTTAAGATATGTAAATAGCCTAGGTGCGTTGCATAATAATACTTTAATTAGGGCACTTCAGATTTAATTTAAATCAGAACTGTAAGCCTTTTGACAATAAAGAAGGCTCTATAAATCAGAGGAAATGACATTTTCTGGCTCAGCCTTAGTGTTTAATGTTAGTCGCTCAGTCGTATCTGACTCTTTTTGACCCCGTGGACTGTAGCCTGCCAGGCTCCTCTATCCATGGGATTCTCCCGGTAAGAATACTGGAGTGGGTAGCCATTCCCTTCTCCAGGGGATCTGCCTCACCCCGGGCTCAGGCTGGTCCTCCCTATTAGGGAGATTGGCCAGGGAAACACATTCTGAGTCTCCAGGAGCAGATACTGGTGACTCCCTAAGCCACTGTCTTCTCCACCCACCTGGGCAGGAGTCTTGCATAGTTCTTGCAAGACTCCTGGATAGGAGTCTTGCACAGTAGTTGATGCTGTGCCCACGTTGTGTTGACTTGCAGGAACAAGTAAACCTCTGTTGGGATCATCATTATCACCTGTTTCATCTCCGCTGCGTCACTCTCTGGGCTCTTGAGCTGTCACAGTCTTGTTGCAGTTCAGTAGGTGAGGGTAAAGGTGACGCTGTGTTTGGGTTCCCCACACAGGTGTCAACCTAGAAAACTGAAAACTGACAACCTGAGAAGTGTGTCATAGAGAAGCTGATGTGGATGGGATCTCTGGCTCCATTTGGTGCCTCAAACACGTTGTATGAGATAATTCATTTAAAATATGCCACTTCAGGGAATTCCCTAGTGGTCCTGTGGTTTGTTTGCCACACTTCCCCTGCAGGGGGACCAGGTCGCTTTCTAGTTGGGGAACTAAGATCCTGCAGCATGGCCAAACAAATAAAAAATAAAATATGCCACTTTGTTTTCCTGCCTTTTATTTCTATTCTATGCATCCCCCCCCCCTTTTTAAGAAAACTTTTTATTTTGTATTTGGGGTGGGGGCCTTCCCTGGTGACTCAGCAGTAAAGAATCCACTTACAATGCAAGAGACACAGGTTCAATCCCTGGGTCAGGAAGATCCCCTGGAGAAAGGCATGGCAACCCACTCAAGTATTCTTGCTTAGAGGATCCCATGGACAGAGGAGCCTGGTGGGCTACAGTCCCAGGGGTTACAAACAGTCAGACACAGCTGAAGCAACTAAGCACTTAGGCAGGCACATAGCCTATTAACGAAGCTGTGATGGTTTCAGGTGAGCAGAGAAAGAGACTCAGCCATACATACACATGGATCCATTCTCCCTCAAACTCTCCTCCCAGCCAGGCTGCCACATAAGATTAAGAAAAGTTCCCTGTGCTATACAGCAGGCCCTTTTTAGTTATCCATTTTAAATACAGCTGCTGCTGCTGCTAAGTCGCTTCAGTCTTGTCTAACTCTGTGCGACCCCATAGACGGCGGCCCACCAGGCTCCCCTGTCCCTGGGATTCTCCAGGCAAGAACGCTGGAGTGGGTTGCCATTTCCTTCTCCAATGCATGAAAGTGAAAAGTGAAAGTGAAGTCGCTCAGTGGTGTCCGACTCTTAGGGACCCCATGGACTGCAGCCTTCCAGGCTCCTCCATCCATGGGATTTTCCAGGCAAGAGTACTGGAGTGGGGTGCCATTGCCTTCTCCATTTAAATACAGCAGTCCATCCCAAACTTCCTAACTATCCTTTCCCCCTATCCTCCCGCTCAGCAACCACAATCTCATTCTGAAGTCTGTGAGTATGTTTCTTTTTGTAAGTAAGTTCATTTATATCATTTGTTTTTAGATTCCACATATGGGACGTCATACAGTTTTTCTCCTTCTCTGTCTGACTTACTTCACTCAGTATGACAATCTCTAGGTCCATCCATTTTGCTGAAAATATGCCACTTTAAAACCATATTTCATTTGTCTAGTTCATGGAAAAGTTCACATAGAGGCTGGATTGGGGATCTAATAACCATATGGCTTACAAATCCTTTAGATTTGATGTATCATTTCCTCTAATTTTTACACCAAAGGAATTGCCTGTGATCTTTAGACTCATAATAGTGAAGTTGGATGTACCAAGTGCCAGGCACCAAGGAATTTTGTGGTCAAAAAGTCCTGAATACAATTCTGACTCTTGGCTCTTAGCTGTGCAATCTTGGTAAGTTAGTCAGCCTCTCCAAACCTTTATTTATTAAGAGCTACTTCAGGGACTTCCCTGGTGGTCCAGTGGTTAAGACTCTCTGCTCCCAATGCAGGGGGCCTGGGTTCAATCGCTGGTCAGGGAACTAGATCCCACATGCCACACTAAGAGTCAAATGCCACAGCAAAGATCGAGGATCCTGTGTTCTGCAACTAAGACCTGGTACAGCCAAATAAATAAAATATATTTTAAAAAATCTACTGCAAAGGACTGTGATGAGAATTATATGAAACAGTGTTGGGAAAGCATTAAGCATGACTATGGCCTACCATCGGAGAAGGCAATGGCGCCCCACTCCAGTACTCTTGCCTGAAAAATCCCTTGGATGGAGGAGCCTGGTGGGCTGCAGTCCATGGGGTTGCAAAGAGTCGGACATGACAGAGAGACTTCCCTTTCACTTTTCATTTTCATGCAGTGGAGAAGGAAATGGCAACCCACTCCAGTGTTCTTGCCTGGAGAATCCCATGGATGGGGGAGCCTGGTGGGCTGCCGTCTCTGGGGTTGCACAGAGTTGGACACGACTGAAGCGACTTAGCAGCAGCAGCAGCAACAGCAGCATGGTCTAGCATGCCAGGGGTTCCAATTCATGATTTTTTTCCGCTTTCTGATTCCAAGCCTAAATATTATTCTTTTTCCTTTGCAGCAGACTATGAAACGTTTTCATGCACTACTGTTAGTGAGATTCCTTTTGGTTGTAAGCAACAATAAGCCACTTCCAACTATCTTAAAGGGCTGCTTCTTTTAAGGGCACAGGGGTTTCTGAGGGCATCTCTTAGAATCCAGAATATCAGGGATGATCTGAAGCTGGGGAGTGGATGCCCCTGTGAGGAGAGGGGCCTTTTTCAAGGGGAGGGGGCAGTCTGTAGATGCTTTTAAGAGTTTATTTGTGCTGGGTCTTCGTTGTAGCATGCGGGCTCCAGAGCACACAGGCTCAGTATCCCCATGGGATCTTGGTTCCCCAAGCAGAGATTGAACCCACGACCCCTGCTTGAAAGATAGATTCTTAACTACTGGACCACCAGGGAAGTTCCTGTAGCTGCTTTATTTATTTATTTTTAACTGAAGTTTTTTTAATCGAAGCATAATTGCTTTACAATATTATGTTGGTTTCCGCCTTACAGCTTAATCAGTTGTAAGTATACATATGTTCTCTCCCTCTTGGTGGCGCTAGCGGTAAAGAATCTGCCTGCCAATACGGAATATACAAGAAACATTGAGTTTGATCCCGAGGCGGGGAAGAGCCCCTGGAGGAGGAAACGGCAATCCACTCCAGTATTCTTGCCTGGAGAATCCCGTGGACAGAGGAGCCTGGAGAGCTACAGTTCATGGGGTTCCCAAAGAGTCGAACGTGACTGAGCACGCACACAGCCTCCCTCTGGAACCCCCCTCCCACCCCTCACCCGATCCCATCAATGTCGGTTGCACCAGGTTGGGCTCCCTGTGTTACGCAGCGGCCTCCCAGCAGCTGGTTATTTCACACGTGGCAGCGCACGTGTTTCAGTGGTACTCCCTCTGTTTGTCCCGCCTCTCCTTCCCACCCTGTGTCCACAAGTCTGCTCCCTGAAGCTGCTTTCCTTCAGAGTCGACCGCGTCCTTCTCTGATGTGCTTGGCGTCCCAGGCTCCTTAGGCAACAGGAGGTGGGGCGCCGTCACTCACAGGAGCAGCTCTGCTCACTCCCTGATCCAGCCCAGCTGGTCCTGCTCTTCAGAGGAAGGGCCTGCAACTGGCGCAGTCAGCAGAGGCTGGCAGGACAGCCACCTTGCAGCTGCTGCAGCTACTCACTCGGGAACAAGCAGGACAAGTGGGGCCAGGAGAGAATTCTCAGGAAGAGGCTGCTGGGAAGATCATTCAGTAAGAGCCCCCTCTGACCTTTCCATGAGAATGAGGAATGCCACTCTGATCAGCAGCTTACAGTTAGGGGTGTTCTGAGTGGGCTACATGCTGATCCAAAAAATACCAAGTCAGGACATAGGACATGGCCAGAGACCAAAAAAAAAAAAAAAAGAAAGAAAGAAAAGGAAAAGAAAGGGATTGGCCTGTTTAGGCGTGCATTTCCTGTCTAACCCCATCAGACAGAGCCTAAAAGTGCTCCATGGTTCCTGTGCTTCTGCCCATCATTGGCAGGAGTCTGGAGGCTGGCTGCAGAAAGTCCAGAGTAGGAAAGGTATTCAGGAAACTTATTGAAAGCCATTAGAATGTTTTTAGAACCAGCCAAGCTGCAGTCCATGGGGTCGCTAGGAGTCGGACACGACTGAGCAACTTCACTTTCACTTTTCGCTTTCATGCATGGGAGAAGGAAATGGCAACCCACTCCAGTATTCTTGCCTGGAGAATCCCAGGGACGGTGGAGCCTGGTGGGCTGCCGTCTATGGGGTTGCAGAGAGTCGGACACGACTGAAGTGACTTAGCAGTAGCAGTAGCAGCAAGCAGTCATTAAAATGTCTTAGGATCTATGGTCTGAGATGAATATTTAATCACAGTGCAGTGTAGGGAAGGTTAGAGGAAGTGATTCAGACTTCCCTCTACACAAAGTGGATGGAAAAGTGACGTGAGGGTTGTGAGAAGCCAGTCTGCCATTGCAAGTCATAGAATCGAGAACCATAAATACCTTGCCCCCCGTCACGACCAGAAATATCAGTGTCACCTGGTTAGTCCTGGTCCTCCGCGAACACGAAAGCTTGAACGTCTCCGTACTTCACGATTTCCCCGGATGGAAAGCAGGGTTATGCCTTATGTCTGCAGTGCTGCTGTCAGGTACTGGGACGTGATCCTCGTGGTCATAAGCAAGGACAACATTGCTGTTTCTTACCGTGCACAGTCCATCACAAACTTGAGGTAAATCTGTGGTTACTTTCCTTTGTATTTTGTCCATCCTGTACATGTTGGGTTTTTCTTGTTTGGCTAGCCATTCTTTCTAAAATCTTGACTCTCTTGCAAGCTTTCATTTTTTAAAAATATTAACTTATTTTTGGCTGCATTGGGTCTTAGTTGAGACACTAAGGATCTTTGTTGTGGTGCTTGAGCCTAGTTGCCCCACGGCACGTGGGATCTTAGTTCCCTGACCAGGGATCGAACTTGTGTCCCCTGCATTACAAGGCAGATTCTTAACCACTGAACCACCAGGGAAGTCATGAAAAGTGACTTCTGAGTGGGCTACATGCTGATCCAAAAAACACCAAGTCGGGACACGACCAGAAACCAAAAAAAAAAAAAAAAAAAGGAAAAGAAACGGATTGGGCTACTGTGCAAAGTTACTGCTTTCTTTGCAAGTATATTTCTTGTCTTTTGTAACATCCTTTAGTCACCAACCTTTTTTTTTTTTTTTTAATCTACAGGGTATAACCAGAACCAAGGAGGCTGGTTGCAAAACCAATTCCATTTGAAAGTGGTGGAGTTGCCTGTTGTCAGAGAGATGATGATAGAGGCTCGGGGAGGCCTCTGAAGCATCACCCTGGGCTGGAGCTTACCAGGGAGCAGAACAGGTTAAGGAGACAGTATCCGCATCTGTCGGAACAAAGAAATGGCCTGGACAAAGTTACTCAGGATGAATGAGATGAGGGGCATGGCACACATCCTGGGAAGAACACAGAATGCAAAATCCGAATGGGAAACCTGCTGTGGAGGAAACCAGAACCCAGCAAGTAGGACATCCCTCCCAGGTCCTTCAAGCTGTACTTCGTATGTGTTGGAACGAATTTCAGTGTCCTCAAATACAGGAAAACAGACTGAGTTATAAAGCTGGGTGGCAGAACCAAGGAAACAGGATGTGTTTATAGAAACAGCCAGGGAGGGACCTTCCTGGTGGTCCGCAGGTTAAGACTCTGCACTTCCCATGCAGGCGGTCCGGGTTTGATCCGCGGTCAGGGAAACTAGATCCCACATGCCGCAACTGAGACGTGGTGCGGCCAAATAAATTTAAAAAAAAAAAAAAAAAGAGCCTGAAAAATAAAAGAAAGAAATAGCAAGGGACAGCTAAACACGGATAGGACCCGCTCTGCAGCCCTGGGGCCACTAGGGAGGCTCGCGGTTCCCTCAGTGCCATCCCCATGCCCGCAGCCCCTGGGAACTTGTTAGAAATGCACACCCTTGGGCCCCGATGCTGGGCAGTAATTCATTACACCCTGCAGGTGGCTCTGCTGCCCTCTAATATTTGGCAACCACTGGGCTAGGTTGTACGTCAAGGCTGTATATTGTCACACTGCTTATTTAACTTATATGCAGAGTATATCATGAGAAACGCTGGGCTGGATGAAGCACAAGCTGGAATCAAGATTGCCAGGAGAAATATCAATAACCTCAGATATGCAGATGACACCACCCTTATGGCAGAAAGTGAAGAGGAACTAAAAAGCCTCTTGGTGAAAGAGGAGAGTGAAAAAGTTGGCTTAAAGCTCAACATTCAGAAAACGAAGATCATGGCATCTCGTCCCATCACTTCATGGGAAATAGATGGGAAAACCGTGGAAACAGTGGCAAACTTTATCTTTTGGGGCTCCAAAATCACTGCAGATGGTGATTGCAGCCATGAAATTAAAAGACGCTTACTCCTTGGAAGGAAAGTTATGACCAACCTAGATAGCATATTGAAAAGCAGAGACATTACTTTGCCAACAATTCCGTCTAGTCAAGGCTATGGTTTTTGTAGTAGTCATGTATGGGTGAGATTTGACTATAAAGAAAGCTGAGTGCCGAAGAATTGATACTTTTGAACTGTGGTGTTGTAGAAGACTTTTGAGAATCCCTTAGATGATGCTGTGAAAGTGCTGCGCTCAATATGCCAGCAAATTTGGAAAACTCAGCAGTGGCCACAGGACTGGAAAAGGTCGGTTTTCATTCCAATTCCAAAGAAAGGCAACCAAAGAATGCTCAAACTACCGCACAATTGCACTCATCTCACATGCTAGTAAAGTAATGCTCAAAATTCTCCAAGCTAGGCTTCAGCAATATGTGAGCCATGAACTTCCTGATGTTCAAGCTGGTTTTAGAAAAGGCAGAGGAACCAGAGATCAAATCGCCAACATCCGCTGGATCATGGAAAAAGCAAGAGAGTTCCAGAAAAACATCTATTTCTGCTTTCTTGACTATGCCAAAGCCTTTGACTGTGTGTATCACAGTAAACTGTGGAAAATTCTGAAAGAGATGGGAATACCAGACCACCTGACCTGCCTCTTGAGAAACCTGTATGCAGGTCAGGAAGCAACAATTAGAACTGGACATGGAACAACAGACTGGTTCCAAATAGGAAAAGGAGTACGTCAAGGCTGTATGTTGTCACCCTGCTTATTTAACTTCTATGCAGAGCACATCATGAGAAACGCTGGACTGGAAGAAACACAAGCTGGAATCAAGATTGCTGGGAGAAATATCAATCACCTCAGATATGCAGATGACACCACCCTTATGGCAGAAAGTGAAGAGGAACTAAAGAGCCTCTTGATGAAAGTGAAAGAGGAGTGTGAAAAAGTTGGTTTAAAGCTCAACATTCTGAAAATGAAGATCATGGCATCCGGTCCCATCACTTCATGGGAAACAGATGGGGAAACAGTGTCAGACTTTATCTTTTGGGGCTCCAAAACCACTGCAGATGGTGACTGCAGCCATGAAATTAAAAGACACTTACTCCTTGGAAGAAAAGTTATGACCAATCTAGATAGCATATTCAAAAGCAGAGACATTACTTTGCCAACTAGGTTCGTCTAGTCAAGGCTATGGTTTTTCCTGTGGTCATGTATGGATGTGAGAGTTGGACTGTGAAGAAGGCTGAGCACCGAAGAATTGATGCTTTTGAACTGTGGTGTTGGAGAAGACTCTTGAGAGTCCCTTGGACTGCAGGAGATCCAACCAGTCCATTCTGAAGGAGATCAGCCGTGGGATTTCTTTGGAAGGAATGATGCTAAAGCTGAAACTCCAGTACTTTGGCCACCTCATGCAAAGAGTTGACTCACTGGAAAAGACTGTGATGCTGGGAGGGATTAGGGGCAGGAGGAGAAGGGGATGACAGAGGTTGAGATGGCTGGATGGCATCACTGATTCGATGGACCCGAGTCTGAGTGAACTCCAGGAGTTGGTGATGGACAGGGAGGCCTGGCATGTTGCAATTCACGGGGTCGCAAAGAGTTGGACATGACTGAGTGACTGACTGAACTGAACTGGATTGCAAAGAGATCCAACCAGTCAATCCTCAAGGAAATCAATCCTGAATATTCATTTTAAGGACTGATGCTGAAGTTGAAACTCCAATACTTTGGCTACCTGATATGAAGAATTGACTCATTTGAAAAGACCCGGATGCTGGGAAAGATTGAAGGCAGGAGGAGAGGGGTCGACAAAGGATGAGATGGTTGGATGGCATCACTCACTCGACGGACGTGAGTTTGAGCAAGGTCAGGAGTTGCTGATGGACAGGGAAGACTGGTGTGCTGCAGTCCATGGGGTCGCAAAGGGTCGGACGTGACTGAGCAACTGAACTGGACTGAACTGTACTGGACTAGGTTTGTCTCCCTCTCAGGGCTAGAGTTTGGGCAGAACAAAATTGCTCAGCTCCCTTCCAGAACCAGACGCTTTCTCACAAGGGGACTGTCACTGAGGCTCCCCAAGGACAGAAACAGAATCAAATTACCATGCCACAACTCCTTCATTCACTCCCCAGACATTTATTAAGCCTCGAGGGCCACAGCAGACATTCACCAGTTTTGGACAACTTTGTCGCAGCTAGCTGACCATGGGGCTCAGTGGCATCTGGCGGCAGGAGGGCCAGGTAGACAGGAGTCTCAGCCCCCTCCTCCACCGTCCTGGAGGCATGAGCGCCCCCCAAGTCCGTCTTCACCCACCCGGGGCAGCACGCGTTCAGCAGAATCCTGTCAGCTTTCCTCTTCTCCTCCAGGCGCCGGGCCAGGACTCTCGATAAGACTGTGACCCCCAGTTTGGACACCCCATAAGCTGAGTTGGGCCAGCCCTCCCTCTCATGCACCTCATTTTTTGTATCCTCCACAAACTTCTTCATGAGGTCCACCAGGTCTTCCTCTGTGAGCGCCTCGCACCGGAACTTCTCCTGCAGATCTTCGCTGCAGTTTTCAAGGGCTTGGGAGCCCTGTGAACTACTGATGTTCACCACTCTGCCTGAAACAGGATAACGAAAAATACGGAAGCATGTCACAAATACAGCATCACTGGTTGACTGCTGACAAACATGCAATTCAGTCATGGGGCAGGCTTAATTTCTGATTTAAGAAATGATTCTAGCGGTCATTACAAAAAGCTCCAAAAGGCATTTGAAAAAGACGCAAGAAGGCACCTGTGGATTTTAACTTCTTATGCTTCGTTCCCCCAAAAAGAACATAATGAGAACATAATTCCATTGATAACATGTGCTAAAGAGCAGTGATTTTCCATTAGGTGAACAGGAGGCAGGTCTGCAGTAGGATCACCAGGCAGTTTGGAAAAACACACCCCCCAACACACACAGACACACAGACACACAGACACACACACACACACTCCAGATGTTTGTGAACTTGCTTTCCTGGAGACAGCATCCTCACCTTTAGGTTATTTCCTAGGGCCAAGGGGCCACCTCTGCATACCTGAGTGCCAAAGTCAGAGTCAAGCCATCCCTTGCCGATGACCCTTGTCTGTCCTTAATGATGGGTACTCTCACATGTGGAAAGGGTTGCGTCTCCAACCTGGATTTGATTTTCATCACTATTTTTTTAGCCCGTAGTTTACAAATAATTAATATAGTTTAATGTGTCCATCTTCATATTAGCAATGATTCACAGCTACTAAAGAGACAGTTCTGTCCATAAAATAAAATAGGCCAAAAACTAGAAAGCAATCTGAAACATTGGTGGAAATCCCCAAACCAGTAAATGTGTGACTTTACACATTTTGTCCAACATCAAGAAACACCAGATTTGGGGAGTTCTTTTCTCCCATGTTATCCTGAATCCATGTTCACTGCATCCAACAGAATAATTGGATTTTATTTCACTTTGTAAGCGGCATTCACCAGAGTACACATTTGTGGGGTGGGCTGTGAGCTTGTCGGGGTGCCCTTGCAGGCCCAGCCCCATATGGAGACGCCCTCACTCTGGCCTTATACCTGAGCATCCCACGTCATCCCAAGCACCCAAGACTCTTCAGTGTTTTCTTTTCTTTTCCTTCATTCTTTCTTTCCTTTTCTCTCTCTCTCTTGTAATACCTATTTCTTTCCAAACTTTTAACTTTGAAAAACTTTGCAGCCTACACAGAAGTTGGAAGAATAATTTACTAAACATCCATGTAACCTGTAGGCTTCCCTGGTGGCTCAGACAGTAAAGCGTCTGCCTACAATGTGGGAGACCTGGGTTCAATCCCTGGGTTGGGAAGATCCCCTGGAGAAGAAAATGGCAATCCACTCCAGTACTCTAGCCTGGAAAATCCCATAGATGGAGGAGCCTGGTAGGCATGTGGTCGCAAAAGGTCGGACATAACTGAACAACTTCACTTCCACTTCCATATAACCTCCAGCTGAGTTCACCAACTGTTAAGCATTTTGCCACATTCGCTTTTGCTCTTTCTCTTAATTATAGATAAGTAGCATAAACTTAGCAGCAGCAGCATAAAGTAGGGGCTTCTCTGGTGGCTCAGATGGTAAAGCGTCTGCCTGCAGTGTGGAAGACCCAGGCTTGATACCTGGGTTGGGAAGATCCTCTGGAGAAGGAAATGGCAACCCACTCCAGTATTCTGGCCTGGAAAATTCCATGGATGGAGGAGCTGGTAGGCTACAGTCCATGGGGTTGCAAAGAGTCGGACTTCACCTCGCATGAAGTGAAAGTCACTCATTCGTGTCTGACTCTTTGTGACTCCATGGACTCTATAAATTCTCCAGACCAGAATACTGGAGTGAGTAGCCTTTCCCTTCTCCAGAGGTAGCATAAGACTTCACCTTAAACACTTTAGTATACATAAGTAAGGACGCTCCCTTCCATAACCACAAAGGTGATCATACGCAAACTGTTTATCAGGGTACAACACTATTATCTAAAGTACAGTCCATATTCAAGTCTCCCAGATTGTCTCAATAATCTTCCAAGTTTTTTTTTTTTTTTCATCCAGGGTCCAATGTGGAATCACCGATTTAGTTTAGTTGTCCTTTTTAATCTGTTTTAGTCTAGAGCAGTTGACAGTGAGCTTGAAACCTTTAAGCCATTGTTTTATAGTATTTTCCCCAGTTTGGACTGGCAAGATTCTTTTTTTATTTTAATGATTATACATAGTCATCTCAGTATTTTGATCAGGAATTCTGCTTTGCTGAAGTTATGTTCTTCATTACTTGCTAAGCAGCTTTGTTCTCAAATGCTTGGCTGCTACAAGGAATTAAATTCAAACAGGAAAGCAGGAAAGAAAAGAAAAAAATCACAGGAGCTCCTCTATGCCTTTGGTGGAAATAACCTTCCAAGAGGAAGAGGCACCTTCTTTGATCTCAAGGCACACCTCTGGGGGAGGGGACAAGGGGTGACAGTGGCAGCGGCTAAGTTGGTCCAATCAGCCCTGAGAAGGACTAAGACACACCCCCATCACCACCACCCTTTGCTGAGGGTCAGGTGGAGCCACCTGTTTGCAAACAACACTATAGCATCCTGGAAAGAGTGGGCATATCGCTCCCCCTAGTGGCTCCACATATTAAAAAGCAGAGACATTGACAACAACGTCTTGAGAGTCCCTTGGACTGCAAGGAGATCCAACCGGTCCATCCTGAAGGAAATTTAAAAGTAATAAAAATAAAAAGTCCTGAATTTCATTGGAAGGACTGATGCTGAAGCTGAAACTCCAGTATTTTGCCACCTGATGCGAAGAACTGACTCATTTGAAAAGATCCTGCTGCTGGGAAAGATTGAAGGTGGGAGGAGAAGGGGACCACAGAGGATGAGATGGTTAGATGGCATCACCAACTCAATGGACATAAGTTTGAGCAAGCTTTGGGAGTTGGTGATGGACGGGGAAGCCTGGCGTGCTGCAGTCCATGGAGTCACAAAGAGTTGGACACAACTGAGCAACTCAACTGAACTGAAGTGGCTCTATAGTTGCTTAACCTATTCACTCAATCTTCAACCAACAAGCGAGCTGGATAACTTTCTTTAAAATGATATTATAAAGCTAAAAAAAGAGTGGCTTTTAAATCACTTTTGAATGGGGAGAAAGTGATTCCCTATAAACCAAGGGGCTATGATGTTCAGCGTTTTGTCCTCTAGGTAAACAGGAGGTTTGTCAAAAAGTCACAATTACTCTCAATGTGTTACAAACTGAAGATTCCTGCTTTGGTAATTACTGTTACAGAAAACTGGTTGAAGACCATGACTGGCCAGCTTTGGGTTGATCCCTGGGCCCCATCCTCCCTGAAGCTTCCTTTTATCTTTCAAAATGGCTTGTTCACAGTCGTTTGACATACTGTGATCCTTCCCTCACTAGAACTAATTGTCCTGGTTTGATAGAAATCAGGAAATGGGGATACTGTTTGCAGTTCTATTACTACCTGACTGTATTCACTTTTCTGGGCCTCAATATCCTTTTCTATAAACTGAAGGTGTAGGAACATAAATGTTCGTCAATACCTTGCAGCTTTCAAATTCTATGATTCTAAAGTCCGTAGGGAGAAGACCCTGATACTTGGTAAAAGACACAACTACAGTGGAGTACCACACAGCTAGAAAAAAGATTAAGAAAGCTTTCTGTCCTGACCCAGAATGAGTCCCAGATACAGTAAGTGAAGAAAGCCAGGTGGCAAAAATGTCTTAAAAAAAAAAAGCGGGGGGGGGGGGGGCAAGCAAAAATTTATATAAATTTATTTTTGCTTAGAAAATAAATAAATGCTTGCATTTATTTTATTTTATTTTTGGCCATGCCCCACGGCTGTGGAATCTTGGTTCCCCATCAGAGATTGAATCCTGGCCCTTGGCAGTGAGAGCAGTCTTAGCCACTGTACCACCAGGGAATTCCCTAGATTTGCTTTTAAAAACTTCATCCCCAGGCTTTCCCTGCTGGCCCAGTGACATAGAATCCACCTGCCAATGCAGGAGACACCGGTTCGATCCCTGTCCGGGCAGATCCCACATGCCTTGGAACAACGAAGCCCATTGCCACAAATACTGAGCCCGTGCTCCAGAGCCCAGGAACAACAACTATTGAAGCTCTTGCCCTAGAAACTGTGTTCCACAACAAGAGACGTCACTGTAAGTAGAAGGCTGCAGAAGACGTCACTGCAAGGAAAAGCCCGAGCAACAGCCAGCACAGCCAAAAATCAATCAATCAAATTTTAAAAACTTCATCCCCCTGGCCCTGGGCACTTACCAACTCCATGCCTCTGGCCCCAAAGCTTCCTTCAACCGGTGCCTGCAACTCTTATCTGTGAGCTCTCTATGATCCCATCCCACTAAAGAAACTAGTAAACAGAATTACTTGTGGAAACTGGGAATGGGCAGGCGAGTGGACCCCTTACTATGTATCTTTTTAAATTTAGATATCTGCGCCAGAGATCATCTTTATTCAAAATGTTCAGTTAAGAAAAGCACATTTCCAAGAAAAAACTACAGAGCTCTTCTTTCCTAAGAATCATGATTGATTTCTTGGAAAGAAAGTCCTCAGGGAAGCCAGCCTTCTGTCCCCAAGTCACAGCACAATTGTAATTTACACAGTTAGTGTTCTTTGTCAGTGAGTCTCCCCAACTGGACTCTGTGCTCCATGAACAGGACTGTCTGTGCCCACAACGCTCACCACTGTAAACCCAGCACCAGAGTAATGCCTAGGTTATGGTAGGTGCTCAATACATGTTTGTGGAAACAGTAATAAATGTTATTTAGTGAATACATGAAGGTGTGGGTAAGATATTTCCTAATAAAGAAAAGTTTCCTCTGGATGTTCTGAATCAGCTTGGCAAAGGTTGGTACAAGAAGAAAAGAATACAGACAAATTCATAATCATGCAAGAACAGGCCCTTTCTCCAGGCCCCAGGTGAGCTGGTGAGGACTGGTAACCTTGGGGAGTTGAGAAGCACTCACTGAGGTTGCTCAAAGGCAAGATGCCTTATGGGAGTTGCAACACCTTCTCCTTCTAGGGTTGAGTTAATAACTTGGGACCCAAGATTGCTATGTATCATGCCTGTCTTTTATTGTTGTTTTGCAGGAGGTGGGAGTTGAGCCTTTAATAAATGGTGATGGGACCACTGGGTAGCCATTTGCAAAATGGTACATTTAGATCCCCTCTTCCTTCAGTTCAGTTCAGTCGCTCAGTTGTGTCCGACTCTTTGCGACCCCATGGGCTGCAGGATGCCACGCTTCCCTGTCCATCACCAACTCCCAGAGCTTACTCAAACTCAAGTCCATTGTGCCAGTGATGCCATCCAACCATCTCATCCTCTGTTGTCCCCTTCTCCTCAGTGAATCGGGTATCTAAACATGCACGCATCTATACATGGCTAAGGGAATTCATGCCTACCAACACACAAGTTAGGGAGGAAAAGTGAAATAATTCTTCCATAAATTTGGTGCGAGATGAGATGGTTGGATGGCATCACTGATTCAGTGGGCAATTGATGAACTTGGGCAAACTTCAGGAGATGGTGAGGACACGGAAGCCTAGTGGTCTGCAGTCCATGGAGTCTCGAAGAGTTGGACACAACTTGGCGACTGAACCGCAAAGTACCTGTCTTTCAATAAAGCTGAGAAGCCAGGTACTGTGAGAAGATAACGCAGCTTTCTGTTTTTTTTTTCCCCTACGGAGAAATAGCCCGCCTGGAAGACTGCTGGGGGACGGGTCCCTGTGGCTCACTCCCTGAGGGAGACAACCTGATGGTCAGCAAAGCCGGACTCACCATGAGGTTTGACTATCGGCAGTAATTCGGTGCAGACGTTTCTCGTGGCAAAGAAGTTTGTCTTCAGCGTCATCTCAGCTTGAATGTCAAACGGTGTTGGATCATCAGCTTTTCAAAAAGAGAAGGAAACAAAGTCACACATTTCCCCCCTGAAATTCTCAAGACAAAGTGGATCTTATCTCTGATTAAAAGCAAAGCAAGGTAACTGTAAAACAGTTTCAAGGGCTCCCCTGGCGGCTCAGTGGTGAAGAATCTGCCTGCCAATGCAGGGGACATGTGTTCCACCCCTGATCCGGAAAGATCCGTGCTGCAGAGCAGCTGAGCCCGAGGGCCACAACCACTGAGCCCCTGGGCCCCAGCTACCGAAGCCCGAGCACCCGAGAGCCCTTGCTCTGCGACGAGAGAAGCCCCTGCAATGGGAAGCCTGCACATCGCAGCTAGAGAAAAGCCGGCACAACCGCGGAGACCCAGCCCCGCCCGAGATGTTTAAATAGATTAAAAGCAGGAGGCTGATGTTTCTCAGACGTCCAGCCTCTATCTGAAGCATCCGCAGGGCCTGTTGGAACACAGCTTTCTGGGACCTGCCCCCAGAGTTTGGGATTAAGGAGTTCCGGGGTGGGGCTTCATAATTTGCATTTCTAATTCAGTTTCCAGGCTACGCTCCAACTACTGGCTTGTGAGCCACACTTGGAGCAGCAGTGGTCAAACCCATCTTGAAAGAGCATAGGAGGAAGCCCCTGGTGATTCTGCTAAGATGCAGATTACAATTCAGCAGTGTGGGGCTGAGGCTGGCAATCCTGCGATTCCCGCAGTTCCCAGGGTCGCAGGTAATACTGGTCGAGGGTCCAAATGCTGAGCGGCGAGGGTTGCCAGATGAGGTCAGTGTGCCCCCCCATATGTTGTCCACCCATCCCTCAGCTGTGGGCTCCGAGGGGGTGTCCGACATCTCCCCGCCTGAGCGCGCAGAAAGCTCGGCAGACTGAGTATGTCCCAACGGGTGCCCCGCGCGGCCCAACGCCCAAGGCCGAAGGAGATGAAGACTCAGGCTTCACAATGCTTCCTTTTCCCCCGCTCGGCCTCTTAGATTTCTCTTTCCCATTAGGTTGTAAGTGAGGCCAGCCTTTTATTTCCACCCGCAGCACAAGGCAGATCAATAACTTTCTTATTCGAGTCATGGAGCAAGTAATCTCCATCTCCCTGCCCCTCTCCAAAGAAAGATGCTACTTAAAACCATCCTTAAAAAAGAAAAACCCAGAACAAATATTCTATGTTTGATAACAAGCGGAGCTTCCCTGGGGGTGGGAACCACACTCGCTTCCTTTTTGCCAGAGCCTATCAAAGCCCTGCGTTAAAGAGACCCAAGTCCACTAGCGTGCATATGCGCGCTAATCCGTGTCTCCGAGACTCACTTCCTGTCCCGAGCAGATGCCTCCTGGTGTCTATGAATGCGCTCTTTGAGGGAAAGCGAAAGCCCAAAGAGAGCTTGGAGACCCTTCGCAGAGCAAATGTTTCTGGCATTAGAAAGCTGATGAGCTTAGCAGGGCGTGGCCCCTCCCCGGAGACCGACTCTCTTGCAAAACTCAGCAGCTGACGGTTCTGGGAGGGTCCCGGGTGGCGCACTGTGGCACACAGGCCCGCACAGGCCGGCGGGCAGGCGGGGCACGCTGTGCCCGGCACCGCGGCTGCTCTCGAGCGAAACGAACCGCTCCCGCGACTCCGTGGGAAGCGAGGACCAGCCGTGGGAGGTGAGAGGTGAGCGCATCCCGAGGGGCGGGCGCTGCCTTTCCGATCACTCCA
>SJXQ01010315.1:0-83409 GCA_006408695.1 Aepyceros melampus | reverse complement strand
CCCACCCACCCCTTCACCTACTCTTGAAGGCAATGCCCGCGTTGTTGACCAGCACGTTGAGCCCCCCGTACTCCTTGCGCAGGAAGTCGCGCAGGGCGCGGATACTCTGCAGGTCGTCGATGTCCAGCCGGTGGAAACGAGGGCTCAGGCCCTCCGCCTGCAGCTGCTGCATGGCCGCCCGACCCCGCGCCTCGTCCCGAGCCGTGAGCACCACGTCCCCCGGGAACTCCCGGCACAGGTCGCGCGCGATGGCAAAGCCGATGCCCTTGTTGGCCCCGGTGACCAGCGCCACGCGGGTGTAGGACGACATGGCCGGTGTGCAGGGAGCGCGGGGCCCTTGGGTGGAGAGCGATCCAGGCCGTGGGCCACCGGCAGCGCGCGCTGCGGAGGCCGGTCCACAGTCTGAGAAGCCAGGAAGAACTGGGTTCTAGGCTCCAGGGCTGTGACTTGTAGAGAAGAGGCTCCGGTCCTCGATCCCTCCCCTCCTAGGAGGGGCGGTCTGTTCCTGAATGTTTTGTAACGCCCCATTCCCGGGTCCGCCCCCTCCCCGCGAAGCGCCCACTGTTGATCCCGCCTCTGAGCCACAACTGAGCCTAGCGGTGGCCTACTGGGGTGGAGAGAGGCTTCCCCTAAAGCATAAACCAGACAGTGGTGAGTCCAAAGGGTCTGAAGATTTACTGCAGTTTGAATGAAGAAACTAGTGCAGGAGAAACCCCAAAGGAGAAAAAAAAGTGTTGACAATTTTCTTGGGCATGCGCCTGTCATCCTCTGCAAAATAAGGATGCTTGCTTTCTTCTTGAATACAGTGAAATGATTTCGACACAGTACCTGCTTCTCAAGATCTCGATCCCGTTCCTTGCTTCAGAGAAACTCAAAAGAGGGAATGAGAGAAAAAAGGTCCCAGGAACAGATTTCCAGGTGTGGGCCGGGTACCCAGCTCTGTGGGATCCCAGTGCGCCCCCACGTGGGCGAGAGTGTTTATGAAACTCCCATTGTGTGCCAAGCGTCTTGCCGGAATGTTTTTATTCATCTTGCATAACTCCTGTGGGTGCTAAGTGTCTCCCCTGGAGAAGGAAATGGCAACCCACTCCAATATTCTTGCTGGGAAATCCCGTGGACAAAGGAGCCCGGCGGGCTACAGTCCCGTGGACTCTCAAAGAGTCGAAAAAGGCTTAGCAACTAAACAAGTAGGATATACATTTGTATATATATGTATATATATAAAATTTCTCCCAGTGAAATCTCTGTGCCCACAAAATTTAACTGAAAATGAATCTCTAAAGGTGTGTCACAGTGTGGACAAGCAATTAGAATTCTTCAACCCGCTCTTTTTAGTGTGATCCGAGTGCATTTGATTGGTGACTTTCAGATTTATGGAGAGCAGTGAATTCATGACTGAGCTTTTCCCAAGCACAGCTTGGCTGAGCTACCCAAGCCTGTCACCTTGACAGCACTTTCTTCATCAAATCCACAAGTGAGTCAGGAAGGTGGGCACCTGCTTTGGCTCAGCAATTATTTTTCTTTTTCCCCTAAAGATTATTTGGATCTCTCTTTTCAAAATGTAAGGCTACTTAGGTTTTCTACTTCTTCCTGAGAGCTTAATTCACGTTTTCCAAAACATTTGTATATTTTATCTATGTTATTGATTCTGTCATGAAGTCATTCATAATATGTCTTTATTAAGCCTTGTAATATCCATAGCAATGCCACTTCTCTCACTCCTGATATTGACAATTTCTTTCATTTTTTTTTTCCTGATCTGTCTGGTTAGAACTATTCATTTACTTCAGGAAGAAGCTTTTGATCTCACTGATATTTTTCTCTATTTTTTCTGGTTATATTTCTTTTCTAATGTTTATTTCTTCTCTTCTCATTTGGGATTTTATTGGCTCATTTTCCTAGTTGGTTTGTGTCGTGCTTCTTTTTGTTTGGTTTTTTGAGTCTTAACTATGGAAGCTGAGATCATGGGTTTGAAATCTTTCTTCTTTTCTAATATAAACATTAAGGGTTATTAATTTCCCTTTTAATACTATGTTAGTGCCATCCCATAAACACTGATACATTGTGCTTTCACTTTCAACCAGTTTAAAATAATTCTAGAATTCCCTGCCAGTCCAGTGGTCGGGACTCTGTGCTTTCACTACCAAGGGTCCAGGTTCAATCTCTGGTTGGGGAACTAAGATTCCATAAGCTGTGCCATGCAGCCAAAAAAATAAAAATAAAATAGGTAACTTCTAATTTACTTTTTGATATATTCTTTGACCAAGGGTATTTAGAAGTATTTTTTTAGCTTCCAACTACTTGGGGATTTTCCAGATACTTGCTGTTACTGATTTCTTAATTCTGTTGTAGATGGAGAATGTGTTTTGTATGACTTGAATTCTTTTAAAGGAGTTTTTTAAAGCTAAGAGAGAGAGAGAGGAAAGCATTTTTATGCAATAGGAATTATCTCAAAAAGAGGTAAAAATAGGTGATGGAGACAAAGCGAATAATTCAAGAAAAAATGTATGGGAAGGTGAGTGCAGATGGGTCCTAGGGCTCAGACGGGGGCTAGGCCTTGGAATCAGGACACCTCCTGTGACAGGGAAGGCCATGTGTGGGGGTCTAGTTGTAGGATGTTGAGTGGCTCTCCTGGGGGCACTATTTTCCCTTTGAAGGATGAATGATTTGAGATCATTAACAAGAAGGATTCTTTGGGGAGACTTGAGGAAAGTGTAGCCATCTTACAGAACAGGAAAGTAAATTTATTAGGGAATTAGGCAGCGTTGATGAGCAGAGTTGGGGGCCCATTTGAGACTTGTGGTCATAAATGTCAAGACAGCCCAACCAGCCCCTTCTAATTTCCTCCCGGCATCATCCACCCACTAGTGCAGCTGCAAAGTTGGAGAGCTGGTGTTTCGTCAGGCTCACATAACACAGGGAGAGATGTTTGCAAGGCACGGAGTGTAGTGTAGGGCTATGGCCTCTGAGGACAGAGGAGAGGACACCAGAGGTTTGGAGACTCATAGTAAGTGAAAAACAGTAGGGGTGACGGAACAGAGGCCTCTGAGGACAGGACCTCCTTGGAGGCAAGCTTGTAGACTGGAACCAAGCTGGGTCCTGGGGGTCAGCATGGGATGCTTTGAGACCGAGATGTCAGGGGTTGTACAGATGAACCAGGTGAAGAGGGCAGGGGCACTTGTGCTGGTGTTTAGAAGTCAAGGAACTGGGAAGCCAGATACTGGATGGAACCATCACATGTCTACTGAGCTGCTCAGAGAGGAGGACAAATGTGGAGGGAAGAAAATACTGAATAATGTGCTGGCCTCAAGGTCTGTGCCTTTGGCTGTTTCTGTCCTAAGACTTCTTTTTTTAAAAGAAACAAGGGTTCCCACATCTTCATTTTGCACTAGGCCTCAAATTTATGTAGCAGGTCAATGAAAGGGGGTCTGGGGTGGTTTGGGGAGAGTTTATTGCTCATAGTAGGGGGCTTCCCAGATGGTGCAGTGGTAAGGAAGCTGCCTGCCGGTGCAGGAGACATAAATGTGGGGGTTCGATCTCTGGGTCAGGAAGATCCCCTGGAATAAGAAATGGCATGCCACTCCTGTATTCAGCCTGGAAAATTCCATGGAGAGAGGAGCCTGGTGGGCTACAGTCCATGGAGTCACAAAAAGTCAGACACTACTGAGCACGCACGCACACATACACACACGTTACCTATAGCAGTCATTTCCAATTTTTCATGTTAGAATTCCCTGAGGATCTTATTAAAAAAAAAATTCTGATGTCTGGCTCTTTCCCCAGACATTGTGATTTAATTGTGTTTGGGTGTAACCCAAGCACTGGGAGTTTCAAAAGCTGATTCCAATGTGTAGCAAACTTTAGGAATCACTGAGTTACATAATAAGGCGTTTTAATTGGTTAAAAGTGACACAATCTTCAAAAAAGAGCTGAAGATTTTGAGAGAGAAGAGGAGACAGGGTTTGGAAATGGCACAGGTGATTGTCCCCTCCCCCTTCCTAGACATCAGGTCCTAATCACAGAACCTGTGGATGTCCCTTTGTATGGAAAAAGGGACTTTGCAAATGTGATTAAATTAAGGATCTTGAGATGAGATGATATCCCTGAACTTTCTTGGTGGGCCCAGTGTAATCCCAAATCTCCTTATGAGAGGTAAGCAGGAAGGTCAGAGGCACAAGGAGATGTGAGATAAAAGCCAAGAGAGGCATGGAAGAAGACAGACTGATTTGACGATGCGTGCATTGCTGGCTTTGAAGATGGTGAAGACCCAGGGACGCAGGTAACCTCCAGAACTTATAAAAAGCAAGGAGGTGGGTTCTCCTCTAGAGCCTTCAGTCAGAACACAGAGCTGTTGACATGTTGATTTTTAGGGCTACCAACCTCCAAAATTGTAAGTTGATTAATTTGTGTTGCTTTAAAACATTAACTATGTGGTAATTTATTACAGCAGCAATCAGAAAATATACACTTAAAATGGACGATTCTTCCCTTATCTTCTGGATGGAGTGAAAACACCCTTCACTTACACCTAGTGAAGGATTTGATTGTGAACAAATCTTAAGAAAAAGCCTGGTTTTGAAAAAAAAACTTGGATACCTTCCTAAGGGTGGAGGAGAAAGGAATTGAAGGGAAAAAGTTGCAGGACACCCTCTGACTCATGACCTGGTTGGTGGATCTGAGCAAAAGTGATGTGTAGGCTATTGTGCTGGATCCAAATTCCCACCATCTAAACCACCCTGCACACCTGGTCAGAAGATATAGGTTCTGGGTTTTTTATGTATAATTGTGATTCCATTTAAACTGATTTTGCTCTTGCTTGGTGGGTTCTTCTGTATTTACTAAATCATTAGGGTTCAAACCAAAGTGACATGATATGCCAGCAACATATCTGTTCAGAGTTCTTGTCCTACACAAGGTGTGTCGTCACCTGGGCACTGACTGTCTGCAGCATTCATTCATCCGCATCCTCCAGGGAATATGTGAGCACCTGTTAGGTCCCAGACACGTGAACTGGAGTCAACAGGCAGGGGGAGCCTGCATGGAGCTGCTCCAAGTTCAGCTCCTTAGCAGCTCCTTGGGGGTAGGCTCTCAATGTCTCCATGCCTCAGTTTGCTCTTTTGTAAAATGGGAATAATTATCGTGCTTTCCTCTTATAACTGTGGTGAGGATGACATGAGTTAATACTACAAAAGCGCTTAGAGCAGTCATGGCAAGTGGGGACACTGAATGTCTGCTGTTACTATATTCTCTACCAGGGGAGACAGATGGTCATCTTACACCATTACTGAGGTCCTCCTGTATGACAAGACTGGAACCAGACAGTCATGTCTCAACCAACGTTTCTTTACTGAAGGCAGATGATCTCATAGGCAGAGATGGAGACAGGAAACCCAGTCTCTCACCTTCCTTAGAGGAAGTGCTATTGACCCTGTAATGCTCAGAGTATCTGGCTTGCTGAAAGCCAACCCCGGGCAGGAACGGGGCCCATTTTCTTTCTAGAAGCAAGAATGAATTGCTACTTCAAGCAACCTGTTCTGCAGGTTCTGCAGTACAGCGTGGCGGACCAAGGCAGCTCTAAGATGTGGCCACAGGTGCACGCCATTAAGCCCCCAAACCTGTTCCCAGGTGAGGTGACCCGGAGACCCTTAAGTCACTCCCCATTGGCTGGCTGCCACGGTGGGCCCCTCCCCCCAAGTGAGCAACCGTCACCGGGCGACAGTTAGTGAGCCTTCTCAGCCGTTGGTGGCCCCACAGTGGCCCCCCTCCCCCAACAAGCAACTGTCAGTGGGTGACCGTTAGTGGGCCTGCTCAGCCATTGGTTGGCTGCCACAGTGGGCCCCTCCCCCAAGTGAGCAACCGTCAATGGGTGACTGTTAGTGGGCCTGCTCAGCCATTGGTTGGCTGCCACAGTGGGCCCCTCCCCCAAGAGAGCAACGGTCAATGGGTGACCGTTAGTGGGCCTGCTCATCCATTGGTTGGCTGCCACAGTGGGCCCCTCCCCCAAGAGAGCAACGGTCAATGGGTGACCGTTAGTGGGCCTGCTCAGCCATTGGTTGGCTGCCACAGTGGGCCCCTCCCCCAAGAGAGCAACGGTCAATGGGTGACCGTTAGTGGGCCTGCTCAGCCATTGGTTGGCTGCCACAGTGGGCCGCTCGCTCCAAGCGAGCAACAGTCAAGAAAGCACCTTTAGCGTGCCTTCAGCCAACAGTCTGTGGTTTTCCCAGCAGTGGTCCTCAGGTGGAGAGTGAGGTAAGAGGGGAATCCTGGTCTTCTTTCCAGGACCCACCAGCTCACCTACTGGCTTTTGGCCAGTGGGCGAGCTGGGGGCCCGGGGAACAGGCTAGAGGCTGTTTCCTGCAGGGTTCCAGAGCTCTCGCCAAGGCCACTCTCTGGCCGGGCCCAGACCTTGAACCTCTTCCTCATTGCCCCTTTGTGACGTAATGGCAGCAGCAGGACTCATAGGATGCAGTTTGCGGGGCTTGGCCTGAGGAGCCTGAGGGCCACTTGGGTCCTGGGCTCTTGGCTCCCTCAGAGATGATGGCTGGGCAGGGCTGGGAACCTGGCCCTGAGGGAGCTGCCCACGGAGCTTGCCTCCTTTTAGCCAGGACCGGGACTTCAGAGGGTGACGGTTGTGTGGTGGGACCTGGTCCTTTCTTGTCAGGACAGAGGCAGGTCTGGACCTTCTCCCCGGGGCTCTCCAGGCCCCCTGACCTCGGGCCAGTGGGGACAGCCTTAGGTCTGTGTCCTACAGAGCTCGCTGGCTGGGCACAGACCTTGAAGAAGCAGAGAACCTCTCCCCCATCTCCACATCTGTGACCTCATGGTCGGGGGCCGTCTCCGTGGGTCACAGTCGTGGAGAACTCACAACTGGAGTAAATGCCATGGCCAAGACGGTGACAGCTTCAAACAGTTTCAGTCTCTCCATTCAGTTTCAAAACCTGGCGCAGCTAAGCTCAGTGTCTACCCCAGGAGGCCAGAGGTCAGGGTTAAGTTGCAAGGACTTTGCACATCATTACTTCAGGTCCACCTCTGTGATTGGAGCTGTTCTCTAGGAAAGGTAGTTGTGAGCAGGAAACCAACCTGACTGGTATTTGCTGCAACATGTGTTTGTTCCTATTGATCTTGTACAATTGATTCTTTCCAGTTTCAGTGAACAGCTGAGTGCACCTGTCCCCTCTGTGATGACGGCTGTGCAGGGTCTGGGGACCCATTCTGAGGGCACTGCCATCTGAAATCGCCTCCTAGCTGGGTCTGGGCACTGGTAGGAAGACCCAGACTGGGTGCTGGGCCAGGGACCCCCTCTTCTTAGCCAGGCCTATACCCGAGAGGGCAAAGGTTGAGCCTTGAGGCCTTGCCCCTTCTTGTCAGGACAGAGAATGACATTTGTTTTGGTGGAGGTTTACAGGTACATTGTGACCTGACCCTTACCTGACCTCAAGGACAAAGATCCAAGAAGTTTGCAATCAGGTCCCTCCCTCAACTTTCCTATAAAAGACCTTTGCTGAAACCTTTCAGGAAGTTCAGAGATATTAAGATGTGAGGCACCCATCTCCTTGCATGGCCCTGCAGTAATCCTTTCTTGGCTCCAGACTCATGTTTTGGTGCTGTTTGTGTCACTGTGTGTCGGGCACACATACTTGGGCTGGATAACACAGGTAATGCTCCTGGACTTTGCTGCAGCCTCATCCTCCTCTCCCCTGTGCTGGGTGTCTGAGTACTGAGCCATCCCAGGTCCCTGCAGGGCTTGACCAGCAGGGAGAAGGCAGGGCAAGCAGGTGTGGGATGCCTATTCTTCTTTATGGCGGTGAGAAACACAGAACATAAAATATATCATCTTCACCATTTAAATGTCCAGTACAGCAGTGTTAACTATATGCTGATTACTGCAGAACAGATTCCAGCACTTTTTCAAGGTGAGTAACTGGAAGAAATCTATACCCTTTAACCAACAACTTCCTATTTCCTTTCTCTCCAGACTCTGGTAACCACATTCTACTTGGTTTTTATGAATTTGACCACTTTAGATACTTCACAAAGTGGAATCTAAGTATTTCTTTGTATGACTGGTTTATTTCATTTAACCTAATGCCCTCAAGGATCACCCAGGTTTTAGTGTACAATAGGATTTCCTTAGGCTGAGTAATATTCCACAGTATGTAGAGACCACACTTTCTTTATCTATTTAACTGTCAGAGGATACTTAGGTTGATTCCAGCTCTTGGTTTTTGTGAATAACCCTGCAGTGAACATGGATGTGTTCATTATATTTCTTTCTTGAAGTAGAATACTTGCTAGGGTCTAGAAATCATCTGGCCCAAACCAGTTTTTTGCACATGAGGAAATTAAGGCCTCTGAATGTTCACACTGCTTGTCTCTGCCTGAACTGGAAGCAAGTCTTCAAATTACCAGTTTAATTATTTCTCCACTACATTACTGTCTTGACTGGTACCAATGTCAGAGCCACCAGCAGGTCCATTCCTGTCATATTCCTAAACCATTTTGGAGGGTCATGATTTTTTCCCAGCTGTCTTGAGATATAATGGAGATATAGTGTAAGTTTAAGGTTTCCTGCAAGATTTGATATATATGTATATTGAAAATGATCACCACACTAAATATGGTTAACAGCTTACACTTTATATAGCTACAAAATTTTTCTATTGATGAGAACTTTTAAGATGTACTCTCCTAGCAACTTTCAGATGTATAGCACAATGTTGACTATAGGCATCAATGCTATACATCCCATGACTTAGTTATCTTTTAACTGGAACTTTGTACCTTTTTGACCCTCTTCACCTTTCCCCCCAACCATCTGGCAACCTTCAGTCTCTATTCTGAGTCTGTAGTTTTAGATCCCACGTGTGAGATCCTATAGTATTTTTCTTTCTCCTTGTGATTTATTTCACTTAGCCTAATTCCCTCAAGTTCATCCATGTTGTCACAAATCACAGGATTTCCTTCTTTTTTGGTGGTTGAATGGTCTTCCACAATATACGCACCACATCTTTATCCATTCATCTATTAGTGGACACTTAGGTTGTTTCCGTTGGGCTTCCCTGATGGCTCCCAAGGTAAAGCGTCTGCCTGTAATGCGGGAGACCCGGGTTCGATTCCTGGGTTGGGAAGGTCCCCTGGAGAAGGAAATGGCAATCCACTCCAGCACTCTTGCCTGGAAAATCCCACGGACAGAAGAGCCTGATAGGCTCCAGTCCATGGGGTTGCAAAGAGTCGAACACGACTGAGTGACTTCACTAGGTTGTTTCCATGCCTTTGCTATTATACACAGTGCTGCTATGAACATGGGAGTGCACATATCTATTTGAGATTGTGTTATCATTTCCTTTGGATGAATATCAAGAAGTAGAATTGCTGAATCATATGGTAAAGCTATTTTTAATTTAAAGGAAACTTTATATTTTTTTCTATAGATGTACCAATAGGGTATGAGTTCCCTCTTCTCCACAGCCTCTCTAGCTTTTGTTATCTCTTGTGTGTTTTTTTTTTTTTTTGATAATAGTCATCCTAACAGGTGAGAGGCAATATTTCATGATTTTGAGTTGTAGTTTCCTGGTAATTTGTGTTGTTGAGCACCTCCCATAAACCTGTTGGTTATTTGTATGTCTTAAAAAAAAAAAAAAAAAAAGGTCCATTAGGTCCTTTAACCATTTAAAACTTTGTTTTATGCTATTGAGTTGTATGAATTCTTTATATATTTTTGAATATTAATCCCTTATAAGCTACATGATTTCCAAATCTTTTTTTCTATTTAGTAGGTTTTCCTTTTATTTTGTTGATGGTTTATTTTGCTATGCCAAAGTTTTTCAGTTTGAAACAAGTCCACTTGTTTCTTTCTTTTCTTGGTTGTTGTTGCTTTGTGCTTTAGGTTTCAAATCCAACAAAATCATTGTCAAGACCCATTTTAAGGAGGTTTTTCCTGTGTTTTGTCCTAGCAGTTTTATGGTTACTAGTCTAATATTTAAGTCTTTAATTCATTTGAGTTAATGTTTGTGAGTGGTAGAAGATAGGAGTGTAGTTTCATTTCTTTAAACATGTGATAATCAATTTTCCCAGCACCATATATTGAAGAGACTGTTTTCTCTGATGAATATTTCTGTCAAATATTAGTCAAATGCATGTGCATGGTGAGAGGGCTGTTCTTGAGTCACCACCATGGTGCCTGTCCCTTTGGTGCCCTGGCATTGGTTTCTGGCCTCTGTGTTCAAAGTGAACCAGGGAGAAGGGTGATATTTATTGTAAACATCATTAATTTGGAGCAACACCATCTCCTCGCAGAGGTGTGTGAGCCAGTCCTGTGTGGTGTCGGAAAGGCTGAGCTCTAGACCTTTCTCCAAAGGAAATCAGTTGTGCCAATGCCTGGCTGGAGAAGCATTTAGGGGAGGCTGGGGATCTGTAGTACCACCAGGCTGGTGAAGTACCAGAGCTGAGAAATGTGGGTCTCAGGCCCTTAGTCCTGTTCTTGGGGTGTATGTCGCTGCTGGTTCTAGATCAGTATTGCCAAGGCTGGGGAAAACCAGCCAATTTTGTGCATTTCTAGTGAGTAAGTAATTTAGTATTACTTTCTTGGAGAGGAATTAGACCCTGTCAATGGAAATTTAAAATACACATCTCTTCCTGGAAGGGAAATTGTTGGTGAAATTTGTCCTACAGATAACCCCTGGGGAAGTGAAATGACTGCTAAACAAGAATGTTTTTGAAAAGCAGCACCCAGTCAAGTTCTTGGAAAGGTCACAAGCTATCCAGAAAGTTGATTAAAGTTGTAAATTATTTAAATGATACATTTTAACTTGCTTACCATTATTGGAAAGGAACAAGTGTTCAAGTTATTCTTGAACACTATATGTGTTTCTCTATAAACCCGGGGGGCCTCCCTGGTGGCTCAGAGGTTAAAGCGTCTGCCTGCAATGCAGGAGACCCGGGTTCGATCCCTGGGTTGGGAAGATTCCCTGGAGAAGGAAATGGCAACCCACTCCAGTACTCTTGCCTGGAAAATCCCATGGACGGAGGAGCCTGGTGGGCTACAGTCCACGGGGTCGCAAAGAGTCGGACACGACTGAGCAACTTCACTATACTATACTATAAACCTGGTGAAGTGTATTGGGTCCACGTTTGGTGGTAGACAGTGCCCTCTGGTGGTCTGGTGGCTACACTTCATGGCAACTGTATCTGTTCCCTGTGGCTTTAAACAACAGGAATTAATTTTATCACGTTTATGGAGGCCAGAAGACCTGTCTCAAGATGTTGTCAGGGCCCTAGTTCCTCCCAAAGCTCTAGTAAAGAATCCTCCTGGTCTCTTCCAGCTTCTGGTAGTTGGCAGCACTCTTTAGAATTCCTTGGCTTGTGGCCTGGATCTCTCTCATCCCTGTTCCCATCCTCACATGGCCTTCTTTCCCATGTATCTCTGTGTCCTCTCCCCTTCTTCTGAGGACTCCACTCATTGGATTTAGGACACGCCCTAACCCAGTTTGACCTCACTGAAACTAATTACATTTGTAAAGACACTAGTTCCAAATAGTGTCACATTCTGAAGTGGAGGGTGAACGTGAGTTTTGTGCAGCCACTATCCAACATACTACAGTATCTTTAACCTTTCTGTGGATTCATTTCAATTAGTCTAATCAATGACTTAGTTCTGATCAACCCTTATCACAAATAAGGATTCTTGCCTACAATTTAACATACAGTTTTGCTGTAATTTGCTTTTATAGTCATACTTTTTTCTATCATAGAAAGTGTATGTAGTATCTTTTCTGTTATTTGTTATCTGATATTAAATGTCTTGAACTAGAGCTTTATTGGTTTGTTAAAACTTTTTTTCCTTCCCTCCCTTCTTGGCTTTTAAAAACATGATAGCTAATCTTTAATGGAGTTCCTGCTCTCAGCATTTAACAATGCAACTGATTTTATTATAACAGGAGGTTTGCATATTGTAGAGCTAAGCTTAGGGCCCCTTTTTGAAAGATGACTTGAAAGCATCTTGGGAGCCACACTGATGTGCTTTCCCAGCTGTCTCACTGCTTTCTGCTCCTGTTTTAGCTGATGATGGGTATTCCCAGTTACCAGAGGTCTACAGAAGAGAAGACTCTTTAGCAATCATTTTCCAGAGACTTTATATTCCTTGAGAAAGAATCTTTGTGCTGCTGTCAAAAGATATATTTATCTTCTGCTATTTAGCATCTCATCCTTTGAATCTTCCCTTTAAAAAACCCCCAGCTTTATTAAGTGGTAATTCACATACTGAACACTGTACCCATATAAAGCATACAATTCAATGGTTTTGATATGTTCAAGGAATTGTGCAACCATCACCACAGTTTTGTAACAGCTTCATGACCCCCCCAATATCCCATACCCATTAGGAGTTACATCCTTTTCCCCCAGCCCTAGGCAACCACTGACCTATTTTCTGTCTGTAGTTGTGCTTATGTGGAACATTTCATATGAATGGAATAATAAGATATGTGATCTTTTGTGAGTAACTTCTTCCACTTAACATTATGTTTCAAGGTTTATTTGTGTTGTAGTATCTTATCGGGTTTTGAACTTTACATTTAGCAAGTGTGATTTTTGATGGGATTTTATAATGAATTTTTTGTTCATAGAAATGCTTATTCCTAAAGGCATTGAGCATAATAAAATTGATGCAATAGGCATTATAAACTATGACTTTAGAAGTCAGTTTTTAAAAATTATAAACAGTATAAAAATTGTCAAATTTTCAGAATTTCAACCAAGTAAAACATTTCAACATTCTATTTTTTCATATGTTTAATTTAAAAATTTGTTTTACAGTACTAAGAAATGGTTGATGTAAACTATGTTTTGAAATATCCAATTTGTGAAGCTGTGAAAATCTTCAATACCTCAAGTAATTTATTTTTGTTGTTATTTAGTCACTGAGTCGTGTCCAACTCTTTTGCAACCCCATGGACTGTAGCCTGCCAGTGTCCTCTGTTCATAAGATTTTCCAGGCAAGAATGCTGGAGTGGGTTGCCATTTTATTCTCCAGGGGATCTTCCTGACTCAGGGATCGAACCCAGGTCTCCTGCTTGGCAGGTGGATTCTTTAATACTGAGCCACCTGTGAAGCTTATCTAAACAGATGTTTTCAGATACAGATCCCTGTAGCCAATTTCGTTTTTAAAATTAAAGCTGTGTATTAGTAACTTTTTGCTCTGTAACAAATTACTCAAACCTAGTGATTAAATCAAGAAACATTTGTTTTCCCATAGTTTCCATAGTTGAGGAATTTGGTAAGGGCTTAGCTGGGCAGTTCTGGCTCAAGGCTCATGAGGTTGCAGTCAAGATGCCAGCTGGGGTGCATCTTCTAAAGGCCCGACCTCGGCTGGAGGATCCCTTCCAAGGTTATTGGCTCATGTGGCTCTTGGCTGGAGGCTTCACTTCTTAGCCAAGTGGACCTTTGTGTAGGCTCCTTGGGCATCCTCAAGATGTAGCTGCTGGCTTCCTCCAGAGTGAGTGACCCAGGGGACGTGAGAAAGACAGAAGCCAAAGTACCTTTTGTTGTTCAGCTGCTCAGTTGTGTCCAACTCTTTGCAACCCCATGGACTGCAGCTCACCAGGCTTCCTTGTCCTTCACCATCTCCGGGAGTTTGCACACACTCTTGTCCGTTTTGTTGGTCATGCCATCCAACCATCTCATCCTCTGCTGCCCTCAACTCCTGCCTTCAGTCTTTCCCAGCATCAGGGTCTTATCCAGTGAGTAATTCTTCACATTAGGTGGCCAGAGTTTTAGACCTTCAGCTTCAGCTTTAGTCCTTCCAATGAATATTCAAGTTTAATTTCCTTCAGGATTGACTGGTTTGATCTCCTTGCTGTCCAAGGGATTCTCAAGAGTCTTCTCCAGCACCACTGTTCAAAAGCATCAATTCTTTGGTGCCCAACCTTTTTTATGGTCCGAATCTCACATCCGTACATGACTACTGAAAAAACCATAGCTTTGACTGTACAAACCTTTGTCGCCAAAGTTATGTCTCTGCTTTTTAATACACTGCCTAGATTTGGGCTCCAGTCCATGGGGTCGCCAAGAGTCAGACATGACTGAGTGACTTCTCTTTCACTTTTCACTTTCATGCATTGGAGAAGGAAATGGCAACCCACTCTAGTGTTCTTGCCTGGAGAACCCCAGGGACAGGGGAGCCTGGTGGGCTGCCGTCTATGGGGTCACACAGAGTCGGACACGACTGAGGTGACTTAGCAGCAGATTTGTCATAGCTTTTCTTCCAAGGAGCAATCATCTTTTAATTTTGTGGCTGTAGTCACTGTCCGTAGGGATTTTGGAGCCCAAGAAAATAAAGTCTGTTACTGTTTCCATTTTTTCCCCCCATCTATTTGCTATGAAGTGAGGTCTTTTATGACCTAGTTTCATTAATTACATACTCTTACTTTGCCATGGCTATTGGTCACACAGGCCAGTTCTGGTCCAATGTGGGAGGAGACTACAAAGAGTATGAATAGGGATCAGGGATCATGGAACCGGCTTGGCTCAGTACTACCAAGGGGAAAGTTGTCTGACTCCCCAGACTGACAGTCCCAAAATAATTTGAGTCAATCATTAGTTAAAGATTAGGTGCACTCTGCTCCCCCCGCACCTTTGTAAACATTTGAACACTAAACCTGAAGAATTTTTTTTTCTCTTGTGTGGCATGTAGAATTTCCTCAGCAAGGGATTGAACCCATGCCCTCCACATGGGAAGCTTGGAGTCCTCACTGCTGGACTACCAGGGGGTACTGAAAATACATTTTATATCTATTTGCTGATGACAGACAGGAGTCATAGTGCAGTAATCACAGTTCACACAACCAAAATGGGGTTGGGCAGCCACTGAGCATCTGGGATCAAACATACCACCGCAACACTGAGAAATGAAGCTTTCTGAATGGCATCAAATCAAGGATACATCTGCTAGCTGGTAGTTTTGTCTCAAGGTTTCCCCTTGCATTTTTGTAACCATTTCAGACCCAAACCAATCCTTGATTAACAAGCACCTTTATTTTTTTTTCTCAGCTCCAATCATAATTCTTGATGAATGACTTATGTAACTGCAGCCTTACTATTTTTGCCTTTATAAGCACACAAGTCAAGTACTTCTTGAGTCTATATCTCCTGGCTACAGTCCTAACAAACTCCAAATTAATGTCTCTTCCTTTCAATCAGGTCTTTGTTTCGGGGATTTTGGTTTACTTTGGATGTATATAGTATATATATATTTTAAAAGTTTGTGCATTTCAGGCAAAACTCAACTTTTGAAAAAGAGTTTAGCAATTGTATACTAGCAATCACTAGTCAGTCTTATAACTTGAATTTTGAAGAATTATACAATTACAGGGTAATATCTACACATGCTTCAAGAATGATTGCATCATTATTTTGAAATAAAATTATACTGACTAGTATGGAAGAAGCTGTATAGAAGTTCTATACAGTCAGCAAAAACAAGACTAGGAGCTGACTGTGGCTCAGATCATGAACTCCTTATTGCCAAATTCAGACTTAAATTGAAGAAAGGGAAAACCACTAAGACCATTCAGGTATGACCTAAATCAGATCCCTTAATGATTATACAGTAGAAGTGACAAATAGATTCAAGGGATTAGACCTGATAGACAGAGTGGCTGAAGTACTATGGATGGGGAGGTTCATGACATTGTACAGGAGGCAGTGATCAAGACCATCCCCAAGAAAAAGAAATGCAAAAGGCAAAACGGTTGTCTGAGGAGGCCTTACAAATAGCTGAGAAAAGAAGAGATCGAAAGGCAAAGGAGAAAAGGAAAGATATACCCATCTGAATGCAAAGTTTCAAAGAATAGCAAGGAGAGATAAGAAAGCCTTCCTCAGTGATCAATGCAAAGAAATAGAGGAAAACAATAGAATGGGGAAGACTAGAGATCTCTTCAAGAAAACTAGAGATACCAAGGGAACATTTCATGCAAAGATGGGCTCAATAAATGAATAAATGACAGAAATGGTATAGACCTAACAGAAGCAGAAGATATTAAGAAGAGGTGGCAAGAATACACAGAAGAACTATACAAAAAAGATCTTTATGACCCAGGTAGCTGCGATGGTGTGATCACTCATCTAGAGCCAGACATCCTAGAATGTGAAGTCAAGTGGGCCTCAGGGAAACAATGGAAACAGTGACAGACTTTATTTGGGGGGGCTCCAAAATCACTGCAGATGGTGACTGCAGCCATGAAATTAAAAGACGCTTGCTCCTTGGAAGAAAAGCTATGACCAACTTAGACAACATATTGAAAAGCAGAGACATTAGTTTGCTGACAACTGTCCATCTAGTCAAAACTGTGTTTTTTCCAGTAGTCATGTATGGATGTGAGAGTTGGACTATAAAGAAAGCTGAGTGCCGAAGAATTGATGCTTTTGAATTGTAGTGTTGGAGGAGACTCTTGAGAATCACTTGGACTGCAAGGAAATCCAACCAGTCCATCCTAAAGATCAGTCCTGGGTTTTCATTGGAAGGACTGATGTTGAAGCTGAAGCTCCAATACTTTGGTCACCTAATGGGAAGAACTGACTCATTGAAAAAGACCCTGATTCTGGGAAAGATTGAAGGCAGGAGGAGAGGGGATGGCAGAGGGGATAAGATGGTTGGATGGTATCACTGATTCTATGGACATGAGTTTGAGCAAGCTCCGGGAGTTTGTGATGGACAGGGAGGCCTGGTGTACTGCAGTCCATGGGGTCACAAAGAGTCAGACATGACCGAGCAACTGAACTGAACTGAACTGAAAAAGAAATATGTGGAATTACCAGGCAAGAATACTGGAGTGGTTTGTCATTTATTTCTCAGGGGATCTTCCTGACCCAGGGATAGAACCTGGGTCTCCTGCGTTACAGGCAGATTCCTTACCATCTGAGTCACCAGGGAATGTCTCAGAAAGAATACAGCAGCTCTAAAGGTAGTAAAAGAGAAGAGACTTCAATATATATTAAACGAGAAAAGTAATTCTGGCAGTGAAAACCTGGAAGAAGGACTCAGTTCTTGTCTCCTCTGAAGAAGGAATTCAGCAAAGAGACCAAGATTGTGAAAAAGGTAAAAGTGTTTGTTACAAGAAAAATACATGTTGAAAAAACAAAATCCATGTGAAAGAGCACACAGGCAACCTTGGACTGAGTTGTGTCCCATAGGGGTGGCTTAGGTTGCTTGCTTAGGGGCAGTTTTCCAGATTTTTTTCTGGTCAGTCATCCTCTATTTGGTCCTGATGTGGGTGCACATCTCTCAGCCACGATGGATTCCAGCTGGTGTCCTTTCCTCCTTTGGTCCTTCGCCTAGACTGAAGGCCTTCTCTGCACATGTGTCTGACCAGAAAACCCACAGGAAAGCACCCAGTCAGGGCTCAGTGCTCCTGCTGGCATGCATGTCACAGCATCAGCAGGAGGCCAGCTGCAGCTGCGCAGTCCAGGGCCTGTACATCTCTTACCTCAAAGGCATGGTACCATATAGAGTATATATTAGTTTCTGTTGCTGCTGTAGAAGTTTATTGAAAACTTAATGGCTTAATAGAATGCAAATTTATTATCTTACAGTTCTGGTGCAAGTCTCAGTTCAGTTCAGTCACTCAGTTGTGTCCAACTTTTGTGACCCCATGAACCACAGCACGCAAGGCCTCCCTGTCCATCACCAACTCCCAGAATTCGCCCAAACTCGTGTCGATTGAGTTGGTGATGCCATCCAACCATCTCATCCTCTGTCATCCCCTTCTCCTCCTGCCCTCAATCTTTCCCAGCATCAGGGTCTTTTCAAATGAATCAGCTCTTTGCATTAGGTGGCAAAGTATTGGAGTTTCAGCTTCAACATCAGTCCTTCCAATGAACACCCAAGACTGGTTGCCTTTAGGATGGACTGGTTGAGTCACCTTGCAGTCCAAGGGACTCTCAAGAGTCTTCTCCAACACCACAGTTCAAAAGCATCAGTTCTTCTGTACTCAGCCTTCTTCACAGTCCAACTCTCACATCCATCCATACATGACTACTGGAAAAACCATAGCCTTGACTAGACAGACCTTTGTTGACAAAGTAATGTCTCTACTTTTTTTTTTAATTGATTTTTATTTTTTAGTTTGTTTTGCTTTGCAATACTGTATTCATTTCGCTATACATTGACATGAATCAGCCACGAGTGTACATGAACTCCCAATCCCGACCCCCACCTCCCAGTGTCTCTACTTTTTAATATGCTGTCTAGGTTGGTCATAACTTTCCTTCCAAGAGGTAAGTGTCTTAATTTCATGACTGCAATCACCATCTGCAGTGATTTTGGAGCCCAAAATAATAAAGTCAGCCACTGTTTCCACTGTTTCCCCATATATTTGCCATGAGGTGATGGAACCAGATGCCATGATCTTAGTTTTCTGAATGTTGAGCTTTAAGCCAATTTTTTCACTTTCCTCTTTCACTTTCATCAAAAGCCTTTTTAGTTCTTCTTCACTTTCTTCCATAAGCGTGGTGTCATCTGGATATCTGAGATTATTGATATTTCTCCTGGCAAACTTGATTCCAGCTTGTGCTTCATCCAGCCCAGCGTTTCACATGATATACTCTGCATAGAAGTTAAATAAGCAGGGTGACAATATACAGCCTTGATGTACCCCTTTCCCAATTTGGAACCAGTCTGTTGTTCCATGTCCAGTTCTAACTGTTGCTTCCTGACCTGCATACAGGTTTCTCAAGAGGCAGGTCAGGTGGTCTGGTATTCCCATCTCTTTCAGAATTTTCCACAGTTGATTGTGATCCACACAGTCAAAGGCTTTGGCATAGTCAATAAAGCAGAAATAGATGTTTTTTTGGAACTCTTTGCTTTTTTGATGATTCAAAGAATGTTTCCAATTTGATCTCTGGTTCCTCTGCCTTTTCTAAAACCAGCTTGACCATCTGGAAGTTCATGGTTCAGGTATTGCTGAAGCCTGGCTTAGAGAATCTTTTTGAGCATTTTGAGCATCCAGGATGTCTGCTCTAGGTGAGTAATCACACCATCGTGATTATCTGGGTTGTGAAGATCTTTTTTGTACAGTTCTTCTGTGTATTCTTGCCACCTCTTCTTAATATCTTCTGCTTCTGTTAGGTCCATACCATTTCTGTCCTTTATCGAGCCCATCTTTGCATGAAATGTTCCCTTGGTATCTCTAATTTTCTTGAAGAGATCTCTAGTCTTTCCCATTCTGTGGTTTTCCTCTATTTCTTTGCATTGATTGCTAAGGAAGAGTTTCTTATCTCTCCTTGCTATTCTTTGGAACTCTGCTTTCAGATGCTTACAACTTTCCTTTTCTCCTTTGCTTTTCACTGTTCTTTTCTCAGCTATTTGTAAGGCTCCTCAGACAGCCATTTTGCCTTTTTGCATTTCTTTTTCTTGGGGATGATCTTAATCCAAGTCAAGATGCAAGTCTTGATTGGGCTAAAATCCAGGTTGTCAGCCAGGCTACATTCCATTTTGGAGGTTTTAAGAAGAAATTTTTTATTTTTATTTTTTGCTTTTTTCCAGCTTCTAGGGGCTGACTGCATTCCTTGGCTTCCTACATCTTCAATGCAAGCAACAATGCATCTCTGACTATCCTTCCATAGCCACCTTTTCTTCTGACTACAGCCTAGGAAGGTTCTCATCTTTAAGGATTAAAATGATGACACTGGCCTCCCTGAATAATTCAGGATAGTCTCTGCATCTTAAAATGCTTATTAACATTAATGACATCTGCAAAATCCTTTTTTGTCATGTAACATAACCTGTTCTTAGGTTCTGGGCATTAGGGAGTGGACCTCTTGGGGAGGAGGTGTTATACTACTGTATTACTCTACCATTTTGTGCAAAAATATTTAAACATCTATGTCTGAAAGGGCACATAACAAACTGATGTGTTTGGGGAGAACTGGGTAGCTGGGGGATAGGAAGGCTGACATTTCACTATATATATATATACCCTTCTGATCATTTTGATTTTTAATCCATGTGCTTGTATTTATTTAAAATAAGTGAAAATTTTAAGGCTCTTAAGCTGTGTGGTGGTTCATCGGTGGTGTATTGTTTGTCTGTGTCTTTAATTTGTTGTTGGTCAGTTGCCCAGTCATGTCTGACTCTTTGAGACTCCGTGGACTGCAGCACACCAGGTCTCCCTGATCTCTCACCATCTCCTGGAGTTTTCCCATGTTCATGTTCATTGCATCTGTGATGCCATCCAGCCAGCTCCTCCTCTGACTCCTTTCCCCTTCTGCTCTCAATCTTTCCCAGCATCCAGGACTTTTACAGTGAATCAGTTCAGCTCAGTTCTCTTGTTAAAAACAAACATACTTTCAACCACTTAGAGGGCCACTAGGTGGTGCCCTTTCACTCTTTCTGATAAGTCCTAGTCACATGGTTTTGACCTTGCCTGCTGCAATGGCACCCCACTCTGGTACTCTTGCCTGGAAAATCCCATGGACGGAGGAGCCTGGTAGGCTGCAAGTCCATGGGGTCACTAAGAGTTGGACACGACTGAGCAACTTCACTTTCACTTTTCACTTTCATGCATTGGAGAAGGAAATGGCAACCCAGTCCAGTGTTCATGCCTAGAGAATCCCAGGGACGGGGGAGCCTGATGGGCTGCTGTCTATGGGGTCGCACAGAGTCAAACACAACTTAGCAGCAGCAGCAGCTGTTTACTCTTGTGGGAACTTAGTTCCTCCAAGAGGAATGGAACCCCCAGGCCCCTGCAAAGGATTACAAGTCTTAAACTGTGGATCACCAGAACATGAATAATGGTAGGCATCAGCACACAGACCCCTTGCATTCAGTTTCATAAATTTCTTTACCATCCGATTACATTTGAAGCTTGTTTCCTCCTCTGTAAAATAGGGGTTGTAATAGTGCAGCTCATGGAAGTGATATTAGGAAGACTAAACAAGAATCTGCATAAACATGTCTAAAAAGACACACCTAGTAAGCGCTGGGTAAATGTTAGCTATTGATATTAACATCCACTTCCCTGGTTAGGCTGTTTTCCCACTAACTCTCCTAGTTGTGTCCTAGTTTTCTAACCTCTCAGTTCAATTCAGTCACTCAGTCGTGTCTGACTCTTTGCGAGCCCGTGGAATGCAGCACACCAGGCCTCCCTGTTTGTCACCATCTCCCGGAGTTTACTCAAACTTGTGTCCATTGAGTCGGGGATGCTATCCAACCATCTCATCCTCTGTCATCCCCTTCTCCTCCTGCCTTCAATATTTTCCAGCATCAGGGTCTTTACCAGTGAGTCAGTTTTTTGCATCAGGTGGCCAAAGTATTGGAGTTTCAGCTTCAGCACCAGTCCTTCCAATGAATATTCAGGACTGATTTCCTTTAGGATGGACTGGTTGGATCTCCTTGCTGTTCAAGGGACTCTCAAGAGTCTTCTCCAGCACCACAGTTCAAAAGCATCAGTTCTTCGGTGCTCAGCTTTTTTTATAGTCCAACTCTCACATCCATACATGACTACTGGAAAAACCATAGCTTTGACTAGATGAACATTTGTCAGCAAAGTAATGTCTCTGTTTTTTAATATGCTGTCTAGGTTTGTAATCCTGGAGGATGGCATGGCAACCCACTCCAGAGAATCCCTGTGGACAGAAGGGCACGGTGGGCCCATGGGGTTGCAAAGAATTGGACACGACGAGCGACTAAGCACAGGTTTGTCATAGCTTTTCTTCCAAGGAGCAGGCGTCTTTTAATTTCATGGCTGCAGTCACCATCTACAGTGATTTTTTAGCCCAAGAAAATAAGGTCTGTCACTGCTTCCATTGTTTCCCCATCTATTTGCCATGAAGTGATGGGGCCGGATGCCATGATCTTAGTTTTCTGAATGTTGAGGTTTTTTGTTTGTTTGTTTGTTTTTTAATTTTACTTTGCTTTACTTTACATACTGTATTGGTTTTGCCATACATTGACATGAATCCGTCTTGGGTGTACATGAGTTCCCAATCCTGAACCCCCCCCACCTTCCACCCCATTGAATGTTGAGTTTTAAGCCAACTTTTTCACTCCCCTCTTTCACTTTCATCAAGAGGCTCTTCATTTCCTCTTCGCTTTCTGCTATAAGAGTGGTGTCATCTGCATATCTGAGGTTGTTGATATTTCTCCCAATAGTCTTAATTCTTGTTTCTGCTTCATCCAGCCCAGCATTTCTCATGATGTACTCTGCATAGAAGTTAAATAAGCAGGGTAACAATATACAGCCTTGTTGTACTCCTTTCCCAATTTGGAACCAGTCTGTTGTTCCATGTCCAGTTCTAACTGTTGCTTCTTGACCTGCATACAGATTCTTAGAAGGCAGGTCAGGTGGTCTGGTATTTCCATCTCTTGAAGAATTTCCCAAAGTTTCTTGTGATCCACACAGTCAAAGGCTTCAGTGTAGTCAGTGAAGCAGAAGTAGATATTTTTCTCTGGAATTCTCTTGCTTTTACTGTGATCCAACAGATGTTGGCAATTTGATCTCTGGTTCCTCTTCCTTTTCTAAAACCAACTTGAACATCTGAAAGTTCACTGTTTATGAAGAATTGGAGAATTTTGAGCATTACTTTATTAGTGTGTGACATGAGTACAATTGTGCGGTAGTTTGAACATTCTTTGGCATTGCCTTTCTTTGGGATTGGAATGAAAACTGTCTGTTGTAGGTTTTTCATTTGTGATAATCATGGGGGTCATATATGTTGACCTATAACTACATCCTACTCATTTTAAGCTGGCAGTCATTTAAATTCAAATTTTTACTTCCCTTCCCCACATTTTTATTTGATGTCATATTTTACATCTTCATGCTTATCCCTTAATATGTATAGTATTTATAATTCCTTTTACAATTTTTGTTTTCTCATCTTCATACTAGCTTATTTCAGTGATTGATCTCCAGTGTTTACTATGTGTTTGCCTTTTCTGGTGAGATTTCTCTTTCCTAAATATTCTTACTTCCATTCCACTTAGGGAAGTCCCTTTAACATTTCTTAAAGAGTGGGTTTACTCTTCACAAACTTCCTTAGTTTTTGCTTACCTGAGAAGTTCTTTATCTCTCCTACTCTAAATGATAATCTTGCTGGGTATCCTAGGTTACAGGTTTTTCGGCTTTTAGCACTTTGAATATATCATGCTATTCCCTTATGACCTGCAGTGTTTCTACTGAGAAATCAGCTGATAGCGCTATGGAGGTTCTCTTGTATATGACTCTTTTTATTCTCTTGCTGACTTTAGAATTTTCTTATCTTTACTGCTGCTGCTGCTGCTAAGTCACTTCAGTTGTGTCCAACTCTGTGTGACCCCACAGACAGCAGCCCGCCAGGCTCCCCCATCGCTGGGATTCTCCAGGCAAGAACACTGGAGTGGGTTGCCATTTCCTTCTCCAATGCAGGAAAGTGAAAAGTGAAAGTGAAGTTGCTCAGTCGTGTCTGACTCTTCATGACCCCATAGACTGCAGCCTACCAGGCTCCTCCATCCATGGGATTTTCCAGGCAAGAGTACAGGAGTGGGGTGCCATCTTTACTACTGCTATCTCAATTCTGATATGTTTTGGTATGGGGCTATTTATATATAAGATAAACAAGGCTCCCATATAAGAGAGCCCTTCCTGTACTTGGATATCTGTTTCCTTCCTCAGATTCAAGATATTTTTAACAATGACTTTATCAAAAACAGTTGCCATCCCCTTCTCTGTCTCTTGTCCTTCTGGGATCCTTATAATTTGAATGTTTGTATGCTTAATGTTACCCCAAAAACCTCTTAAGCTGTTTTCATTTTTTTTAAATTTGTGTTTCTTTCTTCTTCTTTCTCTTTTGACTGTATTTTGAGGCAAGCAGGATCAAACTCATGCCGTCTGCAGTGGATGTGTGGAATCCTAACCAATGGACTGCTAGGGAATTCCCTAAAATTTGTGTCTCTCTTTACTGTTCTGATTGGGTGATTTCCATTATTCTACTTCCAGATAAGTTATATTTTCTTCTGTATCACACAGTCTTCTAATCATTCCTTTACTGTATTTTTATTTCATTTCTGACTGGGTCTTTTTATATACCAAACTCGAGTCTCCTGCATTGCAGGTAGATTCTTTGCCATCTAAGCCACTAGGAAAGCCCTTATTTTCTACTTGCATGTGACATTTTTTTCAGTAATCTTTTCTTTCCCTAGTTCAGTTAACATTTTTGTAACCAATGCCTTGAACTCTCTATCTGGAAAATTATTTATTTATGCTTCATTATTTTTTTCTGGGATTTCTCTTGCTGTTTTAGTTGAGAGTATTTCTTCTGCCTTTTTCATTTTGGTTAACTTTCTCTGCCTCTGTCAATCAGGTTATACAGTTATGTACTATCGTCTTGAAGTAATGTTCTTATGTGGGAGTATCCCTGTGTAGGCTATGTGTGCCCAATGCCTTAAATGGGAGGGCTGGAATTAGGTGAACGTAAGTCACATTTTTCTTCAGAGTATGCTGGCATTTCTCACCTTGGTATTGAGTGTGGCTGGAGATGAAGAGTCTACAGGTACAGCTGGAGTGAGGTGGACCTTCCATTCTGCTCAGTGACCATCACTGCACTACTGGGAGCAGGTTCTGATCCCAAGTTCCTGCGACAGAAGCCTTGAGGGTCTGGCCCAAGCTGGTTCTCTTCCCTTTAAGTGTATGCATTCTCTTCTCCCCACACCAGAATCCTTGCCCAGAGGGATGAAGTGCTGAAGCCATGGGCCTGTGTGGGTTCCTGTGTTGTGCAGGCTGCAGACAGAGGCCCCTCGCTGCCTTCAATGTGCTGCCGGTGCAGGTGCCTGCGATTGTTTCCTTCACTCTGCTCAGACTCAGCCTTGGGTGTAAGTTCACTTTGTCCCTCACAGGTAATCCCTGACACTAGACCTTCTGCCTGACCCCTTGCACTTCTATGGAGCCACAGAGCAGGGCAGTTGGGACCCACAGAGATTCTTGTATTGTGAATGACTGCCATCGGAGTTCTGGGTGCTTTGATGTGCTGCTTGAATAAGTGCCAACAATGGCTATTGGCACCTTAGCCAGGCTTTACCCTGGAACTGGGTCACCTGTGTCCCACAGTAGGTTCTTTTCCCTGGTTATGATTGCTCCAGACCCCATCTGCTACTTCCTTCTTTCCCTGCAAGGAAAGGCCAAATGTACCAGAAGGCTTCTAAGTTACTGGGTCCACCCCATTCCTGATGCTGCTCTGTGTGCCAAGTCTGGACATAGTCCTCTTTTGATACCATCTCTGAGAAACACAATGGTTTACAAGGCAAAGAGGTTTGCTTCCTTCAAGGAAAACGGCTATTGAGGGGTCAGAGTGGAGGGTGGGGTGGTGGTTAGGGATTCCTGATAGATGAGCAAAAACCATTTTCTTGCATGGAAAGAAAAAAAAGAATCTGAACAGATAAGAAGGAAGTAGTAATTGTTATCTGCTGGAACCATTATCCACGGCAGAATGGCAATGGTTGCTATTTCCTGAGATGGAAGGAAATTACTTAGATTGATTGCTTCTGAAGACATAGCTCTCGTTGCTCACTTAAAAGACTCGCGACAGAGTTAGAAAAAAATGATCCTATGATTAGACTTTCAGAGTGGGCAGGGTTCCTAACTGTGTGGCATTCCCAGTATGCTTCCAGGCGGGACATTTGTTTATGAAACTTCTATTGAGTGCAAAGTCATTGATCAGAACTTATGATTTAATGGTTGCCTCATCCTTAGGATTGCTAAGTGTGCTTTTGTTCTGGTATTGTCCTATATCATAGTTATTAAGTGGTGTATATAGTTAGGTATTATTTTACAGAATTAAAAAAGAAAAGATCTTTGTGATTCCAGTGTATACTTCAAAACTAGCTGATAAGAAGCTGTGATGTTGATTTAGGCATTGATGGTCCTCTGGTGTATATTTAGAGAAACATAATCATAGGGAGCAAAGTAATAGTTGAGGGATAACAATTGTAAAGTAGACCTTACTCTTCAAATAAGGGTTCCACACTTGCTTTCAGGGTCGTCACTTTCCACTTCCCCGGGATTGAAAATCATACATGAGAAGTGACAAATAAACGTGACAGTAGAGGCATCTATACAACATGGAGTGCTTTGTGAGGGGAGGGAGTGTGGTGGGCAATTCCTGGGGCCTTGGGGGTGCTGAGTGTGGTTCTGGGCAGCATGAAGCTTCTCGTCATCGCCCCAGGTGCAGCTGAGCCCCTCTTACAGGGACTCATGGTACAGGACACTTGGCGCTTCCAACTTCTTTTCAGCACTATCACCTATATCCAGAAAATTAATCTGTGCATCTGTCCTATCCTATCACCCCCATTTTATAGTTGAAGGACACATTTGGCTCAAGATCGTGCAGGAAGGTGGCAGAGCCTGGACTCTACCAGGTGTTTGTCTTGTAACATTTCTAACAGAAAAGTTGAGAGAATAGCTGGCAGGCCCAACCTGGCCACGGTTCAGTTCAGTTCAGTTCAGTCGCTCAGTCATGTCCGACTCTTTGCGACCCCATGAATCGCAGCACACCAGGCCTCCCTGTCCATCACCAACTCCCGGAGTTCACTCAGACTCACGTCCATTGAGTCCGTGATGCCATCCAGCCATCTCATCCTCGGTCGTCCCCTTCTCCTCCTGCCCCCAATCCCTCCCAGCATCAGGGTCTTTTCCAATGAGTCAACTCTTCGCATAAGGTGGCCAAAGTACTGGAGCTTCAGTTTTAGCATCATTCCTTCCAAAGAAATCCCAGGGTTGATCTCCTTCAGAATGGACTGGTTGGATCTCCTTGCAGTCCAAGGGACTCTCAAGAGTCTTCTCCAGCACCACAGTTCAAAAGCATCAATTCTTCGGCGCTCAGCCTTCTTCACAGTCTAACTGTCACATCCATACATGACCACAGGAAAAACCATAGTGTTGACTAGATGGACCTTAGTCGGCAAAGTAATGTCTCTGCTTTTGAATATACTATCTAGGTTGGTCATAACTTTTCTTCCAAGGAGTAAGCGCCTTTTAATTTCATGGCTGCAGTCACCATCTGCGTGATTTTGGAGCCCAAAAAAACAAAGTCTGACACTGTTTCTACTGTTTCCCCATCTATTTCCCATGAAGTGATGGGGCCAGATGCCATGCTCTTCGTTTTCTGAATGTTGAGCTTTAAACCAACCTTTTCACTCTCCTCTTTCACTTTCAACAAGAGGCTTTTTAGTTCCTCTTCACTTTCTGCCATAAGGGTGGTGTCATCTGCATATCTGAGGATATTATTGATATTTCTCCCAGCAATCTTGATTCCAGCTTGTGTTTCTTCCAGTCCAGCGTTTCTCATGATGTACTCTGCATAGAAGTTAAATAAGCAGGGTGACAATATACAGCCTTGACGTACTCCTTTTCCTATTTGGAGCCAGTCTGTTGTTCCATGTCCAGTTCTAACTGTTGCTTCCTGACCTGCATACACGGTATTCCTGGCCACAGTATTTGACTTATATATTGTCTCTGGCTACTTTCATGGTATAAGAGCGGATCTGAGCAGCTCCCACAGAGACTATTTCAACCTGAAAATATTTCATACCGGCCCTGTCTATAAAGGTTGTACACCTGAGTTTTACTCTCTTTTCTACCTTTTGATATATTACATGTAATATATTACACCAGGGAAGATGGGGATTCCCCTGGTGGTCCAGTGGCTAAGACTCCAGATTGCCAATGTAGTGGGGCCGAGGTTCGATCCTTGATTAGGGAACTAGATCCCACATGCCCCGACCAAAGAGTACATGTGCCATAGCTAAAGATCTCGCACGTGGCAAAGAAGATCCCATGTGTTGCAACTAAGACCGGGTGCCACCAAATGAATAAAAAAAAAAACTTCTGAACTGGATCAGCATATAAACAATCTGCACAAATGGACATTTATCAAGAACTATTTATTCATTTATTGATTTCTCTTTATTATTTATCATCCATCCCACATTTCCTCCCCTGAGATCACAGAAGACATCACAGAAGGCTTCACAAAATTAGCAGCTATTTCCCAGTGAGAACTTGAAAGGGATACTTTGATTCTTTTTCTTTCTTTTGTCTATGTAGGGATATTTGTGACAGTGTAAATGTCTGTTGGGTGAATCTGGGATAGCAATATAAATGGACCCATGGGTGGAGCTGTGAGTGAGCTCACCATTGCACAACTTTTTTCTCAGAAACAAACTCTCCATGACGGCCCTTAGCATCCGCGAGCAGAAGGGCCAAGTACATGGGGGTCTCTGCTCCTTCTTCTGGGCTTTTGGGGGCTTTGGGTCCCCCCATGTCAGTTCTCACCCACCCTGGGCAGCAGGCATTCAGGAGGATCTTGTCCCCCCTTCTCTGCTCACTCAGTTTCCTGGCGTGGATTCTGGACAGGACTGTGACTCCAATTTTCATCACTCCATATGCGGTATCGGGCCCGCCCTCCTTCCTGTGCACCCCGTTCTTTGTGTCTTCCACAAACTTGTTCATGAGCCCCACCAGATCCTCCATGATGGTCTCACTCCTCAGTTTCTGCTGCAGTTTTTGATGTGCAGGCTTTAAAAGCTGCAAAGCTCACTCTGCTTGACACATGCACCACTCTGCCTAAAACACAATACAGATCATTGCCTAGAAGGGTGAGCACAAACATGAATACCCAATTTGCTGGGGTGTTGGATCTCAAACTTCCATTTGATGGCCAATTACCAGTTTCTGTGAAATTAGTTAAGACTGCTTATATAATAGAAGTACATAAAACAGCCTGTTGACCTGTCATAGCCATGAAGTCTAGGATGATAACAGAGAAAGAAATGCTCCAATGGGGAGGTCAGTGTCCAGATTTACTGGTGCCTGGAGGGTCCGAGCACAGGCGGTGACATCCTCTCTTAGCTCGCTTATCCCAGATGCCTGTAAGGTGAAGCTACATGTTGTCAAGACCACTCCTGCTTGAAACTTGACAAGGTCAAGCAGAAGCCTTGGGAATATCTATAGGATATGGTCATAGGACATGGTGATGAACTGAACCTGTTGAACGTGGCCAGGCACGGGGTGTGCAGGGCCTTTTCAAGCAGAGCTGACCAGGCTGGGGCCAGCAGTGGTGAGATAACATGGGATGGAGGGGGTCTGTCACAGTCAGAAAAGCCAAGGACTGTGTTCCTGGGTCCAGTGCTGTGACTACTTGAAAAGGAGGCCCTGCCCCTTTCCCTCCCTCCTGGAAGGGGCCAGATGTTCCAGAAGGTTCCTAATGACCACTCCTGACTGCACCCCTTGCTGGTGCAGCATCCTGAGCCAAACCAGGACACAACCCTCTTTTGATCCCACCTCTGAGATACACTGTGGTTTGCAGGGTGGAGTGGTGAATGTCCTCCAAACAAAACTGCTTGGTGAATTAGGGGACTAGGTGATTCCTGGCAGAGGAATAAAAATCATTAGAGGTGCTGCATGCATGCATGTGTAGGTCTCCAAAAAGAGGAAGGAGTACAGTTACTATCTTGTGCTGGGTCCATCAAGCCCACAGAATTGGAATGGTTGCTTCTTCCTAAGATGCAATGAAATTACTTAGGGTAACTGCTTCGAACTGTGGTATTGGAGAAGACTCTTGAGAGTCCCTTGGACAACAAGGAGATCAAAGCAGTCCATCCTAAAGGAAATCAACCCTGAATATTCATTGGAAGGACTGATGCTGAAGCTGAAGCTCCAATAGTTTGGCCACCAGATGCAAAGAACTGACTCATTGGAAAAGATCCTGATGCTGGGAAAGAGTGAAGGCAAGAGGAGAAGGGGGCGACAGAGGGTGAGATGGTTGGATGGCATCACTGACTCACTGGACATGAGTCTGAGCAAGCTCCAGGAGATGGTGAAGGACAGGGAAGCCTGGCTTGCTGCAGTCCATGGGGTCACAAAGACTTGGACACAACTGAGCAACTGGAAAACAATAACTACTTCTGAGGACATAGCTCTGCTTGCCCTCTTGGTAGAAACTCAGCTTATTAAGACTTTGGTCCTGTGATTAGACTTTCAGTGTGGGCAAGCTACCTGACTCTGTGGAATTCAATGTGTCCCATATGGAAGGGTTGTTTATGAAACTTTTACTGTGTTCAGGGCCATTGCAGGAATGTTGTATTTAAACGTTGCATATCCCTAGGTTTGTTGAAAATGTGTACGTTTTGATTTGTCTTAGGTCATAGTTAACAACTGGTTTATCACGTGGGCTTTATTTTTCTGGAACTAAGGGTGTGTGATCATTGTGATTCCACTATCCATTTCCAAACTAGCAGGTGTGATGCTGACTGTTGATCTAAATATTGATGATCCTCTGCTGTCATATGGTGTGGGGTGTAGGGGGAGGAGGAAAATAACAGAATATTTGAAGGCCTACAGTTGTGAAGTCAACCTGACTCTTCAGGGAAGGGTCCTGCCTTTGCCTTCAAGGGCTGTTGCTTCACCAGGGCTGACAATCAGAGGTGGACAGTGACAGGTAACCATGAGAGTAGGGGGCGTCTGTACCACATGGAGCTTCTGTGAAGAGGCGATGTGGCAGACAGTCTTTGGGGCCTTGGGGAGCCGGATATGGTGTTGGGAAGTGTCAGGTGACATTCAGCTTTAAGGGATCCAATATATTATTTTCTTCTTTTGTGTGCCATTTCTCAAGGACTCGATTCCTTATCAGTTCCAGGAAAACAGGAACAAGCAGAACTGCACGCAGTTCTCAGGACTGAGATCACCTGCTTGGATTCCTTTCAGTGACTCCCTTCAGTGACCATTTACTTAAAGGTAGTCTATTCAGTTATGCCCCTTTTACTCAGGATATGGAATGCTTTCTGGCCCTTTTAAGATTGTTATTTGCTTGGCTTTGTTTTTGCTCAATTTTTTCACTGCCTAAAGCTGCATTGTATGAAGGTATATAAACGTGCATTTCTGCAAATCACCCTTGTTTCACTCGAGACTTGGATCCCCTGTGTCCCTCTTCTCGTGGACTCCAGTCCCCAGGTCCTGGTCTACAAAGACCGTGACAGGGAAGCAGGAAGCTGCCCTGGGTGCAGCTGGGTCCCTCTTTCAGGGACTCATGATATAGGATACCTGGCACTTCCAATCTATTTTCAGCACTGTCATCTATATCCAGACAGTTAACTTTACAGTACCATAATCCTGTGACAGTTCTCATTTTACAACTGAGGGGATACAGCAGATGTGGGATTTTACTCAAGGTCACACAGGAAAGTTGCAGAGCCAGGCTTTTTTTGTTCAAGATGTTTGGATATCTATGTGTCCTCCCAACTAGGTTCAACTGTTATGAATATGTTACTCTAGTTATGTGTTACACTTCTGTGTATAGTTTGCAGAACCATGCTAATGTTGCAGACCTCCTGACACCTCATCCCACAAAAACGACACATTCACCCTGAAGAGATTTGGCAGTGATCTCTCATACCCACTCATACCCACCCATTCTCAATTTTCCCCATTGTCTCAGATTCTTATAGGATGTTATCTTTCATACCAGCACCACCTCACATTTCACACTTAAAATTGTTTTTTTTTCCTGATGAGTTTGGTGTTTACAGGCACCAGAGCAGAGGTTTTCCCCTCATGGTGTGGTCCATGTTATACTAGAGGCTGGTCAGCTAAAGCTGGCAGACCCAGTATGGCCATGCTCGTCGGCTTATATATTGTCTCTGGCTACTTTCTTGGTAAAAGAGAGGAAGTGAACAGTTCTCACAGAGACCACTTGAACCTGAAAACTAACAGTATTTCCCATCTGGCCCTATTGATGATAATTCATTCCCTAAGTAGTACTCTCACTTTCCTTGACCTACATTTTGGTCTATTAGACTTCTGAGCTGGTTCGGCATATAATCAGTTGGAACAAACAGACATTTATAAAGAACCATGTATTCATCTATTAATGTTTATTGATTATTTGTCATCCATTCTTCTTTTATTCCCTGGGATCACATAAGAAATCACAAAATCTCACAGAACAGTAGCCATTTCAAAGTGGCTTTGAACTTTACATACAGGTAGGCATGCTTGATTTTTTTCATGAGGATATATTTTGAACAGTGTGTTTTCTTAGTCTAATGAGGACAGGTAAGCAAGTGGGGCCTATGGGTAGAACTCAGGCATGAATTGCCATTTTGCAACTTTTTTCTCTGGACAAACTGTCCATGAGGCCCCTCGGCATCCGAGGGCAGAAGGGCCAAGTACACGGGAGTCTCTATTCCTTCTTCTAGGCTTTTGGGGGCTTTGGGTCCCCCCATGTCGGTTCTCACCCACCCTGGGCAGCAGGCATTCAGGAGGATCTTGTCTCCTCCTCTCTGCTCACTCAGTTTCCTGGCTTGGATTCTGGACAGGGCTGTGATGCCGATTTTCGTCACTCCATATATATTATTATCTGGCCAGCCCTCCTTCCTGTGCACCCCGTTCTTTGTGTCTTCCACAAACTTGTTCATGAGCCCCACCAGCTCCTCCTCCGTGTTGGTCTCACTTCTCAATTTCTGCTGCAGTTCAGGGCTGCAGCTTTCAAGAGCTTTGAAGCCCCATCCGCTAGACATGTTCACCACTCTGCCTAAAATGCAATGCAACCATTACTTGGGAAGGTATGTTTGAGAATAATGAATACCCAATTTGCTGAGATGTTGGACTCGATTCCTACTGGAGAGCCAGTTACCAGTTTCCTATGGGACATAGAGGGTCTGGGGATTAGAGGCAGGTGGGCCTAGATCTTGTCAGAAACACTGCAGTTCGGGCTCAGTCAGACTCACCTTGAGGTTTCATTAGAGGTAGGAGTTCTGTGCATATATTCCGGGTCCCAAAAAAATTTGTTTTCATGGTCACTTCTGCCTTAATTGGAGTTGGCGTGGGATCACTAACTTTTATAGCAGAAAAAACAAAACAAAACAGGATTAATAAATATAAGCCATACGGTAAAAATGCTTACTTGATGCAGTATTTTTTCCTGTGAAATCTGTTTTAGTCTAAGAGGTGGGTGGAGTTAGTGAACAGTATATTGTGCCAATGGGGATTTTGCGGTTTGATTTGTGCTCACTTAGTCCTGTCTGACTCTTTGCGACCCCATGAACTGCAGCCCTCCAGGCTCCTCTGCCCATGGGATTTTCTAGGCAAGAATACTGGAGAGGGTTGCCATTTCCTTCTCCAGGGAAGAAGCCAGTTACGTTTGATAATGCCGTGTATTTATGTAAGATGGCATCATCAGGGGAGGCTGAATGAAGACAGCTCATACAGTCTCTCACTGTACCCCTCTTCACAACTATTTATTGGTTTTAAAGCAAATTAAAGATTTACCCAACTGGTCCAAAGTTCAATGAAATCAATACTGCAAAAATCCTGGGTATTGTCCTTAACACTGATATCAAAGCTATTGCAAGGCCTTCTTGCTGGAAAAGCTTGTAATCTCGGAGGACCTGCTCTCCCTGTGACCTCTAGCCTAGGGAGGGGATTCTAGATCCAACAGCGGAGGTTCAGGCAGTAGCCCTGCCCTGCCCGGTCTGGCTCTCCCCACAGTGGCTGTATCCCCGCCAGCTCCCACTCACGCTGGAAGGCGATGGCCGCATTGTTGACCAGCACGTCGAGGCCCCCGTACTCCTTGCGCAGGAAGTCGCGCAGGGCGCAGATGCTCTGCAGGTCAGTGATGTCCAGCTGGTGGAAGCAGGGGCTCAGGCCCTCGGCCTGCAGCTGCTGCACGGCCGCCTGACCCCGCGCCTCGTCCCGCGCTGTGAGCACCACGTCCCCCGGGAACCTCCGACACAGGTCACGCACGATGGCAAAGCCGAGGCCCTTGTTGGCCCCGGTGACCAGCGCCACGCGGTTGGAGGACGACATGGCCGGTGTGCAGGGCCCTTTGGAGCAGAGCTGACAAGGCTGGAGACCGACGGGGTGGTGCTGCGTGGGACGTGGAGACCCGTCACAGTCCGGAAGGCAAAGAACTGTGTCCTAGGATCCAGTGCAGTGACTAGTTGAGAAGGAGGAGGCCCTGCCTTCTACCCGCTTAAGGAGGGATCAAATGTTCCATAAGGTTACTAAGCACCACTCCTGGCTCCACCTCTTTCCGCACCTACTGTATTCTCAGCCAAGCCAGGGCACAGCCCTGTTTTTTTCTTTAAACTTTTTATTCTATGTTGGAGCATAGGGCTTCCCTGGTGGCTCAAAAGGTAAAGATCTGCCTGCAGTGCTGGGGCCCGGCTTTGATCCCTGGCTTCGGAAGATCCCCTGGAAAGGGGAGTGGCTACCCATCCAGTGTTCTTGCCTGCCGAATCCCATGGACAGAGACCTCCTGTGCTACTATCCACAAAGTGGCAAAAACTCTTCACAAAATTAGCCGCCACCTCCCAGTGAGAACTTGATGGGGATACTTTGATTCTTTTTTCTTTCTTTTGTCCCTGTAGGGATATTTGTGACAGTGTAAGTGTCTGATTGGTAAACCTGGGATAGGAACATAATCAGACCCATGGATACAGCTGTGAGTGAGTGCACACACTTTTCTCTCGAAAACAAACCGACTGGAGTCCCTTGGCATCCGAGGGCAAAAGAGCCAAGGGGTCTCTGCTCCTCCTTTGGGGGCTCTTAAGGCTTTGTGTCTGCCCCCACCCTTGTCAGTTCTCACCCACCCTGGGCAGCAGGCATTCAGGAGGATCTTATCTCCTTCTCTCTGCTCACTCAGTTTCCTGGATTGAATTCCGGACAGGACTGTGATGCCAATTTTCGTCACTCCATTTATACTATCTGGCACGCCCTCCTTCCTGTGCACCCCGTTCTTTGTGTCTTCCACAAACTAGTTCATGAGCCCTACCAGCTCCTCCTCTGTGATGGTCTCACTTCGAAACTTCTGCTGCAGTTCAGGGCTGCATTTCTTTAGAGCGCTGACACTGACAGAGCTGGACACATTCACCACTCTGCCTAAAATACAGTGCAGATCAGTGCACAGAAAGCTGAGTACCAGAAGGATGAGTCCCCTACTGGGGACAGGAATGCCCTCTTGGAAGAGGACATTAGGGAACGAAGGGAATGTACTTGGGAGGGGGTAGCTCAATGAGTTTTATCTGTTTTATTATTATAAGTAACAACATGTTGCTTATAATGTTTTTAAAAATTAAGCTATATCTAATTATTCTAGAAATTACAGGAATGAACTATTTTACTCAAATTCAATAAATAAGGCATGACCAGAGGAAGAAGTCTGTGAACCTATTACCCAGCATGCTTGTGAAAATTATTTTCAAACTGAACTATTTAAAATCTCTGGAAATGGTCTATTTCAACCATGAATGCTCCTTCCTTACCTCCTTTCTGACTGTAACAGCAGAAACTTCACTCTGGAATGGTGCATCTGAGACCCAGGCCTCCCTCCCTGGCAAGGGCTGTGGGATCTTCCCACCAGGCGGATGACATCAGCGTTTCTCATCCTGTTCCTCAGCTACCCACTGAGGAAACAGTGGCAGGCTTTATTTTCTTGGGCTCCAAAATCACTGCAGATGGTGACTACAGCCAGGAAATTAAAGGACGCTTACTCCTTGGAAGAAAAGTTATGACCAACCTAGACAGCATATTCGAAAGCAGAGACATTACCTAGCCAACAAAGGTCCGTCTACTCAAGGCTATGGTTTTTGCAGGAGTCATGTATGGATGTGAGAGTTGGACTGTGAAGAAGGCTGAGCACCGAAGAATTGATGCTTTTGAACTGTGATGTTGGAGAAGACTCTTGAGAGTCCCTTAGACTGCAAGGAGATCGAACCAGTCCATTCTGAAGGAGATCAGCGCTGGGTGTTCTTTGGAGGGAATGATGCTAAAGGTGAAACTCCAGTACTTTGGCCACCTCATGCGAAGAGCTGACTCACTGGAAAAGACTCTGATGCTGGGAGGGATTAGGGGCAGGAGGAGAAGGCAAAGACCGAGGATGAGATGGCTGGATGGCATCACGGACTCGATGGACGTGAGTCTGAGTGAACTCCGGGAGTTGGTGATGGACAGGGAGGCCTGGCGTGCTGCGATTCATGGGGTCGCAAAGAGTCGGACACGACTGAGCGACTGAACTGAACTGACAGAAAATTAAAAGAGGCATCTTTCAATTCTGTGCTGTGGATACCTGGTTCTGCCTTGAGGTAACCAACGTGTTTTTCTTATGGAAATGTTTTTCTTAAGCTGTGTTAATAAAGCTGTGTATTTGCTTTGGAATTTGCCTTTCTTCAAATGGTGCCTCCTCTTGCCGGTCGTTGGGGGGAGGGGGTGCGGTGGGGGAGATGACGCACCTCACGCCATGCTATCTCAAAAGTGCATATTGTGGGTTAGTGGCCGGGTGAAACTCCTGCAGCCTTGAGGCGTCTCTTATCTGATTAATAGCTTGCAAAGAGACAAAACACCTTGCGGAAAAACTAGCAAGAGGGCAGTCTCTATGTCCCCATGCGAGTCTATGTCAGAAGCTTGCACTATCTCTATTATATTTTAATAAGACTTTGCTACATAAGAAGCTCCAGGTGTCAGCCTGTCTCTGATCTGAATTGAAATCCTCTCCTGGGGAGGTCACGAATGCAGGCATAACACATGGCTTGGCTGGCAGCAGCAACCTTTCAGAAGTGTCACCATCCCTGCCCCCACCTTCAGACCTGTGGCTTAGAGATTTAGCACAAGAAAGGGGAAAAGAGAGGACATAAAAGACCAAGAGGTCCAAAGTTCCTCCAAAAGGATGTGATTTCTTTGAACCAGAGTGTGGGGGCTTCCCAGGAGGCTCTAGTGGTAAAGAACCCGCCTGCCAAAGCAGGAGACATCAGAGTCTCAGGTTCGATCCATGAGTGGGGAAGATCCCCTGGAGGAGGGCATGGCAACCCACTTTAGCATTCTCGCCTGGAGCATCCCGTGGAAGTGAAAGTGAAGTCGCTCAGTCGTGTCCGACTCTTTGCGACCCGTGGACTGTAGCCCACCAAGCTCCTCCGTCCATTGGATTCTCCAGGCAAGAATACTGGAGTGGGTTGCCATTGGTGGTGGTTAAAAAAAAAAAAAAGACCTAAATGGAGGGACACATTGCATTCATGAGTTGACAGACTCAGGTAAAATGTCAGTTGTTCTCATATTGCTGTATGATTTAATGCAATTTCAATCGAAATCTCAGGATTTTTTTTGTACATACAAACATTCGAAAATTTATGTGCAATTGCAAAAGAACTAGAATAGCCAAAATCTTTTTGGAAAAGAGAAATATTCAAGAATTATTATGATGCTAGAATAATCTTGATGTGGCACACAATCAAGAAGAGGCATACCTCTGTAAAATATCAATTGCCCATAATTTTGTGATCAATTTTATTTTACAAAGCCTTTTTAAGAAACGGAGTTGGAAAAATATGGACATTTAGGATATCTACCTTAGATTAATGAAATTTTATTGTCACATGAAAACCCATGCACAGATGTTTATAGCAGCTCTCTTAATAATTTCCAAGAACTAGAAATAACTTAGATGTTGACCATTGTCCTGTTACAGCCTGGCTAATGGCTGAGAGCTCAGAATTAAAAAAAGCAGGGACCACTATGATATCAGAAGGGGACGACAGAGGCTGAGATGGTTGGATGACATCACGGACTCAGTGGACTTGAATTTGAGCAGACTCCGGGAGATGATGAAGGACAGAGAAGCCTGCTGTGCTGCAGTTCATGGAGTCTCAAAGAGTCGGACAGGACTGAGTGACTGAACAACAGCAGCTATGATATCAAAAACTGGGTCTATTCAGGAGGAAAGGGAGGAGAAGATTAGGAAGAGGGGTGGGAGGGTGATGAAACCGAAACCATTACTTTTATTTCTAAACACTTAATGATATTATTTTTATATTCACTTAAAAGGTACACAAATGGCTTCATACTCTTATACTGTACTACTGTACTTTTTGTCCAATGCTCATTTTCTTCTTTCTTTGAGTGAAAAAAAAAAAAAAAAAGGTGAAAGCTGTGCTAAAAAGCAATTAGGAAGAGACTGGTAGCTTTGACTAAATTATTTGCATCAGTAAGTTTCCTAGAGAAAGTTAAGGATGAGAGCCCTTTTTGGTTCAGAACAGACCACAAAAAGTACCCTTCAAAAGAGCCTGAATCAACTTGGATCAAGATCAATCTGTGGAGCAATTTATGCTGTGCCTGTGTGTGTTAAGTCGCTTCAGTGATGTCCAACTCTGTATGATCCCATGGACTATAGCCTGCCAGGCTCCTCTGTCCATGGGATTCTCCAGGCAAGAATACTGGAGTGAGTTGCCATGCCCTCCTCCAGGGGATCTTCCTGCCCCAGGATCAAATGCGTGTCTTTTATGTGTCCTGCTGGTTCTTTAACACAAGTGCCACCTGGGAAGCCCAATTTATGCTGTGCCTTGTTACTTTTTCACATGCCTCCCATCTGCACAGTAGCAAGAAAAGCTATTAACTTCTAGGTTGGTTATAATGGATAATCAAAGGACAGTTTCTTTCTTACTCAGTATTAGCTAGTCTACCTCAATGGTGAAAATACCAACCTAGGAAGCTTGACCAGGAGATACAAAGGTGTCTCCAGATAATAAACTCCTGAAAGTGCCTGCTTCCTCTTCCCAATGTGTTCCATGCCAGCCCCGCCCACTCACCAGGTCCCTAGGGATTGGAGCCAGTCATCTGGAGCCCTCGCCCTGCAGCCCCCACCCCTGCCGCCGAGCTCAGTGAGACTGTAAGACTCCTCAAGCAGAATCACAGCCTGGACCAAGTCGTCATAAGATCATCCACTATAGCTTTTCCCAACAAAACAGAAGACTTCTCCCCTGTCAAAAGGCAAGTAAACCTTGCACTCACCTGAGAATATATTCTGTGCTTAAATCTCCATGTACTCTAAGCTTTAGTGAGGCAAGATAAAGTGTTAAACAGAGGCTGCCTTAGCAAATCCGGAGAGTATTCATTCCTCCTTCTGGAACACAGCAAGGAACAGCCCAGTTAAGTAAGAAGAGTAGTCACACGGGAGTCATCAGCACGAGGTCCAAGGGGCAGACAGCGACACTGTGCAGCTGACACAGGGAACTCCACAGCTGCCCTCAAGTGTTGGGATGGCTGGAGAGTCACATGAGAGGCTAAGGAGTGGACTTCTGAGCTCCTAGTGGGCCAAGTCTTAGAAGTGGTAGAACTTTCCAGAAGAACAAGACAGGGAAACAGGGCAGAAGCTGAGTGTAACCTGTAAACATGTCTACTGATCCCTAGGCTGACTCTTAATCTTTCTAAAAGGATCTGTTTAATGGGTGTGGTTCCCCTCTGGCCCCTTGAAAGTGAAAGTGAGCTCAGTCGTGTGGGACTCTTTGCCACCCTGTGGACTGCAGCCCAACAGGTTTCTATGTGCATGGGATTGTCCCAGCAAGAATACTGGAGTGGGTTGCCATTTTCCTTCTCCAGGGGATCTTCCCGACACAGAATTGAACCCAGGTCTCCCGCATTGCAGGCAGAGGCTTTAACTTCTGAGCCACCAAGAAGCCCAGGAACCCACCTGACTCCTTACTTGAATGTAATCATTACAGTAGTTTAACCCAAAGGAATATGAGTTTGTTTTGTCCAGAGCACTGAGCACACTGAAAGGCAGTTATTGGATTACAGAGATGTCTACTAGCCATGCTAAGGGCTTGGACTTCACTCCAGGGTGTTTGGGAGGGGCAGTGAGCTTGCTCAGAAAGCAAGAGACTCAGGAAGGGCAGGGGTTCCCTTAGAAGGGTTTACAGTTGTCTAGAAATGACAGCTGAAGGCCTGTTTGTACAGCTGGGTTGGAGGAGAAGGTTGGAAAGCAACTCAATCAGACAACTCTTCAGTTCAGTTCAGTTCAGTTCGGTCGCTCAGTCCTGTCCAACTCTTTGCGACCCCATGAATCGCAGTACGCCAGGCCTCCCTGTCCATCACCAACTCCCGGAGTTCACTCAGACTCACGTCCATTGAGTCCGTGATGCCATCCAGCCATCTCATCCTCGGTCGTCCCCTTCTCCTCCTGCCCCCAATCCCTCCCAGCATCAGGGTCTTTTCCAATGAGTCAACACTTCGCATAAGGTGGCCAAAGTACTGGAGCTTCAGTTTTAGCATCATTCCTTCCAAAGAAATCCCAGGGCTGATCTCCTTCAGAATGGACTGGTTGGATCTCCTTGCAGTCCAAGGGACTCTCAAGAGTCTTCTCCAACACCACAGTTCAAAAGCATCAAGTCTTCGGCACTCAGCCTTCTTCACAGTCCAACTCTCACATCCATACATGACCACAGGAAAAACCATAGCCTTGACTAGACGGACCTTAGTCGCCAAAGTAATGTCTCTGCTTTTGAATATACAAAAAAGCAAAATGGCTGTCTGATAAGGCCTTACAAATAGCTGTGAAAAGAAGAGAGGCGAAAAGCAAAGGAGAAAAGAAAAGATATAAGCATCTGAATGCAGAGTTCCAAAGAATAGCAAGGAAAGATAAGAAAGCCTTCTTCAGCGATCAATGCAAAGAAATAGAGGAAAAGAACAGAAGGGGAAAGACTAGAGATCTTTTCAAGAAAATGAGAGATACCAAGGGAACATTGCATGCAAAGTTTGGCTCGATAAAGGACAGAAATGGTCTGGACCTAACATAAGCAGAAGATATTAAGAAGAGGTGGCAAGAATACACGGAAAAACTGTACAAAAAAGATCTTCATGACCCAGATAATCATGATGATGTGATGACTTCAAAGAAATAGAGGAAAAGAACAGAAGGGGAAAGACTAAAGATCTCTTCAAGAAAATTAGAGATACCAAGGGAACATTTCATGCAAAGATGGGCTCGATAAAGGACAGAAATGGTATGGATCTAACAGAAGCAGAAGATATTAAGAAGAGGTGGCAAGAATACACGGAAGAACTGTACAAAAAAGATCTTCATGACCCAGATAATCATGATGATGTGATGACTAATCTAGAGCCAGACATCTTGGAATGTGAAGCCAAGTGGGCCTTAGAAAGCATCACTACGAACAAAGCTAGTGGAGGTGATGGAATTCCAGTTGAGCTGTTTCGAATCCTGAAAGATGATGCTGTGAAAGTGCTGCACTCAATTTGCCAGCAAATTTGGAAAACTCAGCAGTGGCCACAGGGCTGGAAAAGGTCAGTTTTCATTCCAATTCCAAAGAAAGGCAATGCCAAAGAATGCTCAAACTACCACAGTGTTTGGAGCCCCCAAAATAAAGTCAGCCACTCTTTTCACTGTTTCCCCATCTATTTGCCATGAAGTGATGGGGCCAGATGCCATGATCTTCATTTTCTGAATGTTGAGCTTTAAACCAACTTTTTCAGTCTCCTCTTTCATTTTCATCAAAAGGCTTTTTAGTTCTTCTTCACTTTCTCCCATAAGGGTGGTGTCATCTGCATATCTGAGGTTATTGATATTTGTCCCAGGAATCTTGATTCCAGCTTGTACTTCATCCAGCCCAGCTTTTCTCATGGTGTACTCAGCATATAAGTTAAATAAGTTAAAAAGCTGTCAATATACAGCCTTGACGTACCCCTTTTCCTATTTGGAACCAGTCTGTTGTTCCATGTCCAGTTCTAACTATTGCTTCCCGACCTGCATACAGATTTCTCAAGAGGCAGGTCAGGTGGTCTGGTATTCCCATCTCTTGCAGAATTTTCCAGTTTGTTGTGATCCAGTCAGAGGCTTTGGCATAGTCAATAAAGAAGAAGTAGATGTTTTTCCAGAACTCTTGCTTTTTTGATGATCCAACAGATGTTGGCAATGAGGGTCAACTTAGGTACTTGTTATCTTGTAAGAGCAAGCTAGCTCTTTCTCCCTTTCTCCTTAATCAGATAATATAATAGAATTTTCAACTTTAATCCCAGGAATCAGTGAATGATTCTTTATGCCATGATTTTACCCAAACAGCAATTCTTTGCCACTAAACCCACAATATATGGCATCCTTGCTACCACAAGCATTATCATAATGACTATTAATAACCAGAGTGAAAATATTGATTCCACTTATACCAGTAAAAGCTACTTAAATAGACATCATTCATTTGATAAACATTAACGATAAGCCCCATGTAGGCAATAGTTGCAAATTTCACTCAGCCTCAGATTCCCACACCTGAGAACAATCTTCATGCATAAGGATGCAAAATGACATATGGTGAATAACTCACACTCAAATTCTACTCATTAATTCAAATATAATTTGCTTCTTGTGCATAGGACTACATTCTCCCATTCTGTATTTTTATCCATGATAATACTGTTGTTTTTGTTCAGTTGCTCAGCTGTGTCCAACTCTTTGCAATCCCATGGACTGCAGCATACCAGACTTCCCAGTAATACTATACATATCAGTAAAATTTTGCTATTTCCAAAAAAAAAAAAAATTAAAATATTAAATTTTCTTACCTGAGACTCTGAAGAGAGCCAGGCTTCATATCCAGTTTCATTAATAGTCACATCTAGATTAATCACAGCATGCTTGGGCCCCTACATCTAAAGTCACATACATTTTTCTCACTCGTACCTAGGTTTGTTTCATATATTGGACTTTAATAAAGTTGCTTTACTTCACTTGTTCTTAATTTCTCTACCTTTATATCAAATTTTTCCTCACAAGGTTGGGTCAGTTTTGAGTAGGATAACCAACATGAGTGAACTTTGCATACTCTTAAAGTATAATCTCATTTGTTATTAATATTAGCATGGAGCATTATTTTCTTTTTGAAACTGCATCATATGAGCTACTCATCTTGCACCATCATCATCATTTTATGTCATAATTATCTGTACTCAAGAAAAAGCTTCTATATTCAATTCACTTTCCACAGCAGATATCTCTAACTAACTACCCCCAGCTTCTCTCAAACCTCGTAAAACATAAGGGTCTAGAACCTTGCCTGAACACATTGTTTCATAGACTCACAAGTGTTACCTAAAATCATCTCCTTCATAATTATTACTTAAACTTCTTTTGGACTCAGTAGTTTTATTTTATTTTTTAATATAAATTTATTTATTTTAATTGGAGGTTAATTACTTTACAATATTGTGTTGGTTTTGCCATACATCAACATGAATCTGCCACAGGTATACACATGTTCCCCATCCTGAACCCCCGTCCCTCCTCCCTCCCCGTACCATCCCTCTGGGTCGTCCCAGTGCACCAGTCCCAAGCATCCAGTATCATGCATTGAACCTGGACTGGCGATTTGTTTCATATATGATATTATACATGTTTCAGTGCCATTCGCACAAATCATCCCACCCTCTCCCTCTCCCACAGAGTCCAAAAGACTGTTCAGTAGTTTTAAAGTGGGCTTCCTAGGTAGTTCAGTGTTAAAGAATCCGCCTTCCAATGCAAGAGACATCGGTTCAATCACTGGGTCAGGAAGATACCCTGGATAAGGGACTAGCACCCCATTCCAGTATTCTTAACTAGAAAATCCCATGGGCAGAGGAGCCTGGTAAGCTACTGTCCATGGTATCACAAAGATACAGACACGACTTAGCAACTAAACAACAGTTTTAAAGTAGGTTGCTTGAGTGGTAACTTGAGTAGGAGGTGCTGCCTAATAAATAGCAGGCACAATCAGAGGAGTTGGTTTTCACTCAATTGTTTAACTATCATTGTTGTTCACTCTCAATCAGTGAAAAATGAAGATCTGGGGAATAGAAAATAGGGCAGTAGCAGGTATTTTCATTTAGAGGAAGAAAGAGAGAAAAAATGAGGAGCAATGAAATGCATCTTTGGACAGTTATCTTTTTAAAACAATATTTCAATAGACTCAAACTCAGTATAAAAGCTATTTTTACATTCTGAATCAATCATTAAGGCTGACAGTAAGCATCAATTTTCTTTCACTTATTGAATTAAAAGAGATGTTTGAATCATAGTACTTCCTGTAATACAAATGCTGGTGGGGATGATTCAGTAGAGGAAGAAGCCAGAAAGGATAATTTTCAGGAAAAGTTCTCTAGTAAGAGGATGGGATATGGTTTGGTCTTTGGTAGGAGCATGAACAGACCAATCACTCTCAAAGAAAGGAAAGCAAGATATATGATTTCAGTTGAAGATATGTTAACAAGTTTGATGGTGGAACCATGAGGACATTTTTGCTTTAATTTTCTTAGTGAAATAAATAATTAGGCCATCAGCTGAAGAAAGGGAAGAAATATTGGAGGTTTAAAGAAGGAATGGAAAATATAAAATTCTGATGGGCATAGATGCCAAAGAGGACCAAAACAGCCTTGTAAGGGATTAGGAAAGGGCTTGCCTTTTCTCAGCTCAGGAATTACATGCTATACTGGCCTGAAGCTATTAGTAGCCATCTTTCCAAACATGTGGGAAAGTGTGACTGCAAATAAAGCTAGAACTGAAAAAAAGCATCCCATATATGAAATGAGAAAAGTGCAATTGTCGTGTACATGGAAGAAATGAGAATTGAACACAGAACTCTCCTTGACTTTTCTTTCACTAAACACATTCCTCTTTTGCTTGTTTAAGGTTTGTTTTTGTTGTTTTCCTCTTGTCACTTGCAGTCAAATGAGTACTTGATACTGAGAAGTATTTATGTGGTTTCAAAGGATAAACTCTGATAATGATTAGAAAAGTACGTAAAAAAAGATAAGGTAGTAACTTGGTTTTTAGGATGTGTTTTGGAGTCTGAAAACTGAATTTGAATTCTGACTATTCCACTTAACAAGATGGGTAACATTTGGGTTTACTTAGTCTCTCTGATTTTCACATTTTCATCAGTAAATTGGATATAATGATCACAAGAGGTACTGTGTATTATGCCTCATGCATTACACCAGTGTTTCACATACTTTATCTTCATCAAATCTTGCATTCACCACTGAAACAGGTATCATCTGTTTCATGAGGAGAATAAGATTTAGAGATGCTAGTAATCAGCCCAACAGTCTACAATTACATCAGATGGTATTGAACACATGGTTATTTTATCCCAAATCTAGAGTGACTTTAAGTCTCAGTTCACTTGGATGATTTTAGTCTATGCCTGATGTACCTGCATTCCATCTGATTAGCATACTCTTTCACTAAAAAATCCACCTGCAATGCAGGAGATCCAAGTTCCCTCCTGAGGTCGGGAAGATGCCCTGGAGAAGAAAAATGACAACCCACTCTAGTATTCTTGCCTGGGAAATTCTATAGTCAGAGGAGCCTGATGGGCTACAGTCCCTGGGGTCATAAAAAGTTGGACGCGACTGAGCAGCTAACACTTTCACTTTCACTCACAAAATAGACTTAGATTGGACAATAAATTGCACGATCACTGTTGCAGTGACCAAGCTGATTTTAAGTCAGAAATGAGCTTGCTGAACATTTCCTGGGATATGCTCTCTGGACCTCTACCAAAGGTGGGAGGAAAGAAAGTGAGATAGGGCAGACAGAGGAACAAGAGCTTCAACCAATCCTATGGGGAGCTCCGACAATGGAATGACCCTTTGGAGTTGTTATGTTTGAGTTCTTACGCTACTACATCAACCCACTCATTGCACCAGGTCTGGCCCCAAGATTGGAGTGGTCTTGACAAGAGAGTGTTCATTACTCAAGGACAATTTCTTAGAAAGCCAACACCTGAGGCTTTTCCATTGGGCAACATTCTCAGCTGGGGGAGTAGGTCCTTCAGGAAAAGAACTGGAAAGCATATCATAGCACCTGCCATGGCTATAAGCATTCACTAGTCATCCATTATGCATGGAGCACTGCCTGCAGACAACAATTTCTTCACACAGTTGCTCTGAAGATTAGTGGGGATAACCAGGGCCTTAAACTAAGTATTTTAGCAGAAAAAAAAAGATAGAGGAGTCCCTGTTGGGTTGTATCTACAAAAGTAGAGCCTCTATTATGTGGGTTAATGTCACATGATTTCAAAGAGGATACTCCATCTCCAGATTTTGAAGCCTGAAGAAGTGCACAAATAGAGCTAGATATTTGGAATTTCCAAGCAAAAAGTTTAAAAATTTTCTCTAGTCAGATATGTTAAGTGGAAATGTTGTTGTCTTCATGGAGTAGCATCTTAGGCAATACAGCAACTGTTAGTCAACTCTCCCTTGATCTAGGTGTGATTGACACTGCTACCGTCTCTTGTGCTTTCCTATGAGGCCAAGACCATCAGATAAGTTTTTGGAACATGGGAAAAGCTTATACATTTCAAAGATTTCATTGAAGTTAATTCATATACTACATGGGGAAATCTGAGAGAAATTTAATGTGTAATTAGCAAATAATTTCAATACTATTTTATTTTTATTACTTTAATTCTTGCAGGTGATTTTTTCCCTATTTTAATCCCTTTGCTAAATTTTTCAGTGGTTGCTTTGCATAACAGGTATATTTAGGAATGTACACATGAGTTTCCAAAAGGAAAAGAAAGTGAAATATGATATTCTTCCTTTAGAGTGTAAGTCAAGTAAAATCTATATGAGTTTCCATATTAGCTCTGACTGATAGAAAAAAGACAAGATATTTTCAAACTTACTTTAAACATAGGTTTTCCTTTTCATGACTTTGGTCCCCTAGGAAAAAATGAGGCATGCTATGATTAAACTTCATGAACCCTTGACTCTAGTACACATAAAGACAGAGGAAGCAGGTCCTGATTATTAAAGACATCTTGACATAGACACATTCTTTTTTTTTTTTACAGTGAGAAACAAAAGGTTTATTGGAGAAACTATTAAATTTGGATATTACAGTATTCTCTAAGGGGAAGAAAAGTTCATTTTCCCACTTCAAGGCAAGTGTATGCCTCACTTTTTTTTTTTTCACATAAACTACACCATATAGAGGCTATTTGTGATTTTAGAGAGGAAAATAAAAGGAAAATAAGACAGCAAAGAAAATAGACTCAAGTATTCTTATAAAAAGAAGAAAGAGAAAAATTCCTACCAGGTCAGCCTCCTAAAACTTACTATTTAAGTTATTATATGGAGGTGCCATGTAGTGTTATAAAGGGTAGAAATCAGGTGGGTTTTGTTGTTGTTGTTGTTATAAATTATTCAACCATTTTATCATGTGTAGAAATAATATAATTCACTGCTAATGTCATGAACTAAAATGCAGACTACATTTACTATCAATCCTTATGTGAGGAAGTTAAATTTTGTGATGCTATAAAATAATGGTGTAAATATATGTCATTTAATAATATTGTCTCCTGTTGTAGTTTTAGTTCTAAAGATTTGAAAAGCCCATACAAATTCAAAATGTTTTATTGATTTCACTGTAACACAACTGTATAGTGACATGTTTGATTTGCTATGTATAATGATTTATAATGATATTAATTTCTTCATGACTGCAAAGCAGACTCAATGATATCACAAAATATTTGTTTGTTTGTCTATATTTTGCTTTTCAGACAGACTTGCAAAGAAGAAAAAAAGAAGAAAGATAAAAGGAAGGAAGAAAGAGAAAAAGAAGGAAAGAAAGAGGAGAAAAATGGAGTAAATCATTAGGCAATAAAAATACTGATATTTATGTGATTTTACCAGTTACAGGTGACACCTACACATCTCTGACTCAACGGACATGAGTTTGAGTAAACTCCGGGAGTTGCTGATGGACAAGGAGGCCTGGCATGTGGTAGTCCAGGAATCGCAAAGAAATCTCTTTTATTGGTACTTCTATCCTTTGAATTCAGTCAGTTCAGTTCAATTGCTCAGTCATGTCTGATTCTTTGCGACCCCATGGACTGCAGTACACCAGGCTTTCCTGTCCATCACCAGCTCCCGGGGTTTACACAGTCTCATGTTCATTGAGTCGGTGATGCCATCCAACCATCTCATCCTCTGCCTTTCTCTTCTCCTCTTACCTCCAATCATTTCCAGCATCAGGGTCTTTTCAAATAGTTATTTCTTCACATCAGGTGGCCAAAGTATTGGAGTTTCAGCTTCAGCATCAGCTTTTTGCATCAGCCTTTCCAATGAATATTCAGGACTGATCTCCTTTAAGATGGACTGGTTGGATCTCCTTGCTGTCCAAGGGACTCTCAAGAGTCTTCTCCAACACCATGACAATATTTTCTCCAAGAAATGTTTGATTATAGAAATCTATTTTGATATGTATTGTAATATATAACACAAAAGTAGAATACATTCTTACTCAAAGCTTCAGCCTCATTTATTCACATATAGACACAAATATTTGTGGAGCCTTATACCAAGGCCACAGGTGTGGAGCCCTGTACCAAGTTCACAGGATAAAAATCTCTGGAACTCACCAAGCCCCATAGCAACTGTTGCCATGGGCCTCTGGATATAAACTGGCCTATTCCCTTATGTAAAACACCCACCCTTGTATCCACCCTATAGCAAGCTAACCTATCACCTAATGCCACCATTATTAGGAATTTTGTCTGCCTTGAGGCTATAAAAATAGGTTGCAAGCCTGAGAAAGCCTTTGGCTCTCCCTTGAGCCTACTGTTCTCCCACTCTAATCTAAACTTTATTCTCCTCTCATTCTGCCTCATGTCTGGAAATTCTTTTCCAACCAGCATATGGACTGCAACAATATTAAAATGATAGAAATATATTTTTTTAGCCTTAGAGGAAATCAAATAATTATATACAGTACTATGAAAGAGTCACTTGTGATCACAAGAACAGTGTAAAAATAGGTCATCAAGTACAGGAGTTCATTCTTTTCCCTTTAAAATGTATCAGTCAGTTTAGTTGCTCGGTCGTGTCAGACTCTTTCCGACCCCATGAACTGCAGCTTGACAGGCCTCCCTGTCCATCACCAACTCCCAGAGTCCACCCAAACCCATGTCAATTGAATCGGTGATGCCATCCAGCCATCTCATCCTCTGTCATCCCCTTCTCCTTCTGCCCTCAATCCTTCCTAGCATCAGGGTCTTTTCAAATGAACCAGTGCTTCGCATCAGGTGGCCAAAGGATTGGAGTTTCAGCTTCAACATCAGTCCTTCCAATGAACACCAGGACTAATCTCCTTTAGGGTGGACTGGTTGGAACTGCTTGCAGTCCAAGGGACTCTCAAGAGTCTTCTCCAACACACAGTTCAAAAGCATCAATTCTTCAGCGCTCAGCTTTCTTTATAGTCCAACTCTCACATCCATACATGACCACTGGAAAAAGTATAGCCCTGACTAAATGGACCTTTGTTGGCAAAGTAATGTCTCTGCTTTTTAATATGCTATCTAGGTTGGTCATAACTTTCTTTCCAAGGAGTAAGTGTCTTTTAATTTCATGGCTGCACTCACCATCTAGAGTGATTTGGGATCCAATAATAATAATAATAATAATAATAACGTCAGCCACTGTTTCCATTCTTTCCCCATCTAGTTGTCATGAAGTCATGGGACCAGATGCCATGATCTTAGTTTTCTGAATGTTGAGCTTTAAGCCAACTTTTTCACTCTCCTCTTTCACTTTTACCAAAAGCCTTTTAGTTCCTCTTCACTTTCTGCCATAAGGGTGGTATCATCTGCATATCTGTGGTTATTGATATTCCTCCCAGCAAGTTTGATTCCAGCTTGTGCTCCTTCCAGCCCAGCACTTTTTATAATATACCCTGTATATAAAATAAGCAGGGTGACAATACACAACCTTGAGGTACTCCTTTCCCAATTTGGAACCAGTTTGGTGTTCCATGTCCAGTTCTAACAGTTACTTCTTGACCTGCATACAGATTCTCAGGAGGCAGGTCAGATGATCTAGTATTCCCATGTCTTTCAGAATTGTCCACAGTTTATTGTGATCCACACAGTCAAAGACTTTGGCATAGTCAATAAAGCAGAAGTAGATGTTTTTCTGGAACTGATTATGACGTCCCAAAGTACAGTATATTGTCCATTTATGGAAGTGGAATAAAGGAAGAGCTTAGAAAATATCTGAAAAATTACCAGTGGGTTAAACACACTGAAATAATTACTATGAGAAGTTCTACTTCTTAATTTCAGTTTAACTATCTTTAAAAAAGTCATTTTAAAGTTATCAATCTCATTTAAGTCTCTATAAAACATAATCATTTATTTTACAGTATACTTTTATGAAGCATATAACTGTTTTCTATATGACTTAAACCACAATACTTTCTGGCCTTGCCACTCACAAGTTATTACTCAAACCAGGAATACCATGCTCAACGTTTTGTGCTAAGTTGCTTCAGTTGTGTTCAATTCTGAGATACTATGGACTGTAGCCCACCAGGCTTCTCTGACCATGGGGATTCTCCAGGCAAGAATACCAGAGTGGCTTGCCATGCTCTCCTCCAGGGGGTCTTCCTTTAAAGCTCAACCTTTTACATCCTCCCTATATTTCCACATAGAAACAAACACTTCAGCATTTTCTGATTTTTTTTAATTAATCTGAAATTTTCCACCATATTTCTAAATAATTATGTAAGAAAGAATTAATTCAATCAGTTCAAATCATTCATATTACCCCAAAATGCTTGTTTTCAAGACTGGCCCTTGGCCAGCTCTTAGAAAGTAAGCACTGGCCTCTAGGAGTAAAGAAAATAGGGAGGCTTCTACCTTTAGCCTTTGGTTCCTAGCCTCTATGGTCTATCTTATTGGTTAAATGACCACTGAGTCAAGAAGTTACATTCTGCGTCTCAAAGGACAGCATCCCAGCTGCATGAATATTATTGTCAAGATTGTGCTTAGCTTCATTTTTTTTTCTAGACATTTACTTTTATTTTTATTTTTTATGAAGTATAGTTGCTTTACAATGTTGTGTTAGTTTCTGCTGTACAACAAAATGAATCAGCTATATTTATATATATACACACACATATCCCCTCCCTCTTAGACCTCCCTCTCACCCCGCCATGCCACCTATCTAGGTCACCATGATTTGGGCAACTTTGCCCTGCAACAGCTTGGAGTGAGACTTGGGTTTCCAGCCAGAGACTGATGCTGGATCAAAGCGGTGAGAACACCAAATCCTAACCACTAGGCCAGTGGTCAGTGATACAGGCCCTGGCCTTTCATCTTTGCAGTAAGAATTTCCACAAAGATGGAAAGTAGTGAAGCAAACAATTTGTTAAGAGGAAAAAGAACAGTATGTGTGGATAGACACGTGGGCAGACTCAGAGGGAGAGACCCTGAGTCACACTGTCATGGCAGTGTAAATCACTTAGGTGGGGCATTTCTTCTGTGTTTCTTTTGACAGCAGTCATTTTAATTTGCCTGGCTCATAGTCCGTATTGGTATCTCAGGATCCTGCCCTGTGTGCATGCTCATCTCTTGTGAAGTGAAAGTGAACGTTGCTCAGTTGTGTCCAACTCTTTGTGCCCCCTGGACTATAACCCACCAGGTTCCTCTGTCCATGGGATTCTCCAGGCAAAAATACTGGAGTGGGTAGCCATTCCCTTCCCCAGGGGATTTTCCTGACCCAGGGATCGAACCCAGGTGTACTGTATTGCAGGCATATTCTTTACTGTCTGAGCCACCAGGAAGACTCTCTCATCTCTTTGCCATGGTGGATTCTCCACAAAGTCTTATGAGTAGCCTGGCATTAGTTAGTGTCACTCCTCTTGGATCTCCAAGGAGGCTTTCTGTGCATGTGTGGTTGGGGAGGACTTCATGGATGAGAAAGTGGTCTGGGCATGGCCTAGCTTCCTCCCTTAATTGTCCTGCTATTCTTGTCTTGGAGTTTCAGTCCACAGGGAATGAATCTCTATTAGCTTTACCCTAGGGTGAGGGGGGCAGGGGGCTCATCCACTTCTTGCTCGAGTGTAGAGCACTGAGCTAAGCTCCCTGTAGTATTCAGTGGTTCCCACTAGCTATCTATTTTACACATGGTAGTGTATATATGTCAGACTCAATCTCCCTATTCATCCCACCCAGCTTCCCTCCCAACTCTGTGTCTACAAGTCTGTCCACTACTTATGTGTCTCTGTTCCTGCCCTGGAAATATGTTCATTTGTACCATTAAAAAAAAATCTATTACAAAACTTTCTCAGGGCACCTCTTTTTAGAGGATGCGATATTTAGTATGCAGTGGCTGGTGCCCACTGTCGCACCTTTCACCATAAAACAAGCTGCTTGCCTGAGGTACGTAATACAGAGCTGCATATCAGAATACTTGAGAATGCTCAGGTCGTGGTACTATACTACACACTGGGAGCAAGAACAAACTTTTATCTGAGTCCTGCTCAGGACCAATTGCTGACCTTTTATGAAAGAATCTATGTTAATCAATGTGTAGCCAACTGGGTGGTTGACCTCCTCAAAGGAGCATTCTATTGAGGCCCTAGGATGAGTCTCTGATGGTGACAGAATTTTGCAGCAGTGGGAGCTCTAGCAGCCTTTGTGAGAAGGAGCCCACACTACTGTGTTTGTCAGTAGCCACCATGGCTGCCTCCGCCATAAGCCCATTGTACATATGTGCGGTTGGCCTGAAAGACAGGTTGGCTGACAAGACACCAGTCATTCTATTCTCCCAGTTGTTCAGGGTCTACTCTCAATGACTGTCTCTGAAAGATACAGATAACAAGTCACACACTTTCTACCCAATTCTCTGTGTTTATCTACATGACTTTTCTTTCCTGTAGTCAAGGAAATCAATGGAATGATGACCAGTGTCTTCTACTCTTAATTCTCACTCAAGTACTGGGACTCTTTCGTTGTTCTTTTAGTTCAGAGTACTGAGATTCCTCCCTTGATCCTCCCTTTCTGCCCTTGTCAGATCCTACACGTCACTTTTTGCCTGTTCCTTTCATCTTTCCCACAACTACCTGGGTTAACTAATTCTCCTCATTTGAACATCTGAGATGAAATCTGTTTCCAGACACACCCTTGACAAATACAGGCATATCTGAACAAACATTTGAGGGGAGGTAACTAGAAGAAGAATATTTTGAGTAAAGGCAGCAGCAAAATCAAAGACCCTGAAATCATAGCTTTTCCTGGATATTTAAGCAACAAGAAGGCTTGCATGGTCAATTAGAGCAACCAAGGAGTTGAGCAGAAGGTGAGGCCAGAGAAGAAATGTGGGCTGATAACTCACTACTCTTGGCACTCACTCAGTCTGATTCCAAATTCCAGCATGATTCCAAAAGAATTCTGCTGACCACATTATTCTAACTAGCATAGAATAGCACAAAGTTGTCACATGACAGGTTATATTTTAGTTCCAGCACCTAAATCCAGGGTTGCAAACTGTCCCACTAGAAAAATCTAGCCCAACCTCTTGTTTTTGTTTAAAAAAAAAAAAAAACACTACTGGAATACAGCCAAGAATGTTCATTTACCAAATTCCTGTTGTGATAAAAACAGTATGGCTCACAAAGCCTAAAATATTTATTATCTGGACCTCTACAAAAATAGTTGGCTGATATTTTGCCTAACTGATAGAAAGTATATCATCCTCTCTAATCACCAAAGACGTAAAAGACATTTTTTTTTTTTTTTTAATTTCTCCTTGACCTCAATCATGCAGCTTGGGTCTGAGTTCCTTTTTCAGTAGAGGCCTGAACACTTCAGGCCACACTTTCTTTTCTCAAGTGCCAATTGACATTTGTGGAGGAAGTTGTTTTCTGTGTGTGGTCTTGTATTCTTGGCTAGTACCCTCTTCTTTCTAGAGGATTCTGCCTTCTGTCTTAGTTTTCTGATTGCTTATCTGGAATTCAAGCTTCTGTTACACTTTGGCATCTTAGGCTTTTGTTTTCACAAAGGCAGCGCCTCTCCCTTTAATGCTTTCTGTTCTACAGGGTGTAGAGTGATTTGATCTCTGAGTCTTTCCCACTCTGCCTTATTTTGCTACAGGTAATAGACAAGGTTCTAAGCAGACACTGAGTCTGCTTTATTTGAAGTATTATTCTATTTCTGTAAAAAAATACCTCATTAGAATGTAGCTTGGTTTTTGGTACATTCTTGTCAAGCTAATCTAATTGAGAAATCTACATGTGAACGTGCTTTCTGATTACTGTCTTGGCTACTGACGCACGCTTTTTTTAAAACAATTTTCCATTTTTATAGGCCTACCCACGGGTCTGATCAATGGAAACCACAGCTTCTTTGTTAGTTGTAAAGACCTTGGAAATCTGAGTGACAGTTATAATCAAATCACTCATAAACAACAAACTAAGTAAACGGAAGTTGAGTAGTCATCCAACGGCCTGTAAAAGGTGTTCAGTCTCTGCTGCTGTTTTCCAGTCTGCTACCTGTCTACCTGTATAACAGTTCTATCAAGATCAGTATCAATCATCCTCATCCTCAACAAAACCAAACGTTTATTCAATTTCAGGAAAAGGAAGCTACAGCAAGTGAATTCTTTGACCCCCTAATTTGAGATCATGTTAACCTGACTGAAAAGCCCATCTCATATCATCAGTTTTTATATGGATAATAGTATTAATCTGAAACAGGACTCACAATTAAAGGAACTGGAACCTAGAACTCTATTTGTAAACAGTCTCCCTTGACAAGTTTACTCTATACAATGACATTGGCTTCCAATTCCCATAAATGCTGCCTCATTTTGTTTCTTCAATATAAAACATTTGCTTTACAAACACAGTGTTCAGATTACAAGAGAACTCCTCAAGTCGAGCATATACACTGTAATTCTACTGTAAGAGCTGTCTGTACAGGCATTTTCAGTGAAATCACCAAATAAAATATATTATTATGTAAACTATTCTTTATTAAATTGCGTACTTATAGACAAGCATGAAGATGCCTCCATAATCCGACGTTTAGCTAAGGAAGACTAGTGCTATTCAGAAGTTTCTTTTTCTAGTTTCCTCAGTAATTTGGCTGTGATAAACATGAAGAAACTTAAGTTGCTAATCAAACTTTTAAAAAAAACTCTAAACCTCAAATCCTTCTGTGTGGGCTGTGAATATATTAGTAGGTTGTTTTTCAGTCTGGTAAAGGATTGATGTTTTCTCTTTAAATGGAAGTTTTGATTACAACAAAATATAAAGTCTAGGGAAGACTTTTTCAATGCCGATAGTATTTAGAAATTGTTATACACACTTTTCTATTTGTTGAGATTTAAATGATTAGAAAATGGTTAATCGTAACAAATGAAAAGTAGTTGTGTAAATAGTGTAACCCTGTTTTGTAATATTTCTAAGGATTTGTAAAGAAAAGTATAAATTCAATGTTAATATTTTCCATTTACTATTATGTACTTAATTATGTGATGTTAGATTAAATTAGCTATTGTTTATGTAGAATCAATTAGATGTTAGGTATATAAGAGACATATTTTTTTTTCACATGATTGATTTCTTATTCTTAAAAAATAGACAACTGTCCCTATTTTACTGTGAGTATATTAAAGTTGAGGACTCTAGGAGAGATGCCAAACGTTAAACAGCACTAGAATTAGACATAAATGAGTCAGACTACGAAGTCTATGCCCCCTTTCCTAGACTAGGATATGTATCACATATTTTTACCTGAATTGCTTAAATGTGGGCAAAAGTATCAAGTGCATAATAATTTTAGTTTCTGTTTCTACATATACGGACCTCAATTAGTGCATTTCCACAAATGAGAGCAGAATAATACAGAGAACTATTTTTTTTTCATTTCCTTTATAAATTCTGACCTGAATTTATTTTATAAAAATTTAGGTTTACCAGCATGTTGTACACTCAGTAATTATGCTTTGGTACAGTGCCTTTTACCTGCAATCTGCATTATATAAAAGACATTTCTGGAAAAGGAAACAGGTTTTAATGAGTAAGCTACACAGAAATTTTCATCTCACACTTAACAATGAATATTACTGTTCTTATAATTTGCACTTCTCAGTCATAAGACATCCTTTTGTGGTTCTCATAATTGGTCTAATGAATTTCTAAAATAAATGAAAGTCTAATTTGATCCAATGCCCATGAACAATTCACTCATTCACATCTAAATCACTGACCTGATTTGAAGACAAACCATGCCAGATGAAGTCATGCTTTTCTACTAAGTGTGTTGTCTCAGTGAGAGTGTTTGAATGGCCTGTTCTTAGATTTGAAGTGGGGATTTCCAGTGACAAAGAAACACAATTTGATCTCATAACCCCAGACACCATAGACTTATTTTAAATGACAGAAACTTAAGACTGGAAGAAAATCTGAGTCATTATCTAGGTGGTGTTTTCTACCCAGTGGAAAACTTACTGATCATTTGGGATCTGACCATTTTAGGAACATGATGATATACTCTACAAGCAGCATTCAAATCATTTCTCTACCTGGGCAAAGACGAGTACTTCTGAGCTTCTAGTACCCCTTATCACAGAATTATTCATCCAAATGTTCCCTTTTGTTGAAACTGGCAACACTGGAACTTGTTAAAGATCTTTGAAAGAAGGCCACTTTGCATTGTGTTAAGACACTAATCTCTGGTTAAGATTGTGTGTTGGGAGGGGCTGGAGTTGTAACACATAATCAAATGATAAAGTGACCAGAGAGATTTATCCAAGATCATCTGTATTTTTCACAGTTCTCTGAATGATGGATGAAATAAAAAATGTATTTATTTCTACATTTGATCTTTGGCAACCAATATATTGGCATCAGTTATCACATTACTTTTGATTACTAATTGTAGTAGTATAAACATGAAAACCGATTGAATGGTTTCATTAAGAATAAAATTTTCTTACACTAGTAAGAATTTTGTCAATAATTTCTCCTAGTGTCTGCCACCAGCCAGAATTTTTTCAACAATTTTTCAAAATCAGATTCCAAAATTTTAAATTCTGTATGACAATAAAGAAGGCAGAGCACCAAAGAATTAATGTTTTTGAACTGTGGTGCTGAAGAAGACTCTTGAGAGTCCCTCGGACTGCAAGGAGATCAAATCAGTCAATCCTAAAGGAAATCAATCTAAATACTCTTTGGAAGGACTGATGCTGAAGCTGAAGCTCCAATATTTTGGCTACCTGGTGCAAAGAGATGACTCATGGGAAAAAAACCCTGATTCTGGGAAATGTTGAAGGCAGGAAGAGAAGAGGGTGACAGAGGGTGAGATGGTCGGGTGGCATCATCAATGCAGTGTACATGAACTTGGGCAAACTCTTGGAAATGGTGAGGGAAAGGGAAGCCTGGCACGCTGCAGTCTATGGGGTCACAAAGAGTTGGACACGACTTGATGAGTGAACAACAATATGATGCTAACCATTAAAAGCCCCAAGAAGGAGCCATATTAAGATTGAGAGATAAAGCACAATAAAAAATTTTAAAAATGGAATCATTTCTTTTGACAACTGTAGAAAGAGAAAAACCTCACAATTTTCTCTTCATCAATTCAAAACATGTCTTCAGTGACAGGAAAGATCTTAAGAAAATATTATGAATAATTAGGTGTCAAAATAAAATGGACAAATTCTTACAAACACATTAATTACCTAATATGTCTCAATAATAAATAAAAAATCTCAATAATCCTATGTTAATTATAAAGCCTGAACCAATAATTAAAAATCCTCCAAGAAAGAAGAGCCCAGGGTCAAATGGCCTCACTGGAAAATCCTACTAAATATTTAAAAAAGAATCAACACTAATCCTTCTCAAATTATTCCAAAAATAGAAGAGAAGGAAGTACTTCATAAGTCATTATAAAAGGCTAGCATTATCTTGATACCAAAGCTAGAGACATATAAGCAAAAGGGAACTCACAGACCAATATCCCTTATGAATATACACACAAAAAAGAAATTAATAAACAGTTTCACTTACCACATCATGTAAAAGAACAAAACATCTAATAATAAATTTAACCAAAAAGGGAAAACAATCATATACTAGATACTACAAGACATCTTGAAAGAAGCAAGGTAAGACTTAAATAAATGAAAAGATTGAAAGACTGGATATTGTTACAATTCAAATACTACCCATAGTAAATAAATTGAAAGCCCAGAAATAACAATTGAATGAAGTTAGCAGTACAGAAATTTTTCTGAAGAGTAGATTTTCAAAAAGATTCCAAGTATATTCAATGGAGAAACAATAGTTTATTCAACAAATGGTGCTGGGAAAACTGGATTCTGAATGCAAAAAAACAAATTTGGGACCCTACCTCACATCTTGTAAAAGTTAATTCAAACTTTTGATTAAGGACTGAGATGTAGATCAAAATCACAAAAGTCTTAGAAGAAAACATATGAATTAGTTTTCCCACTCTTGTATTTGACATTGGGTTGTTTGGTTTGATGCCAAAAGTAGGAGAAACATATGACACACAAATTGGACTTCATCAAAATTAAGAATTTTGTGCATCAAAGGACTTTATCAAAAAAGTGAAAAATTTACAGAATAAGAGAAATACATGCAAATCATATATGTAATAAAGCTTTAATAGTCAGACTATACAAAGAAAATGTATTACTCTTCATCCTGTTTGTGATGCCAATTGTCTTGAGTCACACGGTTTGCACTGTTCACTGAAGCCAGGGTAGGCAAGGCGCGAGCTAAGAAGATGAAAGGAAACTGGAGGAGCCTTAGGAACAGCACACAGGTTTATTCTCTCCCAGCTGACACAGCAGACATGATACATTCTCTCCTCTCATGGCTGACCAAGGGACACAGCCATGATGTAGCCATAAATACTGCTGCTTTTTACGTGGAGCTCATTTGTGAGCACTGCACAAAGTAGGGCGTGACCAAGCAAATACCTCCTGATGCGGACGCACAGTGCTGCAAGTGATATCTGCTGTCACACAGACTGTGCAAAGTGTGCTCACGGAACATGGGGTGAGAGCCCCACTGGTGCCATCTTGTTAATTTCCCCACAGAACACCTACAACGAAGCAATAGAAATACAAAAAGAAAGCAACTAAAAAATATATACAAATGGCCAAGAACCATACAAAAAGATATCTAACATTGTTAGTCATGAGGAAAATATGACTCAAAACCACAATAAGATCCACATCATACCTACCAGAATGACTATAAACAAAATAAGAAGGGGGTAATACCAAGTGTTGATGAGGATATGGAGAAATTGGGACTCTCACACACTGCTTATGGAAATGTAAAATAGTGAAGCTGATGACATAAATAGTTAAGCAGTTTCTAAAAAGATTAAACATAGAACAAATACGCTGAGGCAGAAATTGCTAGGAAGTCAGTGTAGAGCTCTGAGACCACAGTCTTGCTATCAGTAAACATCTCACTCTATTAACCTAAAATATCCTTTGTCCCAAATTTCAGGAATGTGTCCTTGGTCTGGTAAAATATCAGCACTCAGATCCAGGGAAGGGCAGTAATTAACTTCTGTTCCATATTTCAAAGGGAAAAACAACTACTGATCATTAATCTTAAGCCTATACATCTAGTGCATTGTGAAATGGCCAGGGGGCATGAAAAAGACTGGTAACTTAATCAAAGGACCAAGAGAAACCATAAAGATGTTAAGTTAAGCATCTTGACCTTTAAACTGATTGGTTAAAAATAGCGTGATTTAAGAACAAGAGCCAACCAAAAAATGTACAGATTAATACTAGTAAAGATATAAAACTGCTGTAATCCCTGCCTTATGGGGGGACTCTTTACCCCCTCTCCGTGTCTATGCAGAGAGCTTTGTAATTTCCTTCTCTTTAATAAATCCTATTCACTTGCTACCGTGAGTGTCTGCATGTTCATGGATTCCATTCTCCAGCTCCACAAGCAAGAACATAGATTCTCATTTCAATGTGACCCAGCAGGTCCTTTCCTAGATATATACCCAAAATACTGGAAAGCAACAACAACTAGAACTGGACGTGAAACAACAGATTGGTTCAAAATTGGAAAAAGAATACAAGACTGTATATTTCCACTCTGCTCACTTAACTTATATTCACAATGCAGTGCTGGCCTGTGCTTAGTTGCTCAGTCATGTCCAACTCTGCGACCGCAAGGGCTATAGCCCGCCAGGCTCCTCCGTCAATGGGGATTCTCCAGGCAGAATACTGGAGTGGGTTGCCATGCTCTCCTCCAGGGGATCTTCCCAACCAAATACAACATGTGAAATGCTAGGCTGGGTGACTCATAAGTGGAATCAAGATAGCCTGTAGACATATCAACAACCTCAGATATGCAGACGATACAACTTTAATGGAAGAAAGTGAAGAGAGCTTCTTGATGAGAGTGAAAGAGGAGAGAGGGAAAAGCTAGCTTAAGCCTCAACATTCAGCAAATGAAGAGCATGGCATTCAGTCCCATCACTTCATGGCAAATAAGTGGGGCAAAAGTGGAAATAGTGAGAGATTTTATTTTCTTGGTCTTCAGATTCACTGCTGACAGTGACTGCAGCCATGAATTTCAAAGACGCTTTCTCCTTCAAAGAAAAGTTATGACAAACTTAGATAGCTTACTAAAAAATAGAGACATCACTTTGCCAGCAAATGTCTGAACAATCAAGCTCTTTTTTCCAGTAGTCATGTACATATAGGAAAGTTGGACCATAAAGAAACCTGAACACTGAAGAATTGCTTTCGAAATGCGGTGCTGGAAAAGACTCTTGAGAATCCCTTGGACGGTGAGGAGGTCACAATCAGTCAAGCCTCCAGGAAATCAATCCTGAATATTCACTGGAAGGACTGATGCTAAAGCTGAAGCCCCAAAACTTTGGCCACTTGATGGAAAGAACTGACTCATTGGAAAAGACCCTGATGCTGGGAAAGATCGAAGGCAGGAGACGGGGATGTACAGAGGATGAGATGGTTGGATGGCATCACTGACTCAATGGACAGGAGTCTGAGCAAATTCAAACATAGTGAAGGACAGGGAAGCCTAGCATGCTGCAGTTCATAGGGTCACAATGAGTCAGACACGACTTAGTGACTGAACAGCCACAATTGAAAGCAATGACTCAAACTGACACTTATATGCCAGCATTGATTATCCACAATAGCCAAAAGGTAGAAGCAAATCAAATGTTCACCAATAGATATAAATGTGTCACATATATATATTATTCAGCCACAGAAGGGTTGAAGATCTGACACATACTACAACATGGATGAACCTTGAAAACATTATGCTAAGTGAAATGAGCCACATACAAATGGGCAAATATTGTATAATTCTACTTATATCAATTACCCAAGATAGGCAAATTCACAGAGAAAGAAACTAAACTAGAAATTACCAGAGTCTAAGGAAGAGGCTTCCCTGATGGCTCAGATAGTAAAGAATCTGCCGCTAATGCACGAGACCTGGGTTCGATCTCTAGGTTGAGATGATCCCCTGAAGAAGGAAATAGTAACCCATTCCAGTGTTCTTGCCTGGAGAATTCCTTGGAGAAGCCTGACCAGCTACAGTTCATGGGGTTGCAAAGAGTTGGACACGACTGAGCAACTTTCACTTTCAGAGGAAGTGGAGAATGGAGATGACTTCCTAACAGATTTATGTTTGAGTTGAGAGTTTTTGTTTTGGTGACGATAATTTTTAGAAATAATAATGATGGTTGCTTAAGAATGTAACTAAAGCCACTAAATTGTATGTAAAAAATGGCTAATATGGCAAACTTTTTAAATGTATATTCTACTACAGTAAACAAAGGTTAAAAGAAAAGTAAAGTGAAAAAAGAGAGAATCTGATCTTAATGAGTCAACATGCTATTCTCTGAAGCTTATTTTATCTTATGTAAGTTATCCTGGTTAATTTAAATGGGGGAAAAAAAACAACTTCAGATTCACATTTAATAAAATTATTCTAGAAACAATAAAAAAATCAGAAATCAGAAGAAAAAAAATAATAAATGTGATTCAACTATATTCTGTCTAAAAGACACATGTTTCATATTCAAAGACACAAATAGGTCAAAATTAAAAGAATGGAAGTAAATGTACTATGCAAACTGTAACCAAAAAGGAGCTGGAGTGGCTGTACTAACATCAGTTCAGTTCAGTTCAGTTGCTCAGTCATGTCCGACTCTTTGCGACCCCATGAATCGCAGCATGCCAGGCCTCCCTGTCCATCACCAACTCCCGGAGTTCACTCAGACCACGTCCATCGAGTCCGTGATGCCATCCAGCCATCTCATCCTCGGTCGGCCCCTTCTCCTTCTGCCCCCAATCCCTCCCAGCAACAGTCTTTTCCAATGAGTCAACTCTTTGCATGACATGGCCAAAGTCTTGGAGTTTCAGCTTTAGCATCATTCCTTCCAAAGAAATTCCAGGGTTGATCTCCTTCAGGATGGACTGGTTGGATCTCCTTGCAGTCTAAGGGACTCTCAAGAGTTTTCTCCAACACCACAGTTCAAACGCATGAATTCTTCGGTGCTCAGCCTTCTTCACAGTCCAACTCTCACATCCATACATGACCACAAGAAAAACCATAGCCTTGACTAGACGGACCTTAGTCAGCAAAGTAATGTCTCTGCTTTTGAATATGCTATCTAGTTTGGTCATAACTTTTCTTCCAAGGAGTAAGTGTCTTTTAATTTCATGGCTGCAGTCACCATCTGCAATGATTTTGGAGCCCAGAAAAATAAAGTCTGACACTGTTTCCACTGTTTCCCCATATATTTCTCATGAAGTGATGGGACCAGATGCCATGATCTTCGTTTTCTGAATGTTGAGCTTTAAGCCAATTTATTCACTCTCCTCTTTTACTTTCATCAAGAGGCTTTTTAGTCCCTCTTCACTTTCTGCCATAAGGGTGGTGTCATCTGCATATCTGAGGTTATTGATATTTCTCCCAGCAATCTTGATTCCAGCTTGTGTTTCAAGATAAAAATTGTTAGCAGAGTCATACATTTTGAAGTGATAAGAGGGTTGGCAAATTAGCAAGACATACAATTATAAATGTATATGCACCTTAAAACAGAGATTTAAAATATGAAACAAAAATGGACAGAATTGAAGAGGAAAACAGATAACTCAATAGATGGAAATTTCAATACTCCCATTTTTAATCACGGTTAGAATCAATAGGCAAAAATTAACATGAATCAACACTAAGAACCAGCAGGAACTAAAAGCCATAAGAATAACCATACCCACAAACAGTAGAATACAGATTCTTTTATGTGCACGTGGAACATTCTCTCTTATAAATTATATATTAGGTGATAAAATAAGACTCAGTAAATATACATGATTGAATTCATACAAATCATATTCTTTGACCACAATGGAATGAAATTACAAACCAATAGCAGTAGGAAATTTGGAAAACTCCTGATATTATATAAATGTCTGTGTTTCCTCAAAATTTATATGTTCAAATTCTAAGACCCAAAAGTGATGATAGGTGGGGCCTCTGTTTTGTTTTGTTTTGTTTTTTTTTTTTACTTTGGGAGCTTATTTATTTAAAATTTAAAATTTTAATTAAAAATTTTTTATGGGAGCTTCTTTTTTTTTTCAATTTTACTTTATTTTACTTTACCATACTGTATTGGTTTTGAAAGGTATGGTAAGTAATGGGCTTCCCTGGTGGCTCAAATGGTAAGGAATCTGCCTGCAATGCAGGAGGCCCAGGTTCAATCCCTGAATCAGAAAGAAAGGAATGGCTACCTACTCCATTATTCTTGCCTGGAGAATTCCAGGGACAGAGGAGCTTGGTGAGGTTCTCAAGAGTTGGACATGATTGAGCAACTAAACCGCCACTAGTCTCCCTCATGGAAGATTTTGCTTTCATTATTTAGAAAAACTTGAAAAGTGAAAGTGGCTCCATCATGTCCAACTGTTTGCAATCCCATGGACTGAAGCACCTGCCAGTCTCCTCTGTCCATGGACTTCCCAGGTAAGAATAGTACAGTCGGTAGCCGTTCCCTTCTTCCAGTTATCTTCCCTACCAGGGATCAAACGCAGGTCTCCTGCTCTGTTAGGCAGATTCTTCATCATCTGAGCCACCAGGGAAGCTCATTACTTAAACCCATTCCAAAGGTTCCACTATCATCACGTTTGGGGCTTAGAATTTGAACATGTGAATTTTGAGGAAACACATTCAAATGAATGAGATTAGCTCCTTACAGAAGAAGATCCAGAGAGATCCTAGTGTTTCCATGATGTGAGACGACAACAAGATGCTGAAACAGAGGCCTTCTTGACCATTCTTACTCCCTGACCTTGGACTTCCAACCTCCAGAACTGTGAGAAATAAATTGCTGCTGTTTAATAAGCTACCCAGTCTACTGTATTTTGTTATAGAAGTCTGAATTAAACTAAGACTGTCAAAATGTTGTGGAAATTAAAAACACACTCTTAAATGATCATTGGATCAAAGAAGAAATCAAAGAAAAATTAGAAAATAGTGTGAGATGAATGAAAATGGAAACAGAACATCCCAAAACTTAGGGGATGTGCTTAAAACAGTGTGTAAAGAAACATGTATCATGGTAAATGCCTGTAATAAGAAAGAAAACAAAGATCTCAAATCAATAATGTAACAATCCATATTACTAACCTAAAAAAGAAGAATCTCTAGCCAAAACAAGCTGAGGGAAGGAAATAATGATTACAGTAGAAATAAATAAAATTGAGAATTAAAAAAAGAAGAAAAGCCTCAGTGAAATAAAGGATAGTTCTTTGAAAATATTAACAGAGGTGACAAAGCTTTAGCTAGACTGAGTAGGAAATGACAGGAGACTAAAATCACTTAAATTAAAAAAAAAAAAAGATGAAACAGCACTACTGAATTTTCAGACACCACACAAGGTTTATAAAGGAATACTATGAACAATTGTATGCTAACAGACTATATACCTTAGGTGAAATAGATTTTGCTATTGTTTAGTTGTTAAGTTGTGTCTGACTCTTTGCAACCCCATGGACTCAGTCTGCTAAGCTCCTCTGTCCATAAGATTTCCCAAACAGGAATACTGGAATGGGTTACCATTTCCTTCTCCAGGGCATCTTCCCACTCCAGGGATCAAAACTGTTTCTGCTGCATCTCCTGCTTGGCAAATGAATTCTTTACCACTGAGTCACCTGGGAAGTCCCATCCACAATGACCAAGTAGGATTTATCCTAGGAAGAAAAATGTAGTTTAACATTTTAAAAGTCAACATAATACATCAATAGAATAAAGGACAAAAAAACAAACATCTCAATAGACACACACACAAAATATTTGACAAAATCCAACAGTAAAAATAATTAAAAACACTATTAAAAATTTACAAAATATAACTAGAAAAAGAGACTTTTGAATCTAATAAAGGACTTCTACCTAAAACAGAAAGGCAGCATATACTTAAAGTTGAAAGAACTAAATGCTTTACCTTTAAGTTCAGGACAAATGAAGGATATCCATTTTAACTACTTCCATGTAGCACTGAACTAGAGGTTCTATCTAACCAAGACAAATAGGTAAGAAAAATGAGGAAAAGTCAAAACTCCTTTTTACCCCTCTCCTGCAGCCAACCCAGGAGTCAGCCAACAGAAGCAACTTTGTGTGTGTAGATTTGCATATGTGTGAATTTAAGGATCCTTCCAAAGAAATGCTATATATGTAGAAGAATTGCTTTACACAAAAGACTGCACTTAGCATGTACTATTCTGGAGCACACTTTCTGTTCTCTACCTTCCATCAAGTAAGCACTATATATTAGCAAACCTTATATTTTCAAAATATTATAATTTTATGCTATTTAACTGTCATATGTTACATATAAAATGTGATTTTCCTTGAATGTGACAAAATTTTTCTAACAAGAACTCCTTTTATGGCTGCTTATGTTTCTAATAAAGTAGTAATGCTTTTAAATTTAAAAATCACATCATCATTAATAGTAAAATAAACATTGTGATAATAATATCTTAATGTGAAGTGAAAGTGTTAATTGCTCAATCATGCCTGACCCCATGGACTGTAGCTTTCCAGGCTCTGCCGTCCACGGAATTCTCCAGGAAGGAACACTGCAGTGGGTAATTCCCTTCTCCAGTGAATCTTCTCAACCCAGGGATTGAACCTGAGTATCCTGCACTACAGGCAGATTCTTTCCCAACTGAGCCAAAAAGGAAAGCCAGAATAGTATCTTTACTATCTTTAGTATAAAGTATCTTTACTATCTTTTTTCTTTAATTAATTTTTATTTTTTAGTTTGTTTTGCTTTACAATACTGTATTCATTTTGCTACACATCGACNTCCGACTCTTTGCGACCCCATGGACTGCAGCCCACCAGGTTCCTCCTCCCATGGGATTTTCCAGGAACGAGTACTGGAGTGGGGTGCCATTGCCTTCTTTACTAGCCATGATATCCTTCTTTATATCTACTTCCCAAAGGATCAGTATAACATTCTATTACCTGCTGCATTGAAAATGTCACTGGCATAACTTGAAGTTCTGTTTTGTGGTTTCTTTGAGATTCTTAAAAAATGATGTGATCTTTGTCTTTTGCATAAATAAATTAGATTTTTAAAAAACTATAATTTTCATTTTATCTCCTTTCACTGAAATACTTAAACACTCTTAAAAAAGAAGTTTCTTTTCATTTGCTAAATTATTTATTTTTATGCTCTGTTTTCTTCCCCTCTTCATTACAATCTTTGAACTCTCTTAAATTCTTTTATTCCTTGTAATTATGCTTTACTTTCTTATTAAGACTTTTATTATTATTATTATTAGGATCAAAATCTTATGCCTAAAGTGGATTTCACTGCATATCAAAAGCCTCAAACAGTAAAACAAATAAAAATAAGCATACTGTTCACCATTTATAGTTCTGATGGGAGGGAAAAGGTCAGAGGAAACGGAAACCATGAAAGCACCATGCTTGCAGGCTGAAATTCGGGTAATGACTCTGTCAGGTCTCTCGTTTCATTTATAAGCTTAAAGCACATTTTAGTCCCACACAATACTAGCAGAAGCTGCAAACAAAGTACAGATGTGCTGAAGAACAAATGCATGATTGTTATGTCTAATGCACTTGTGTCTGTTCACTAGTGTTCTTTATCCTCCAATGGTCTCAAATCCAGATCATGATTTTATTAGAGCAGTTATGGGTTTTACAGTGGACTAGCTGAGTTAATCCTTACATGCTAACTATGACTTAACATGGAATGTATTTGGATAATCAACGTAAAGTATTTACAATGTTTGAAAAACTAGTCAGATTGCCTTTGCTTTATGAAATGATGGCATTTAAGTCAATGTAAGAATGAATTAAATTGCTGATATATATATATACATATTTATTGAGATTTTATTATATGGTTAAAAATGACAGTTTCTTCAATTGCTGCAGTCCTTTTACTGTTATCTGAGAAGAAAGCTCAGTCAAACTTAAAATGGAGACTTGCTTTTTAAGAATGGTTGTATCACTTCTTGGCCTTTTGGCTAAGATCATGTGTGAAGAATAGATGTCTTTTGTTTTTACACTCAACAGTTAGTTTTAAAGTTATTCCTTGAATTAAAAAGAACAAAAAGCTGCATGAAATTATAGAATTTTCAGCCAAGATTCTCATACTCTTGAAAGTATAAATTACAAAAGTGTCTATAAATTACGAGTGTGCCTATGAAAATCGATCACTGGATGTTACACAGCATCTTTCTATAGGTAATAAGGAGTTTACTGACACAAAAGGAATGATTTTTAAAGAGATATTGTGAATTTAAAATCCAATAACAAAACATCAAACTGCCAAAGAAAATGGATTTATTAGGTTAAAAGATCCCTTAAGTCCTGTTAGAGACATTATTCATAAATTGCCTTTTAACCTTCCAGGTCAATCAAAGAACCTGAGCTCATCAATATCTTTTGGCAGAGTGATTGCTCTGCCATCACCACCACACAGAAACATTTTATGTGCAAACATTAGTTGTACTTTAAATTGCAAATATTTGAAAAGTAAGTAGCCAATTGTTTTTAAGGTAACATCTAAATTAAGATCTATTCAAATTTTGCAGTATTTTCTAGCTATTAAATATATGTGTGAAAAATACGCATACTTTAACATTTATTGGAGTATAGTTTCTTTAAAATTGAATCAGCTACAGGTATAAATGTAGTCCTTTTTTTTTTTTAAATTTTCTTCCCACTTAGGTCACTGCAGAGATCTAAGAAAGGTTCCTTGATACCCCAGAAACTATTTTAAATCATGCTGTATCAATAAGTAAAGAAAAAAACACACTAATTATAAATTCTGACTGAGTCTAGAAAGCCTATAAAAAATAAAATATTTGCCTTGGTAACTTTCCTTAAAAGTATGAGTGATTTTATTTTTTACTATTTTTTAATTGGTCTATACTGATGTTTAATGAGCTTCCTTTGTGGTTCAGACTGTAAATAATCTGTCTGCAATGCAGGAGACCTTAGATTGATCTATGGATCAGGAAGATGCCCTGGAGAAGAGAACAGCTACCATTCTAGTATTCTTGCCTGGAGAGTTCCATGAACAGAAGAGGGTGGTGGGCTACGGACCACTGAGTCACAAAGAGTTAGATGTGACTGGGTGACCAACCCTTTTTACTTTCTCTCCCACTCACCTCTATCGAACCTCTGGCAACCACTAGATTTGTTTACCGTCTCTAATATTTTCTAGAATGACATGTACATGTATTCATTCACTGGGTAAAATTTTCAGAAAATTTTCAGTAAAATTTTCACTTCAGCTCAGTTCAGTTCAGTTGCTCAGTCGTGTCTGACTCTTTGCGACCCCATGAATCGCAGCACGCCAGGCCTCCCTGTCCATCACCAACTCCCGGAGTTCACTCAGACTCACGCCCATCAAGTCAGTGATGCCATCCAGCCACCTCATCCTCTGTCGTCCCCTTCTCCTGCCCCCAATCCCTCCCAGCATCAAAGTCTTTTCCAATGAGTCAACTTTTCGCAAATTCACCTATATCTTTACATGACTCGATGTGTTAGTTGCTCAGTCATCTCTGACATTTTGCAACCCATGGACTCCTCTGCAACCCCACCAGACTCCTCTGTCCATGGAATTCTCCAGGCAAGAATATTGGAGTAGGTTGCTAGTTTCTTCTCCAGGAGATCTTCCTGACCTAGGAATCAAACTGAGATCTCCTGCATGACTTGACAGTTCTTCTTCTTCTTCTTTTTTTAATCACTGAATAGCTTTTCTTTGTATGGATGTGCTATAGTTTGTTTATACCTTTGCTTATTGAATGACCTCTTGATTGCTACAATTTTTGATGATAATGAACAAAGCTGCTATAAATATATCTTTGCAAGAAACAGCCAAATTGTCTTACAAGTTAAAGTGCCATCTACATTTCTACCAGAAAGGAATGAGAATTTCAGTTTCTCAGCCTCCTTAAGACCAGGAACTGGCACTGTCAGGGTTTTGTTGGATATTTTTTTGGAGAGTCAGGAGACCCAAAGACCTCTGCCTCCAAAAGTCATCACATTGGGGATTAATTTTCATCAAATGAATTTTGTGGGGACACAGATATTCAGCCTATAACAGTATATTTATACCATTTACATGAAAAGTAATTATTGATATATTTGGATTAATATCCAGCACATGTCAGTGGTTTTATTTCCTGCATTTGTCCTATATTTCATTTCTGCTCTTTTTCTGCTTTTTCTGTTTTTGGTTAAGCATTACATATTATTCCATTTTATTGCTTCACTTAGCATTTATATTCTTTTCAAAATTACTTTAACAGTTGCTATAAGATTTACTCTATACATTTTAAGGTAAATAAACTCCATCTGCAAATGGTGCTACATATAGCACATCATTTGTGATACATGGGTTTTATAAAAGAATTCTTAATCCTCCATCCTACCATTGTCACTTTGCCACATTCACTTCACTTACCATAAAGCTATAAATAACTGAGTTAATATTATTGCTTCAAATATCCATCAGATCAGTTACAATTTCAGTCCAACAAAGCAGAGCTCTTTATTATTTCTCTCTAAACTCTCTCGTTTCCTTTCTAAACATTTAGTAAAATGATACTTCCATGTAGTTGCAACAGTTCTTTAACAGTGGCATTCCCAAGGAAATCTGCGTATCTGTGAATCAGGGACTTCTGTTATCATCTGAAAAAGAATTCTTCATTGGACAGTCAACTGCTTCTCTTGATGTTGTTTTGTAGTTGGTTGAGACACTTTAATATTGTTATTTGGTAGTTTGTACAATAAAGCATCTGCCCACAATGTGGGAGATCCGGGTTCGATCCCTGGGTAGGGAAGATCCCCTGGAGAAGGAAATGGCAACCCACTCCAGTACTCTTGCCTGGAAAATCCCAGGGACGGAGGACCTGGTAGGCTATAGTCCATGGGGTTGCAAAGAGTCAGACACGACTGAGCAACTTCACTTCACACCATCGAAACACAGCTGAAAGAGAGGATACTTGTCTCTTCTTGCAAATATATTGTACTAAAAACTATAAAGGAGATTCACAGTGTGTTATTTTAGTTTTGGAGTGAGACCTAAATAACAGCACTTGTTTTTCCTGCTTAAAACTGGAACCATGTGACAAATTAGACTTACGTGAAAGATGCTCAGCATCACTAATCGGTAGGGAAATGCAAATCGAAACCACAAGACACCAACTCACATTTGTCGGAATGACAATCATCAAAAAAGACAAGGAACAAGTGCGATTTCCATTCTTAACTTCCTGTAGGTATAAATAATACTGCATTTATAGAAAGAAAACTTTGATTCATAACCCAACCTACATAACACAAACAGTAAACTTCTCTGGAATCCAATCCTAACTATTCCAGGAATTCTCTACTTACTATGTAATATGTACTCATAAGTTTACTGTGAATGCAAGTTTTTGCTTTGTGACCAGTCATTGCAAGTTTTTTTTTTTTTTTTTTTAAACCAAGAATCTATTGCTGCTCTGCCTGGCCTCTACTGCTGTCCCATGTGGCATTAGAATCTAGTTGAGGACTAGTTGCTGTTTCATTTCCTTCCAGATACAACAAATTTTGCTGAGAATCATCATCTGTTGGGTCTCATCATCAATATGCATCAATGTTTCATAGCAACAGCAACAGTCAGGATAAAGTCAGGACAGGCTATGCTGTCGTGCAACAGGAAACATCCTCAAAGTTCCAGTGGCTTAGTAATGGGATCTGTTTCTCACTCAGGTCATCAGCTGATATAGAATTTGGGGCTGTACCTCCCTGTCATCTCAAGATGCTGCCTACCTTCAAAATGTAGCCTCAGTGGCTGCCACACAGAGGAAGAGAATAAGGGTGGTCATCCATGGGATTCAATGACTAATTCTGAAGTTATCTTGGTCCAGAAGTATGCTACTGCCAGCTACCCTGGTTTGAAAGATTAAATTTGTGCATCTTTTCCCAACTCCAAGTTTATTTGGATGCCATGTTGATAGCTCACTATCAGCTATGGTTTATTTATACCAGGAAAATCAGCAAACATTAGAAACAAGGTCTTTTGTTTGGGCAGAGTGTTTTGTTTTTAAAGAAGTAGCTCTTTAAATAGAAATCATGCATATTTTTAATATTAAAAAATGTCTCAAAGATATTTAAAGAATAATTAAGTTCATGGTAGATGACATCTATTAAGTAATGCAATCTATTTATTTACTGCTTATAGGAACCACAGAACCACAATAGTTGTATGCTTTTGCTAAGAATCAAAGTGATAGGTTTTTTTTGTTTGTTTGTTTCCCTATTGACATTTTACTGTATAAAATCATACATGGCTGAAAAGAGTGTACCTGAAGCAGTTACAATTTTTATTGACAGCTTTGAAACCTTATCACAGACTCATTACAGGCCTTTAGGTTTAATTTCTGAAATAATAATTCAAGCTATCTGAATGGTATACTGAATGAACTTCATTTGCCAATATTATATTTTGGGAACAAGCAATTAAACTTGGATGCAGAAACATACTCATAGTTTCTAAAAGATACTGAGGGCTGTTTTTTTTTTTTTTTTTAAACTAGTTTCATTTGTGCAGAGGGTAACATTTTCTCCTGGATATACATCACATGCTTTGGACAATTACCAGAATAAAAATAGGAAAATAAAAACTTTACATTTTTCTACAGCTGCTCCTTTCAAATTCAGTGATCAGATATGACTGCTAACATAGTTCATAAGATGTGTTCACTTCAAAATTTTGTGCATTGGTGAAGAATTATATGCATGTTATTAATTCTTTTACATTAATTTCATTTACTTTGCCGACTAAGGTCCGTCTAGTCAAGGCTATGGTTTTTCCAGTAGTCATGTATGAATGTGAGAGTTGGACTGTAAAGAAGGCTGAGTGCTGAAGAATTGATGCTTTTGAACTGTGGTGTTGGAGAAGACTCTTGGAGTCCCTTGGACTGCAAGGAGATCCAACCAGTCCATTCTAAAGGAGATCGGCCCTGGGATTCCTTTGGAAGGAATGATGCTGAAGCTGAAGCTCCAGTACTTTGGCCACCTCATGTGAAGAGTTGATTGACTCATTGGAAAAGACTCTGATGCTGGGAGGGATTGGAGGCAGGAGGAGAAGGGGACGACTGAGGATGAGATGGCTGGATGGCGTCACTGACTCCATGGACGTGGGTCTGGGTGAACTCCGGGAGTTGGTGATGGACAGGGAGGCCTGGCATGCTGCAATTCATGGGGTCTCAAAGAGTCAGACACAACTGAGAGACTGAACTGAACTGAACTAGCCAAACCTACAATTCACTTGACAAAAACTATTCCAGGTTTCCCAGGTGGCTCTGGTGGCAAAGAATCCACCTGGCCAATGCAGGAGACATAAAAGTGGTGGATTTGATCCCTGGGTTGGGAAGATCCCCTGGAGAAGGGAATGGCAACCCACTCCAATATTCTTGCCTGGAGAATTCCATGGACAGAGGAGCCTGGTGGGCTACAGTCCATGTGGTCCCAAAGAGTTGGACATGATTGGAGACTTAGCACACAGCCAAAGTGCGCACTCAAAGCAGAAACACTTTTTAGGTAGTGAACAATGGGTTCTGTCTGGGAAGGACAGCAAAGAACACAACAAACTCAGTGCCTCATGGAGCTTACATTCTATAAGTGTGGTATGAAAGTGAGAAACTCCTGGGAGGCAACTTGGCCCTGCAGGCTTGTGTTGAACTTGACAGGCCTACATTCTATAAAAATGAAAAGAATAGATCAATTCAAGAGCCACTTAGGAGCCACGTCAGGACTAGAACCCAGGTTTACCTGATCCCTGGTGTGTGCTGATCTAATAAGACAAGCACAAATTAACCGGAGCATGTCATTATATCCGCTTTTACTAGATTTTGCATTTTCAGAGAGTTGTTTTTTTATGGTTTAGCAAAATGGTGTTGGATGTATGAAGTGAAAGTGTTATTCGTTATCATGACCAACTTTTTGCGATGCCATGAACTATAGCCCCCACCAGGCTCCTCTGTCCATGGAATTCTCTGGACATGAATACTGAAGTGGGTTACCATTCCCTTCTCAAGGGATCTTTCCAACCCAGAGATCAAACCCATATTTCCTGCATTGCAGGCAAATTCTTTACCCTCTGAGCCACCAGGGAAGCCCATATGGGTCAGTGCAATACCTTACAGTGCTTAAGTTAATGGAGATCCTCTAAAAACATGAGCCAGGTCATATCACTCTAGTGAAAACCTTCAATAACACTGTTTATCTCAAGGCAAAAGCCAAAATCCTTAAAACGCCCTCTAGAGTCCTGTGTAATCTGCCCTTCTCTCTTCCTTTATTTTTCTACCTGCGGCTCCTATTACTCTCTCCTTTCTTAGTCTAATCCAGTGGAGCTGTCCCTGCTTTCCCTAGACTTATCAGTCACACTCCCACCTTAGTGCCTTTGCATTGATGGTTTCCTTCTGTGGAGAACTCTTCTCAGAGATTCCCAGGGCCTGCTTCCACACAACTTTTAGGAATTTTTCTCAGATGTCAGCTCACTGACCTATCTAAAACTCCATCTCATCCTCTCCTCTTCACAATGCCTGATCCTGCTTCCCTGCATGTCTTTTCCTTTTTTCATACTAACCATAAGGGCATGATTACCCACTCCAGCATTCTTGCCTGGAGAATCTCATGGACAGAGTGCCTAGAGGGCTACCATCTGTAGGGTTGCAAAGAGTTGGACACGACTGAAGCGACTTAGCACACACAGAACCACCTGAGCTATTATGTAATTTAGTTTTTATTTTATGATCTCTATTTTCTATTGTCTTTTTCCCCAGTTGCAATGTAAGTTCCTCAAGGATAATGTTTTTTTTTTCTGTTCTGCTCAGGTGATGTATCCCAAGCACCTAGAAAAGTATTTTGGAGTGTAGTAGACACTTAGTTAATATGTGCGGAAGAAATGGGTGTTGACATTATGTTTATTATATAATGACCATCTGCTATAGAACAGTGTTCCTTATTTGGCACTAGGGATAAGTTTCATGGAAGACAATTTTCCCACAAATTAGAGACAGTGAGGGGGAGTTGGAAGTGGGGGGAGGGGTGTAGTTTCAGGGTGACTCAATGCATTTCCTTTATTGTGCACTTTATTTCTAGTCTAATGAATCCACTGATTTGACAGAAGTACTGGCCCAGGGACTCCTGTTATAGAATAAAGGGTTCTAACAAGTATGGAACATGGCTCTATTCTCACCCAGTCCCATCTAGGAGACTGTCTTTGCACATAATACATTCACACACACATTTGTGTATACATATATCTAACTTTGAAGACATTAATGAATATATTAAAATTCTAAAGGCTTTATGAAAAGATAAAGGAGGAAATTACTTTACACTAAAACACTTCCTATCAGTTCAGTTTACTTGCTCAGTCGTATATGACTCCTTGTGACCCCGTGGACTTCAGCACGCCAGGTCTTCCTGTCCATCATCGATTCCTGGAGTCCACCCAAACTCGCAGTCACTGAGTCAGTGATGCCATCCAACCATCTCATCCTCTGTCATCCCCTTCTCCTCCTGCCCTCAATCTTTCCCAGCATCAGGGACTTTTCAAATGAGTCAGCTCTTCCCATCAGATGGCCAAAGTATTGGTTTTCAGCTTCAACATCAGTCCTTCCAATGAACACCCAGGACTGATCTCCTTTAGGATGGACTGGTTGGATCTCTTTACAGTCCAAGGAACTCTCAAGAGTCTTCTCCAACACCACAGTTCAAAAGCATCAATTCTTCAGCACACTCAGCTTTCTTTATAGTCCAACTCTCACATCCATACATGACTACTGGAAAAACCATAGCTTTGACTAGACGTACCTTTGTCAGCAAAGTAAGGTCTCTGCTTTTTAATATGCTGTCTAGGTTGGTCAGAGCTTTTCTTCCAAGGAGCAAGTATCTTTTAATTTCATGGCTGCGATCACCATCTGCAGTGATACTGGAGCCCAAGAAAATAAAGTTTGTCAAGTGGGCTTAAGAAGCATCTCTAGGAACAGAGCTAGTGGAGGTGATGGAATTAGAATTGAGCTGTTTCAAATCCTGAAAGATGATGCTGTGAAAGTGCTGCACTCAATATGCCAGCAAATTTGGGAAACTCAGCAATGGCCACAGGACTGTAAAAGGTCAATTTTCATTCCAGTCCTAAAGAAAGGCAATGCCAAAAAATGTTCAAACTATCGTACAATTGCACTCATCTCACACACTAGTAAAGTAACGCTCAAAATTCTCCAAACCAGGCTTCAACAGTACATGAACCATGAACTTCCAGATGTTCATGCTGGATTTAGAAAAGACAGAGGAACCAGAGATCAATTTTTCAACATCCATTGGATTACTGAAAAAAAAAGCACTTCCTATAAATGCCCTTAAATATACATACATATATATATATATATATATATATATATATATGGTTTCTCAAGTGCTCATTTCTTATGACAGCTGCCACATTTATGCTTTCTCCCAGGTTCTTTCAACCATCTTCTCAGGTGACCTCTTTTCAGTATTCTGTGATTAAGTCCCACCAAACCTTTTTCCAACTACATACCTACCTTTTGTTGAATTCAGTAAAGCAAAAAGTCCTGCTAGGAATCCTCCCATTGTATATATCTACCTTTCATCAAAATTGGCAAAACAAAAAGCATTGCTAAAAGTCCTCCTTCCTTGGCAGTGATTATTGGAGTTTGCAGTGGACAAAGGGTATTATCTTGTTGTTTTATATGAATACATCTTCTCCAAAGTCTTCAATAATTAAAAGATATTGCTTATGATTCCTGAAAGCAAAGATATAACAAATTTATTCCAGGAGATAAGTGGTTTCCAATCCATAAAAATGAACCTGACCAATATTTTTGTTTTTCCTTCTAAAGAGTAATACTCGGACAATACAAGAAAAGCAAGTCAAACTGAGTCTATGATATACTACTATAGTCCGATAGTCTATGATACAGTCCTGGACTGTACTCAGGACCCTAAGAAAAAAGTAGTAGAGATTAATCCAAAATCAAAATGAGACCAAGAAATAAAAATTTAGAAACTTTCAGATGAAACAAATTATAAATAAAATTCATAGAGATGGTATTAGCCAACAGGAAATAGATAGTTAAATTGAGTGCAAAAATAATAATTCATTAGGCAGTAATCTGTAGAAATAAAGTTGAAGAGGCAAATTGAACTGTCTCAGCTCACTGTGGGAAAAAATTCAAAATATTGCATTTTAACCTCACAGTGTTTGGTTGCTACATTTGGCAGTCATTCAAGCCTTCATACTCCCTATGCTTTCTTTCAGTGCAAATTCAAGTATGGGGGTCATCAGAAGGGTATCTCAAAGCCACAGCTGGCTTTGTTGATTTCCTGCATTCCTAAGGACTTAACTATAGAACCACATGGAACCAAGAAACAATAACTCTGAGGTTACTTTTAAAGGATTATCAACCTGCAAGAAGGCCATCAATCATATATTTCAAAATTTAATGCATCAAAATTTGACTGTTGAAAGGATTTGCACTATACACACATGCATAAATGCAGTGTTCACTGGTTAACAGCAAGTATCTATTGTATTATTCTTTATGTATGTACATATATATATAAAGTAAATTCTTTACATAATATTACTCAGAGTAATGGGATTAAAACTATCGATGATGGAGAAACTAACATGTGTGCTCAGTAGTTTCCAACTCTGACTCTTTGGACTGTAAGCCTCCAGGCCCTTCTGCCCATGACATTTTTTAGGCAATAATACTAGAGTGGGATGCCATTTCGTCTTCCAGGTGATCTTCCCGACCCAGGGATTGAACCCACGTCTCCTGTGACTCCTATACTGCAGGTGGATTCTTTACCCGCTGAGCCATCAGGGAAACCTGAAGAAACTAAATGAAGTCTCCATGCTGTCATTCCTCTTTCATCTTCTTTTATCTTTCACATACATGATATTTGTAATGAGATTTCACTGAAAATCTGTTTCATTATTTTCATCATTTCTATTATATTGTGTTAGCATCTCCAAAGAAAATTTAAAATGATGAATATTCGTGATAATTTCTCTACAATTATTTCTTTGCTTTCAGCTAAGAGAAAGCATTCTTTATTTTCTTTGGGAATTATGACTATTGATTGATATGCTACTATTTTTGTCTCTATTTCTTTACCTTGTCATCAAAAGCTTGCAAGTGATATAAGTAAATACTAATTATTTTCTAGTTCAAAGACTGTAAAATATGGAATTGTTTTCATGAAACTTGTATTCCAATAGAGATGACAACTTTCACAATGAAATCATGTATAGCTATAAATTAAAAATGATTTCTTTGAGAAAGAAAAGTATTCTGTTCTTTGGGAAGATTTCTTCAAAAAAATTGATGATTGATAAGGGAACTATAAACTGCTTGGAAATCACTGAGGCAAAAACTTGAGATTTGCCAAAGATTCAGTAGCACTGCTAAGACTAAATGTTTTTGTCAATAGCATTATGTAATTTTGCATACTTTGATTAGCTACTAACAACTGCATTTTGTTTTTTTGGTTTTTGTATCCTCACAGATTGTTGCTCAAGAATGTAAGAATTTCTATCCCCAAGCCTGCTGCATTTTACCAAATTCTTGGTACTAGATCTAGAAGACTAGTGAATTTAGAGTAGAAAAAATGAGGAGTGGGCGTGGGTGATATGGGAATGGAGAGGAAAGCAGATGAGACACTGTAGAAACTTGTTTACCATGTAAAGAGCTTTGGTTTTCATTGTAAGAGCATTCAACAGCCATTTTGCAAATATAGTCAATCTACGATAGGCCATTGTTTGGATGTTTGCAAATATGTGTTAGCAAAGACAATAAATAAGTAAATGATACTAGATGTTTGAAGGTGAAAATAACATAATGTAGAAGGAGGATAGAGTCAGAAGTAGAGCTGAGGAAACTGTGAGCAATGACATGCTCTACTTTGCCTTGTATGGATGCATTTCTCACGGCAAGATGAAAAATGAACTGAAAAGGAGGCTTTTGCAATAGTGCAGGCCAGAGGTAATGGCTTGGCCCACTGTGATGGTGGAGATAATGAAAAGTGAACAGGTTTAAGAGACATGTTGTTGTTCGGTAGCTAAGTCATTTCTGATTCTTTGAGACCCCATGGACTGCAGCGTGCCAGACTCCTGCAGCCTCCACTACTGCCTGGAGTTGGCTCAAATTCATGCTAGTTGGTGATACTACCTAATCATCTAGTCCTCTGTTGCCCCCTTCTCCTCTTACCTTCCATCTTTCCCACCATCAGGGTCTTTCCCAATGAGTCAGCTCACCATATCAGGTTGCCAAAGTATTGGAGCTTCAGCTTTAACATCAGTGCTACCAAAGAATATTCAGGATTGATTGTTTTTAGGACTGACTATTTGGATCTCTTAGTAGTCCAAGAGACTCTCAAGAGTCTTCTCCAGCACCACAATTTGAAAGCATCATCTCTTCAGTACTCAGCCTTCTTTATTATCCAACTCTCACATCAGAACATGACTACTGGAAAAACCATAGCCTTGACTGTAGGAACCTTTGCTGGCAAAGTGATGTCTCTACTTTTTAATATGCTCTCTAGGTTTGTCATATCTTTTCTTCCAAGGAGCAAGTGTCTTTCAATTTCAAGGCTGCAGTCACCATCCACAGTGATTTTGGAGCCCAAGAAAACAAAAATCTGTCACTGCTTCTGCTTTTTCCCCTTCTATTTGCCTTGAAGAGATGGGACTGGATGCCATGATCTTAGTTTTTTAAATGTTGAGTTTCAACTCAGTTTTTTTTTATTCTCCCTATTCACCCTCACAACAGGTAAAATTGACAGGCCTTTGTGATACATTTGATATGAAGGATGATATAAGAAAGAAATAGCAAGTGTGTTTCCTTTGCAGAATTGATCAATCACAGATTATTTTTGAGATAGGAAACACTGGGGAAGGTTAAATTGGTTCTTATTTTCCAGCTGGTAGTAATCAGGAAAACTTTGAATCAATTCTTTAGTAATTCACCATGACTTATGACATGGCATAACCTGAATTATTGTACATATATTCTTTTTCTTTCATTTTCTACACATCTGCTGACTGTTTGTAAGCAATTTTCTATTTTAAAAGTGGTTCTGATTAAACTAATGTTAGTAATAAATTAACATGATAGAAGAAAAAAGTTGGAAAACTGTTGCTACCTAATTTCAAGATTTATTATAAACCTAATGGTAATCAAGACAGTGTGGTATTGGTGAACAAACAGACAAGGAGATCAACAGAACAGAATGAAGGGTCCAGAAACAGACACCCATAAATACAGTCAACTGACAAAGAGCAATTACAACATAATGGAGTAAAGATAGTCTCTTCAACAAATGGTACTGGAACAGCTGGACATCTGTGTACCCAAAAAAAGAGAAGAATCCAGATATAAATATTGCATCCTTTTAGGAAAGATTAACTCAAAATGAGTCAGAGGGCTAAATGCACAAAACTATAAAATTCTCACAGAATATAAAACAGGAGAAAACTTAGATGACCTTTAAAATACAACTGTAAAATTTTAAATTGAAGCAATGACCTTAACAGACACATCACCAGAGAAATGAAAGCTAAGCATATTAAAAAATGTTTCATAGTTTTATCAAAGAAATGCACATGAAAACAGTAATTAGATACCTAAATTCTTATTAAAATGACCAAAATCTGGAACACTGACATTAACAATGAGAGAAGGTGTGTGGAGCAACAGGAATTCTCCTACACTGTTATTGAGCTAATAAACTGGCACAGACAATTTAGAGGACAGTTTGATGGCTTCTTACAAAACCAAGCAAACCCTTACCATACAATCTAACAATTATGCTTCTTGATATTTTCCCAAAGGAGTTGAAAACTTATGTCAAAACAAAAGTTTGCACAAGATGTCTACAGAAGTTTTATTAACAATTTCCAAACCTTGGAGGAAACCAAGATGTCTTTTGGTAGGTTTGTGATTGTTGTTCAGTTGCTCAGTCGTGTCCAACTCTTTGCTGCCCCATGGACTGCAGCAAGCCAGGCTTTCCTGTCCTTCACCATCTTCAAGAGTTTATTCAAACTCAGTCTGTTGAGTCAGTGATGCCATCCGATCATCTCATCCTCTGTTGTCCCCTTCTCCTGCCTTAGATCTTTCCTAGCATCAGGGTTTTGTTTTCAATAAGTCAGCACTTTGCATCAGGTGGCTGAAGTACTGGAGTTTCAACTTCTGCATCCGTCCTTCCAATGAATATTCAGGACTGATTTCCTTTAGGATTGACTGATTTGATCCCCTTGCTGTCCAAGGAACTCTCAAGAGATTTTTCCAACACCACAGTTCAAAAGCATCGATTCTCTGGTGCTCAGTCTTATTTATGGTCCAACTCTCACACCAACCCACGCCAGTACTCTTGCCTGGAAAATGCCATGGACTGAAGAGTCTGGTGGGCTACAGACCATGGTATTGCAATGAGTGGGACATGACTGAGCCACTCACTCTCACATCCATTCATGACTACTAGAAAAACCATAGCTTTGTTGGCAAAGGTGAATAGGTAAACAGATAGTAGATGAATAAGTAGATAAAATGTGGTACATCCCAACAATGCAATTATTCAGCACAAAATTAAATAAGCTGTCAAGCTGTATAAAGACTTGGAAGAACCTTAAGTACATAATTACTAAGTGAAAGAAGCCAAGCAGAAAAGTCTACACCCTCTTATTTTAACTATATGACATTCTGGAAAAGACCAGACAATGGAGAAAATAAAAAGATCAGTGATTCCTATTGGAGTGAGGGGTGGGGAATGAATAGGCAGAGCACAGAGATCTTTCAGGTCAGTGAAAATACTTTGGATTATATTATGTTATTATAATGTCATTATACATTTGTCCAAACCCATAGAATGTACAAATCCGTGAGTGAAATCTAAGGTATAAACTCTCTGGACTATGGGTAATAAGATCAGTTCAGTTCAGTCACTCAGTCGTGTCCAACTCTTTGCGACCCCATGAATCGCAGCATGCCAGGCCTCCCTGTCCATCACCAACTCCCAGCATTCACCCAGACCCACGCCCATGGAGTCAGTGACGCCATCCAGCCATCTCACCTTTGTTGTCCTCTTCTCCTCCTGCCCCCAATCCCTCCCAGCATCCGAGTCTTTTCCAATGAGTCAGCTCTTTCCATGAGGTCGCCAAAGTACTGGATATGTCATTGTAAATTTTTCCTTGGTTAAAACAAAAAAGAAAATGCACCATTCCAGTCATTATGTTGATAATGGAAGAGGGTATATGCTGTGAGGTCAGAGAGTCTATGGGAAATCTCTGTGTTACTTTCCTCTCAATTTTGTTGTAAACCTAAAGCTTCCCTGCAAAAAAGGTTTTAAAAAGTTAATGGGACACAAGTCTGTTCATTTAATCTCATAAAGTAGCACAAAATCATTATTTGCATTTATGGAAGCCTACAATTGAAGTGCGTATATTCTCTTTCCATCCATTATGAATTGCAGTTGTAGTGTACATATCAGATGATTAGCTCTTGATTTTGCAATGTGCTTGATGTTAACCTTTTGATTGTTGATCCAACCATGTCAAATATACCATGTGGAATAAACATATCGCCAGCTGCACAACTAGAAAAAGAGCCAGAACATTTTATACATAAGGTTTCTTTTTTTTTATGATAGCTCTGATTGACTTAGATAAGTGACCATTTGTAGTCAAATTCTGGCTTTTACATTCCTGTACTATACCACCAGCTCTTATGCTTTATTTCTATAATTTCTTTAAAAAATATCTATTTATTTGGATGCCTCAGGTCTTAGTTGCAGCTTGAGTGATTTTCTTTAGATCATGTGGGATCTTTCATTAAGGCACCTGTGTGTGGGCTGAGTTGCCGCATGGCTTGTGGGATCTTAGTTCCCTGAACTGGGATGGAACCCATGTCACCTGCATTGCAATACTGATTTGAAAGTCCCCTTGCCCTTATGTTTTAAATTCACCAATAAAAAGTGAACCTGCAAAATACTGAGTACTCTACCTTTGACATCAATAAAAAGAACCCTATGTCTTCTCTCTCTCTCTTTCTATCCCCAGCCTCTCTGTTTTAACCCAAAGTGTGACTTTTACCTTTAGAACTTGTGAGTAATAAACCTGTTTCCAAAATTCCTTGGTGGTTTTTGCTAAGCTGCATCTTGCAATCACAATAACCCCAAAGGCCAATCCACTCACAACACTGGCTCCAGGGTTCCCACAAACTGGCCTCACTGAATGCCCACAGGCATTTCCAGCCAATGACATCACTATCAAACAGGCTGAGACAGACACAAACAGGTACTCATTCAATAAATTTTATTGAGCATATGAAATATGTATGTCACGTTACATCCTATTGGTTCATTCTAATAGAGAATCAAACATATTTTCAGGCCTCTGTATTTACTTATCCTTGAATTTTGGTAATTGCCAAAAGTGTCAAAGAATGGTTTTCACGCTTTTCACATCTATCTCATTCCCAGCTGTTGCTTGTGTAAGCCTTCTGGAAATTGTCCACTATCAGTAGGGTTTTCACAATGAAACAGTCACACTCTCACTCATAACTTGTTCATTCTATAAGAGGAAAACTTTGCTCTGGACATGGCAAGACATATTTTATTCAGACTACTGCAGTAGGAGAGAGAGACTTCAGTGTAAACTGAGCTTGAAACAAATATCGGGAGGCTTTTTAAGAACTGGGGTATGTTAAAGAAAAAACACTGAAGAAAAACACTGAAGCATGCTGGAAAGGAGGGTTTGGACAATGTGATTAGGCCATCTGCATTTGCTAATTGACACTTACTCAAAGAGGAGAAACAACCATTTTATCTATGACAGGAGGTAGTTTTGCAAAATTCATCAAAGTTAGACTCTTACACTCCCATAGGTTCTAAGCAATTAAGAAGTTAAGCTCTTCCATTCCGTTCAGCCGCTCAGTCGTGTCCGATTCTTTGCGACCCCATGAATCGCAGCACACCAGACCTCCCTGTCCATCACCAACTCCCGGAATTCACTCAGACTCACGTCCATTGATTCCGTGATGCCATCCAGCCATCTCATCCTCGGTCGTCCCCTTCTCCTCCTGCCCCCAATCCCTCCCAGCATCAGGGTCTTTTCCAATGAGTCAACTCTTCACATGAGGTGGCCAAAGTACTGGAGCTTAA
>SJXQ01010313.1:3124-25315 GCA_006408695.1 Aepyceros melampus | reverse complement strand
AAATTTTATTTAAATCACACACACAATTACCATTTGACAAGTCATTAGCTGAAAAGATGATTACAGTCAAAAAAAGACAGAACAGAGGCCAAATCTTTCACTACCCCCAACCTACTGACACAGTTAAAGGGAATAAACTGGTGACCTGATTTACGTCTCTTTTTTCCAGCTTACTTCTTGGTAAGCTGATGAAGCCAAACGAGATTCATTGTGACCTCCCAGGCCTGTCATCGTCATTGTCATCATTGTTGCTAGCAATTATTGGCAGTTATTTGGCATGCGCCAGGTGCCAGACATAGTTGGAAGGGTTTTTCATATATTGTCAATTAACCCTTACAACAATACTTTGGAGACGTACTATTATTGCTTGTGTTTTACTGATGAAGAAACCAAGCCACAGAGAAGCTTGTTCAAGGTCACACAATTAGTAAGGGATAAAACTGGATTCAGACTCCAGGAGTCTGAAAAACGGTAAGCAGAAATCAACAGACAATGTTGGAATTTTTGGAACTAGAGGAGATCACAAAGTTTTGCATTTTTTAAAACAAAGGAAGTTGTTTCAAATCAAACTCTATATGTGATTTCAATATTGAAAAGAAATGTAGCTGAGTTGAGGCAGAAGCTGGGGTCCTTTATTGTGCCTTTTCCTCATTCCCATTGAGGTCACTGTAGTGACTTAGCTTTGTGCAAGTCTTCTGAGAAACTCCCGTCCTGTTCCAACTTCTTCTACTTAGAGGTCAGAATCCTGGGCCCAGTGCTTTTAAAGATCTGCCCCAGGGCTCCTAGTTAATACGTGCATAAGCCAGTGCTTCACGAGTGTCACCCCAGAGCACACATGTGTCTCACTCAGGACTCTTTCTTCATAAGGAAGAGAAACCCAACTCAAACTTACTTACACGCAAGTAGGAATTTATTAGTTCAAATAATTAGGCAGTCCAAGGAGATGTTGGCTTCAGGTATAGCTAGATCCAGGAGCCCGATATCACACAGGAGGTTCTGTCCCTCCCTTTAGTCTTAGCTCTGCACCCTGTGAATTAAATTTCCATTCTCAGGAAGGCTCTCCACATTGTACACTTATACCCTAACAGCTCTAAAATGGGCAGGATTCCTGTGTGGTAAACTGGATAGTCACTATCACCTGTGTATCCTTCCAGTTAAGATTGTGTATGCGTGTGTGTGTTAGCAGCTCTTTCGTGTCTGACTGATTGCAACCCCATGGACCATAGCACACCAGGCTCCTCTGTCCATGGAATTCTCCAGGCAAGAATACTGGAGTGGGTAGCCATTCCCTTCTCTAATTTGATCTTTATTCTGTTAGTCATATAAGGATTAAGTTCCTCATTCCCCACTTAAAAGAGAGAAAAGAAATGAACAAGGCTCAGTGATCTTTAGTGCGTATCTCCAGCCCCTCTAGGTGTGGTGGTAATGAGCTCCTGGTAGCCAGGCACCATTGATCTCTAGGTACATCTGTTCACTAGTCCCATCCATCTTGATTACTGGAGCACTATAGAAAGTCTTGAACTCATGTATAGTATCATTCCTACTTGGTGATGGTGGTAATGGTAGGCAGTAGTGTTATTGCCATCCTCCTCCTCATTTACTTTCCCCCACCCATCTCACCTTCTTCTTCTGTCAGATTTATTGATGTATAATTTAAATATAATAAAACTGACCAATTTTACCTGTGTGGTTTGATAACTTCTCACAGTATATGTGTATATAGGCACTTCCATGGGGGCTTCTCTGTGGCTTCCCTGGTGGCTCAGATGGTAAAGAATACACCTGTAATGCTAGAGACATGAATTAGACTCCTGGATTGGGAAGATCCCCTAGAGGAGGGAATGGCAGCCCACTCCAGTATCCTTCCTTGGAGAATCCCATGGACAGAGGAGCCTGGTGGGCTATAGTCCACAGGGTTGCCAAGAGTTGGACATGACTGAGCTACTAACACACACACACAGTCCTGTAATTACCACAATCATGGTAAAGAAGAGTTTCATCACTACCCAAAGTTTCTTTGTGCCCCTTTGCAGTTAATTCTTATTTCCCACTCTCTAGTTCTTGCCAACAGCTTTCCATCAGGTTTTCCCTTTCCACAATTTCATATAATAGGAATTATACATATGTTGTCAATTGTGTTTGATTTCTTTCACATACATAATGCCTTTGATGTTTGGTCCTGTTTTTGCATTTATGAGTAACTTATTCCTTATTGCTAAATAGTACTCCAATATAGGAATATACTACAATTTGTATGTACCTAACAGAAGCAGATGATATTAAGGAGAGGTGGCAAGAATACACAGAAGAACTATATAAAAAAGAGCTTCATGACCCAGATAATCATGATGGTATGATCACTCACCTAGAGCCAGACATCCTGGAATGTGAAGTCCAGTGGGCCTTAGAAAGCATCATTATGAACAAAGCTAGTGGAGGTGATGGAATTCCAGTGGAGCTATTTCAAATCCTGAAAGATGATGCTGTAAAAGTGCTGCACTCAATATGCCAGCACATTTGNATGATCACTCACCTAGAGCCAGACATCCTGGAATGTGAAGTCCAGTGGGCCTTAGAAAGCATCATTATGAACAAAGCTAGTGGAGGTGATGGAATTCCAGTGGAGCTATTTCAAATCCTGAAAGATGATGCTGTAAAAGTGCTGCACTCAATATGCCAGCACATTTGGAAAATTCAGCAGTGGCCACAGAACTGGAAAAGGTCAGTTTTTATTCCAATCCATAAGAAAGGCAATGCTAAAGAACGCTCAAACTACTGCTCAATTGCACTCATCTCACACGCTAGTAAAGTAATGCTCAAAATTCTCCAAGCCAGGCTTCAGAAATACATGAACCATGAACTTCCAGATATTCAAGCTGGTTTTAGAAAAGGCAGAGGAACCAGAGATCAAATTGCCAACATCCGCTGGATCATTGAAAGAGTAAGAGAGTTCCATAAAAACATCTATTTCTGCTTTATTGACTATGCCAAAGCCTTTGACTGTGTGGATCACAATAAACTGTGGAAAATACTGAAGGAGATGGGAATACCAGACCACCTGAACTGCCTCTTGAGAAACCTCTATGCAGGTCAGGAAGCAACAGTTAGAAATGACATGGAACAACAGACTGGTTCCAAATAGGAAAAGGAGTGTGTCAAGGCTGTATATTGTCTCCCTGCTTATTTAAGTCCTATGCAGAGTGCATCATAAGAAACGCTGGGCAGGAAGAAGCACAAGCTGGAATCAAGATTGCCGGGACAAATATCAATAATCTCAGATATGCAGATGACATCACCTTTATGGCAGAAAGTGAAGAGGAACTCAAAAGCCTCTTGATGAAAGTGAAAGAGGAAGGTGAAAAAGTTGGCTTAAAGCTCAACATTCAGAAAATGAAGATCATGGCATCATACCATCACTTCATGGTAAACAGTGTCAGACTTTATTTTTTGGGCTCCAAAAATCAGTGCAGATGGTGATTGCAGCCATGAAATTAAAAGATGCTTACTCCTTGGAAGAAAAGTTATGACCAACTTAGATAGCACATTAAAAAGCAGAGACATTACTTTGCCAACAAAGGTCTGTCTAGTCAAGGCTATGGTTTTTCCAGTGGTCATGTATGGATGTGAGAGATGGACTATAAAGAAAGCTGAGTGCTGAAGAATCGATGCTTTTGAGCTGTGGTGTTGGAGAAGACTCTTGAGAGTCCCTTGAACTGCAAGGAGATCCAACCATTCCATCCTAAAGGAAATCAGTCCTGGGTGTTCATTGGAAGGACTGATGCTGAAACTGAAACTCCAATACTTTGGCCACCTCATGCAAAGAGTTGACTCATTGGAAAAGACCCTGATGCTGGGAGGGGTTGGGGGCAGGAGGAAAAGGGGACGACAGAGGATGAGATGGATGGATGGCATCACCTATTTGATGGATATGAGTTTGAGTGAACTGTGGGAGTTGGTGATGGACAGGGAGGCCTGGCGTGCTGCGATTAATGGAGTTGCAAAGAGTCGGACAGGACTGAGCGACTGAACTGAACTGAACAATTTGTTTATCCATTCACAAGTTCATGGACATTTAATTGTTTCTGCTTTTTTGGCCATTGTGAATAATGCTACAATGACAATTCATGTACCAGTCTTGGATGGACATATTCTTTCATTTCTCTTTGTAAATATCTAGAATTGCAATGCTGGTCCATATGGTAAATTGTTGCTTAATTTTTAAAACAAGTGCCAAATTGTTTTCCAAATTGGCTCTGTCATTTTATATTCCCACAGGAATGTATGAGGATTCCAGTCTTTCAACATCCTTCCTAAACTTGATATTATCTATCTTCTTTATTATAGCCATTCTAGTGAGTGTGTAGTTGTGTTTATCTTAGTTTTAGTGACTGTTAGTGACCCCATGGACTGCAGCCTACCAGGCTCCTCTGTCCATGGGATTTTCCAGGCAAGAGTACTGGAGTGGGGTGCCATTGCCTTCTCTGTCCTGTATCTAATGATGTAGAACATATTTTCATGCGCTCATTTGCCATCTATATTATCTTCTTGGTGGGGTGACTCTTCAAATCTTTCTCCCCATTTTTTATGATTTAAATATGAAATATAATATTTTAATTCTTAAGAGAAATCTTAGATTAATATCTTACATCATTGGACTAGAGAATTTAAAATTGTAAATATAAGAATGGGAAATCATAAAGAAAAATATTAATATGTTGGATTATATTAAGGACTATGTTTCACCAAAAGTTATTATACTGCTGAAAAGACAAACTGTATAATAAGAGAACATATTTTCAAGGTGTATAAATAACAAGAATTAGCATCCAAACATATAAAGAGCATCTACAAATCAATAACAAAAAGAAAAGCAACATATTCCATTAAAAGCATTAGAAAAGAAAATAGGAATGGTGAGTGAACACTAGAATATATTCTCAAAATCATTGGTGGTTCTGCATGCAAATTGAAATCACAATAGGATACCATGTCTCCCTATTTTTAGTTGGATTATTTGTTTTCCTACTTGATGTGGACTGACTGTATCCCACTCCACACCAGTTCATATATTCACAACCAAACCCCTGTGATGGTACTTTCGATGTGGTGCCTTTGGGAGGTTGTTAGGTTTAGATGAAGCCATGAAGATGGGGCCCTGTGATGGAATTAGTCCCCTTATAAAAATACACCAGAGAGCTGGGTCTCTTTTTATCTGCCATTTGAGGACATGTTGAGAAGGGAGTCCTCTGCAAGCCAGGAAGAGATTTCTCACCAAAACTCAATATGCTGGCACCTTAACCTTAGACTTCTAGCATCTAGTGTAGTGAGAAAATAAAGTTTTGTGTTTAAGCCACCCAGTCTGTGAAATTTTGTTATGGTAGACAAGTAGACTAAGACACCACTGCAAAGTTCTTTGTGTATAACACGATTTATAAATACTTCTGTATGACTTGCCTTTTCATTTTCTTAACAATGCCTTTTGAAGAGAAAGCACTTTAAGTTTGGGTGAAGTCCAATAATGATATTTTTTCCCCATCTGTTTCTCCTATTTTGTGTTCTTTGAGTAACATTTAAAAAATATCTTCCAGGGGAGAACAAGATGGCGGAGGAGTAGGTGGACATGGAGTACATCTCTCTCCACAGATACATCAGGAATACACCTTCAGACACAGAAGTGCATGCAGAACACCAGCTGAGAGAGGACAGGAGTACTTGACCAGTGGAAAAGAATATATAGAACCACAGAAAACTTGGTAGGACAAAGGAACTAGGGGGAAAAACAGGAGTGTTAGTAGGATTGGACCTGCCCTTGGTGGGTGGGGGAACTGAAGCAGGGGTCCGATCCTCACCATGGGGCAATTGTCTGAGTCAGAGAAGAAACATTTAAGGCTGAGAGTGAAACAGCTAATCTGTGGCAGCATAAATAGAATGAGAATCAGACAATCCTTGCCACAGCCATACATGTGCCAGGCAGGAACACGGGTCTCCTGGAAGGGGCAGAGGCTGGGAGCTGGAGTTTAGAGATTGTGGAGCAATCCCAGGGTGAGAGGTGCTGTTGACTGTGGAGAGACAGATTGAGGGGATGTGAGGGAGGAGATCGTGGTGGGAAATGCCCATGGAGGAAAGCCAGGCAGCCATGGAAGCAAGGCAATACTGCTGAGTCATGTGTATGGGGTGGATCATCCCTATAGCCTCTCTCTCTCCACAGGCCAGCATCAGCAGCTGAACAATAGTGCGGCTGTCCCATCAAACGCCTGGTGCACTGAACTACAGAGTGGGACCCCACCCAGGGTGCCCCTTTAAGTGGCTGATGTGCCAATCTACAGAGTAGGACCCAAGTCAGGGGGCCCCCTCTATGTGCCTGATGGATAAAACCACAGAGAAGGACCCCAGGCAAAGGATCCCTCTAAGTGCCTGAACCAGCAGAGCTACAAGGAAAGACTGGCCAAAGAGGCCTTCTGATCGCCAGCTACAAGAGGCTCGAAAAAAGACTCCAACGGGGCCATAACTCCTGCCATGGAGGCAGGCTGTGTCCCTGCACACTTGGCGCCAGCAGGGCCCCCACAAGCCAAGCAGCTGCACCACCTTCACACTCATCTCTCACTGGGGCAGAGCTGCCATAGGCAAAGAAAAAAAAAGTCTTGTGTTTATGCATGCAGGGTCACTTCGGTCCTGTCCGACTCTTTGTGACCCTGTAGACTCTGGCCTGCCAGGCTTCTCTGTCAGAAAGGGGGTTCTCCAGGCAAGAATACTGGAGCGTATTGGCCAATACTGGTTGCTATACCCTTCTAGAGCACTGTATTTCCTATTACCCTAGCCACCAAGCCCCCTGAGTACCTGGTGCTGCCAGAACCCCTGCAACTGAAGCAGCTGCACCACCTCCACACCTGGCCCCCACAGGGGCAAACTTAAGTGCTCCAGGGCAGCCTCAGGAGCTAAACCCCAGTGGATAGACCACATGCAGAGGTGGAAATAAAACCACAATTGAAACCCAGGGGGCAGTGTTGCTAAGGAAGAAGACCCAAAACCTTCCCACCAGCTGTACAAGCTGAGATTAAATCCATATGATCCACTAGGCAGACTCTGTGTCTATGGAATATATAAAAGGACATTGAGAGCTCCCACAAAAGAAAACACAATAGCCCTGATAGCTGTGGACTTTGGAGGCAAAAACACACAGGAGTAGGATGAGATTAGAATCGAGCTGCCCCCACAGCAGGTCCAGAGATCAGCACAGTGTTGGAGGGCATCCTAGGGAAAGATCAAACCCTGAGCCTTTGGAGTGGGAGCACTGACTCCAAGACCCTAGACTATCAGAGAACTAACCCTATGCAGTATCACATAGTGAGAACTCACACAAAGGAAACCACCTGAATACAAGACATGGCATCACCCAACCACCAGTAGCACCCTGTGTAGGATGCCTCGTCCAAACAACAAACAAAACAAAAATACAGACCCAGTCATCAGCAGACAAGAGAACCATCTCACTCAGCCTTGCCCATCAGAGGAAAAACAAACAAAAACTCAGCACAAACCTCACCCTATACGAAGCTCACACAAACCACTGAACCAACCTTAGGAGGGCAAAAACCAAAAGGAAGAAAGAATTCAACCTTCTTCAAGGAAAGAATTCAATTTTCCTTGAAGGCTGGGAAAAGGAGACCTCAAATACAATAACTTGAAAAAAAAGAAAAGGCAGAGAAATACTGCACAAATGAAGGAACAAACTAGAAACACAGGAGCCCAAATAAATGAAGAGGAAATACAAAAATTACATGCAAAAGAATTCAGAATAATGATAGTAAAGATGATCAAAAACCTTGAAAACAAAATGGAGAAAATCAAGAATCAACTAACAAAGACCTAGAAGAATTAAAGAATAAGCACACAGAGACAAACAACACAATTAATGAAATTAAAAATACTCTAGAAGGAATCAATAGCAGAATATCTGAAGCAGAAGGACGAATCAGTGAGCTGGAAGATAAAATGGTGGAAATAACTTCTAAAGAGCAGAATAAAGTAAAAAGAATGAAAAGAGCTGAGGACAGTCTCAGAGACCTCTGGGACCATATCAAATGCACCAACATTTGAATTATAGAGGTCACAGAAGAAGAAGAGAAAAAGAAAGGGTATGAGAAATTTTTTGAAGAGATTGTAATTGAAAATTTCCCCAACATGGAAAAGGAAATAATCAATCAAGTCCAAGAGGCACAAAGATGCCATACAGGATAAACCCAAGGAGAAACATGCCAAGACACATACTAATCAAACTAATAAAGACTAAACACAAATAAAGGATATTAAAAGCAGCAAGGGAGAAACAACAAGTAACATACAAGGGAAACCCCATATGCTTAACAGCTGATCTTTCAACAGAAATTCTGCAGACCAGAAGGGAATGGCAGGATATATTTAAAGTACTGAAAGGGAAAAATCTACAACCAAGATTACTGTACCCAGCAAGGATCTCATTCAAAACTGATGGAGAAATTAAAAGCTCTTCAGACAAGCAAAAGTTAAGAGAATTCAGTACCACGAAACCAGCTTTACAACAAATGTTAAATGGACTTGTATAGTCAAGAAATACAACAGAAGAAAAAAGATCTACAAAATCAACCCCAATTAGAAAATGGCAATCGGAACATATATCAATAATTACTTTAAATGTAAATGGATTAAACGTTCCAACCAAAAGACGCAAACTGGCTGAATTGATACAAAAACAAGACCCATATATATGCTATCTACAGACCTCAAGACATGTACAGACTGAAAGTAAGAGGATGGAAAAATATATTCCATGCAAATGGGAAGCAAAAGAAAGCTGGAGTAGCAATCCTCATATCAGATAAAATAGACCTTAAAATAAAGAATATTACAAGAGATAAAAGGAAGGACACTACAAAATGATCAAGGGATCAATCCAAGAGGAAGACAGAACAACCATAAATATCTCTGCACCCAACATAAGAGCACTTAATATATAAGACAAACACTAACAGACATAAAAGGAGAAATTGACAGTAACACAATAATAGGAGGAGACTTTAACACCCCACTCACATCAATGGAAAGATCATCAAAACAGAAAACTAATAAGGAAATATAAGTCTTAAATGATACATTAGATGAGCCGGGTCTCATTGCTATCTTCAGGACATTCCATCCAAATGCAGAAGAAAACACATTCTTCTCAAGTGCACATTCTCCAGGGTAGACCACATCTGAGGTCACAAATTAACCTCAGTAAACTTAAGAAAATTGAAATTGTATCAAGCATCTTCTCTAACCACAACACTATGAGACTAGATATCAATTACAAGAAAAAAACTGTTAAGAAACACAAACACATGGAGGTTAAACAACACATCTCTAAATAACCAACAGGTTACTGAAGAAATCAAAAGGGAAATTAAAAAAATTCTAGAAACAAATGACAATGAGAACACAACAACTCAAAACCTATGAGATGCAGCAAAATCAGTTCTAAAAGGGAAGTTTACAGCAATACAATCCTACCTCAAGAAACAAGAAAAACATTGAATAGATAATCTGACTTTACACCTAAAGCAACTGAAAAAAGAAGGAAAAAAAAACAAAATTAGTAAGTGGAAAGAAATCATAGAGATCTGAGCAAATTATATGAAAAGGAAATGAAAGAAACAATAGTGAAGATTAATAAAACTAAAAGCTGGTTCTTTGAGAAGATAAACAAAATTGACAAACCCTTAGCCAGATTCACTTAGGAAAAAAGAGAAGAATCAAATCAACAAAATTAGAAATGAAAAAGGAGAGGTTACAATAGACAATGCAGAAATACAAAGGATTGTAAGAGACAATTATGAACAATTATATGGCAATAAAATAGATAACCTGGAAGAAATGGACAGATTCTTAGAAAAGTTCAATCTTCCAAGACTGAACCAGGAAGAAATAGAAATTACAAACAACCCACTTACAAGTACTGAAATTGAAGCTGTGATCAAAAATCTCCCAAAAAACAAAAGCCCAGGACCAGATAGTTTCATAGGAGAATTCTATCAAACATTTAGAGAAGAGCTAATGCCTATACTACTAAAACTCTTTCAAAAAATTGCAGAGGAAGGAACACTTTCAAACGCACTCTACGAGGCCACCATCACCCTGATACCAAAACCAGGCAAAGACAACACACAAAAAGAAAACTACAGGCCAATATCACTGATGAACATAGACGAAAAAATCTTCAACAAAATTTTAGCAAACAGAATTTAGCAACACACAAAAAGCTCATACACCATGATCAAGTTGGGTTTATTCTAGGGATGCAAGGATTCTTTAATACATGCAAATCAATCAATGTGATACACCATATTAACAAACTGAAAGATAAAAACCATATGATCATCTCAATAGATACATAAAAAGCCTTTGAAAAAATTCAGCACCCATTTATGATTAAAACTCTTAAAAAAATGAGCATATAAGGAACCTACCTCAACATAGTAAAGGCCATATATGATAAGCCTACAGCAAACATTATTCTCCGTGGTGAAAAACTGAAAGCATTCCCCCTAAGATCAGGAACAAGACAAGGGTGTCCACTTTCACCACTATTATACAACATTGTCCTAGAAATCCTAGCTCCTGCAATCAGAGAAGGCGATGGCACCCCACTCCAGCACTCTTGCCTGGAAAATCCCATGGACGGAGGAGCCTGGTAGGCTGCAGTCCATGGGGTTGCTACAAGTCGGACACGACTGAGCGACTTCTCTTTCACTTTTCCCTTTCATGCACTGGAGAAGGAAATGGCAACCCACTCCAGTGTTCTTGCCTGGAGAATCCCAAGGACGGGGAAGCCTGGTGGGCTGCCGTCTATGGGGTCACACAGAGTCGGACACGACTGAAGCGACTTAGCAGCAGCAGCAGCAGCAATCAGAGAAGAAACAGAAATAAAAGGAATCTAGATCAGAAAAGAAGTTAAGCTCTCACTGTTTGCAGATGACATGATACTGTACATAGAAAACCCTAAAGATAGTATCATAAAATTACTAGAGCTAATCAGTGAATTTAGCAAAGTTGCAGGATACAAAATCAATACACGGAAAATCACTTGCATTTCTATATACTAATAATGAAAAATCAGAAAGAGCAACTAAGGAATCAATCCCATTCACCAATGCAACAAAAAGAATTAAATATCTAGGAATAAACTTACTTAAGGGGACAAAAGAACTGTACACAGAAAATTATAAGACACTAATGAAAGAAATCAAAGATGACATAAACAGATGGAGAGATATTNGGTAATATACAATTTATCATCTTAATCATTTCTATACATTTCAGTGGTATAAACACATTCATATGTTGTGTAACCATCACCAATGCCCATCTCCAGAATTACTCTTCTTGTAAAACTAAAACTCTATGCTTATTAAACATAATTCCCTCTGCCCCCACTCCTGGCAACCACCTACTACTTTCTTTCTCTATGATTTTGACTATTCTAGTTCCCTCACATAAGTGAAGCCATACAGAGTCTTTATGTGACTCTTTATTTTACTTAGCATGATGTCCTCAAAGTTCATCCATGTCAGAATTTCCTTCTTTAGGGTTTACTATTTTTACATCTTTTTATATAGTTATAATCACAGTGAACATTTATAATTTATTTGATTTTCCCACACTTATTAATCTTTATAATTATCATTTGTATTCTATTGGTATGTTAATTTGCTTAATTATGTCCCAAGTGTTAGACATTCAGGTGTCAAGACTGGCTGTAGGGATGATTATTATAGACATTTCTATGGAAGTAAAAAAGTTTCTCTAGGATTATTTCTTTGGAGTGGGATTAGCAAGTCAAAGATTCTTGCTGTGAATTTTCATCATTTTTTTCCAGCTACATGAATCCATCAGGTTTAGAAGTCTAATAAATGGTTTGGAAGGGGGTGGGAGTTAGAGCACAATGTACTGTCTCCTTTGACTAGGAATGAGACTCCCTGCCTTGGACCTGTGTCCTAGATGGCACCCAGGCTGTGCCCACACACACAGGGATGCTACCGCCAGAGACAGGCCCCGGTAATGCCCGCAGCTGCAGGGACTAATGATTATTTCTTTGGAGTGGGATTAGCAAGTCAAAGATTCTTGCTGTGAATTTTCATCATTTTTTTCCAGCTACATGAATCCATCAGGTTTAGAAGTCTAATAAATGGTTTGGAAGGGGGTGGGAGTTAGAGCACAATGTACTGTCTCCTTTGACTAGGAATGAGACTCCCTGCCTTGGACCTGTGTCCTAGATGGCACCCAGGCTGTGCCCACACACACAGGGATGCTACCGCCAGAGACAGGCCCCGGTAATGCCCGCAGCTGCAGGGACTAATGAGTGGCCCTGACACGGGCCTCTGTTCTCAGGTGGCACTAAGACAGTCACTTATAACTGAGTAAGTGTATCTTCAAAATCAGTTTTCCTTGATTTTAAACGTGTCTGTGTGCATGTGTCTCTGCTTTGTCTAAACAAACCCAGTCTGACTGATTCCATTAGCACTGGATCAAGTGGTAACTAATTCTTCCCAAGAACCCTATGAAGTAGGGATTACTCCCTGAGTGAAGAAAATGAGAACTAGTGAGTTTGGATATGTATATCAAATTACTAACGAGAATGTGTGTAATAATGGGGGGCTGGGGGCAGATTTCCCTTCAGGAAAGGGATTTTCCTTTCCTGTAGAAGGTTGGACTTGGTAATAGCTAAGGTTTTGAGCTCACTTAGTTCAGCCTTCTTACCATGCCAGAGAGGACACTGGCCTCAGAGAGCAAAAGTGACTTGCCCAAGGTCACACACATTATCTGTAGAGCAAGAACTAGAACACAGGCCTTCTGGCTGGCTTTATTTTCCCTTCTGTTTTGACAGTTTGTGACCTCCAGTTCATTCTCCAGTTGACCTTTTTTTTTTTTTTGCCAAGCCTGTTAAACCTGATCCCAATCCACTATGGCAAGTTAAACAAAATGAACTCTGCTCCCCAAGGACTTAGGTGGGGTGTCTTAAGTGCTGCTCTGGGAAGTCTGGTCTTATTTTCGTATAGCAATGATGTGAAAAGCTCCAAGACTCAGGACTCCTGTTTTCAAGTCTCCCTGACTGACAGTCTCGAGGTGAGGAACACCCTGGAGAATGTCGGGGGACCCAAGTCTGACTCTTCAAAGCCCACACATCCTCTGCCAGCCACAACCGTGGAACTGGACCAAAGGAAGTAGGTGTATTCCAGAGAGCCAGAGAAGGTCATACTGGGATTAGTTCCATCACAAGAGGGCAGCATGTATCCAGCGATTAGTCCATTACATAAGTGGCCTGAAGGATTCAACTGTGTAGAGGGTGCTGATACTGATCCAATGTTCTACTTACATAAAAATCCAAAGTCCGTGGTGTTAAGAGTAATTTCATCATCAGTGCATTCATTCATGACTTCAAAGACACTGTTAAGTTAGGGAGAGAAACAGCAGAGTTACAGCCAGTTCTGTGGGTACTGAGGGTCTGGGTTCAAATTCCAGTGATACCACTTGTGTGACCTTGGACAATGACTTAGCTTTTCTGTACTTGAGCTTTCCATCTGTAGCAGTACTGCTCCCTTTGCAGGGCTGTTTCGTTATGAGGAGTAAATTAATAAATACTTTTATAAAGCACTTAAAACAGTGTCTGACATGTAGTAGGGCTCTAGAAGTAGCAACATTTGTTATCTAATCAGACCTTTCCCCTCTCAGTTCAGTTCAGTCGCGCAGTCGTGTCCGACTCTTTGCGACCCCTCTAGCACGACCTTAATGAGCATCAGAGATAGGGCAAAAGAGGGAGCAGTGCTAAGCCATCCTTCCCCACCTTGAGAGCCCCTCTGAAACAACGCTGCCATTTTCTAACTGATAGCAGAGTCTAGACTTGTAAGCAGCTCAGAAACCAGAAGCCGGAGGCCGAATACCTATGGGATAAGAACTAAGCTTNTGATAGTCAAATCCTAGATAATTCTTGTCACCTTTGTCTATTCCAAGAACCCCTCTGTCAACATAAAGGCTGTTGGCCTTTCTACACATTATTCAGTGTCTAATTCAATAAATCTTAGTAGGTGTAAGTTTAATTTTTTCATTCATTCTTTTCACTCTTTTATCTGTCTTAAAAATAATTTTATTCTATGTACAAAACTATGCTTATGTTACTTTGTAAAAGGGGAACAATCCATCCCAACAGGGACAATTACAGTCTGAATTATTCTGGCACCAGGAGCCTCAGAGATGAACTTCTACGGCATGTCCCCAGTGACTGCTGGCAGACTCTGGGTAGATCTTGAGGCAGACCAAATGTGTCTTTGCCGTTATCCACTTCTCATTCTCACTTCCTGGTTCCCCCACCATCATATCCTCACCAAGAAACCCAGGAATATCCAGAATTCCCCCTTTGAAAGAGAACCCAGGCCTCTGCCCACCTCAGGCTGCAGACCTCCCACATCAACCCTCCCCACGCACTACTAAACTCAGCTAAATATTAGAACATTACACGGATTCAAGTAATTCAGAATAAAATGGAACTAATAGGATTACCTCTGTCAGATGGTTTACATTTCAGAAGAGAAGCTGGCTGTTCAAAATACTCTCCAATGAGACACATAAGCCCAGAGAAACTTCAGATCAAATTAACGTTCATGTTCTCTCAGCTGTCTCCCGCCATGATCCCAGAATGAATCCAGAACACGCTCTTCCGGTCTGATCCCTGCAGTATCTTGGCAGAACTGAGAAAGTCCATCTGTCTGTCCATCCATCCAGCTCACAAATATTGAACACCTACTTCATGCCAAGCACTATGGAACTGCTAGGAATACAGTGCTGTCATGTCTGGGACTGGACTGTAGCCTACTCACAAGTCAGAAGTTAGACACTGTTTCATGGAAGCTAGCGTGAGACCTGAGCCTCCTCGGTCAAAGATTCAGTACTTTATTATTGACAGAACAACAGACAGCCAATGATGAATAAAGAGGTCTCAATAAGGAGATTACACTGCTGCTGAATGTTTTTGTAAGTCAAAGTAAATGCCCATGGATTTAGTGACACAGAGGTTATGGGTCATCTTAGTAACAGCCGTTTTGTTAAACTGGAAACAAGGAAGCCACTGTAGTGGACTGAGAAATAACTGGAGGAGGAAAATATCTTTCCAGAAATATCATGTGAAGCAGAAAGACAGGACAATGGCTCAAAGGGGATATGGAGTCCAGGGAGGGTTCCATCGACTGACTTGAGATGAAAGTGTTAGTCAGTCGTGTCTGACTCTCTGCAACCCCACGGACTGTAGCCTGCCAGGCTCCTCTGTCCATAGAATTCTCCAGGCAAGAATACTGGAGTGTGTTGCTATTTCCTTCTCCGGGGGATCTTTCTTCTCCAGGGATCAAACTCGTGTTTCCCATATTGCAGGCAGATTCTTACTGCTGAATGTTTTTGTAAGTCAAAGTAAATGCCCATGGATTTAGTGACACAGAGGTTATGGGTCATCTTAGTAACAGCCGTTTTGTTAAACTGGAAACAAGGAAGCCACTGGAGTGGACTGAGAAATAACTGGAGGAGGAAAATATTGTTCCAGAAATATCATGTGAAGCAGAAAGACAGGACAATGGCTCAAAGGGGATATGGAGTCCAGGGAGGGTTCCATCGTCTGACTTGAGATGAAAGTGTTAGTCAGTCGTGTCTGACTCTTTGCGACCCCACGGACTGTAGCCTGCCAGGCTCCTCTGTCCATAGAATTCTCCAGGCAAGAATACTGGAGTGTGTTGCTATTTCCTTCTCCGGGGGATCTTTCTTCTCCAGGGATCAAACTCGTGTTTCCCATATTGCAGGCAGATTCTTTACCATCTGAGCCACCAGGGAAGCCCAACTTAAGAGGAGAAGGAGCTAAATGTTCATGGAAAAGATGGAATGGGAGGGAAAGGGAGTACTAGAGAAATAAGGAATAAATGAGAACGCATGGCTCCTGAGAAGGCAAGGAGGCTGGGATCTCCAGCATAGGTGACAGACTGGCCTCACATGGCAAGAAGGGCTGTGCCATTTCAAGAGTAAGTTAAGAAGACAGTGCAGACAAGGTGGGCTTGTGAGGTTAGGGGTAAGGTGTTAATGCCATGGTCTACATTTACTGTTAAACAATTATCTCTTAAGAGGGTAATAGGAAAGCAAAAACAGAGTAGAATATATTTCTTCTAAATGCGGAAACATTTTTCAGGGGGATTTTTGCTCATTTCAATTCCTTTGTGTTGAAAAAAAAAAGGTATTAAGTAAGAAGCATTTGCAATCTTCCCTCAAACACCTGTCCTCAGGAGGAAGGCTGCAGGGCCCATCATTGCTGAACAGAAAAGAAGTGAGGGACACCAGGATAGTAGCATTATGGCAAATTCCTACAGAAAGCTCTCAAGATACTAGGCCCTCTTCTAATTATTTATAGATACTCATTGTTTCTTCACTCCTCCATTTGGAGGAGCCACAAAGAGTTTAAAAGTAATTTGCCCAAGGTCACACAGTAAGAGAGACAGCAGATATGCCAACACAGACAGTCTGGCTCCAGAGCTGTATGTTTAACCACTTATACTGGCAACATGCTGCTGCTAGTTGTAAGGACGTAACAAGGAGATGAGCTGTAGATGAGCAGAGACAAGAGGCCCTCATGGGAGAGACAGGAGAGAATCTGGAGCAGATGAGAGAAAGGAAGGAGGAATGAAAAGAAAAATGGGATGCTGAGAGAACTGGGGAGAGAATGTCCATCCTCCATATTTTACCAGGAAAGGTCTCAAACCTACAGAAAGCCTGAAATAATAAATGAACATTCATATCCTACATATATTGACAAGTATTAACATTTTAGATTTGTTTTACCTTAATATATTTTCAATATGATTTTTCTATTTACTACAGCATTTGAAAGTAACTTATATACATCTTGAAACTTTTTATGTCGAGGCTTAGCATGCATCTCTTAATGGGCAGCCTCCTACAAATCTGAGTTTCTGATGTATTGGTAAATATTTCATTCTCATATATAGGTCTGAAGAGTAATTAAAAATATTAAATTGTCAATTATACCTCAAGAAACCTAAAATTAAAAAAAATCATATGACTTCTAACTGGCTAAGCACTGAACTAAGGGTTTGTTTGTTTTTTTTTTTAATACTTTATCTCATTTAATCTCATAAAAATCCTATGAGTTACTTTGTGGTAATTATTCCCATTTTATAGGTGCAAAACTGAGGCACTGTGTGGTTAAATTGCCCAGGGTCACACAACCAGCTGAAATGATAGGATATGACCCTGGACATTCTAGCTCCAGAACTCAGGGCCTTGACCACTGTACTGATAGCATCACGGAGGCAAAGCACGCAGAGTACTTTACCCTGAGCAGAGAGGAAAGCATTCTGCCATTGCAGGTGCCTCAGTGCAGCCTACTGAAGCAAAAGTTAAAAGCAAGCGAGGAAATACTGAACTTCCCACTTATTTATTTACAAGTGACCCTAAATAAGGGTGAATATAAAGATTAAAGAGTTAAAGATCTAGATTAAAAATCTAGCAATTAAAGATTGCTTCACAGTATGGATTTGGTTACAAATCCATAGGCTCTTGATAAACTGAATTCATAAAACATCAGGTAAATTTAGGCCATAAACTACAACATCATCGTTTCAGTGCCAGTGCTACTAACCTGAATGTATCACGTATTGGCAAATATTTCATTTTTTCATATAGACCCAAAATGTAATTTTAAAACAAAATCATTATAATTTTTATTAAAACCAACCCTGCTATTACAACTTGATTCAGAGGTTATGAATACAGCTTAAAGCTGGAATCTCTTACTAAATGTGCGACTGAGCTGTTGTACACATGTGAACGATTTGCCTACTTTGTACATGAGTACTGCAGCATATCTGGAGAGTGCTTGCACTGAGCACTCCCCAATAAATCACATTTCCCTCCACCTATGTGGCTTGCTTGGATACTGCTAAATTGGCAAACACATGCAAGTAGAAGCCTTAAAGGTACTTGCAGACTGGGGCTTGCCCCCTCTTGCTGCTGAGAATGCTTCCCCCACCATGTGAATTACCCCAGGCGAACCTGCTGGAGACGTGTGGTCCAGCCAGCAGCCAGCTCTAGCTCTTATCTCAGGACACATGAGTCAGGCCATGCTAGACCAGTCAAGCCCCCAGCTGACCCACCTGCTGGCTGTGGCTGCGTGAACAAGTATAGGCAACAGCCTATGTTTCTAATGTATAGAATCATGAGTAAAGACTGTGGTTTTAAGCCACTAAAATTTTGAGGTGGTTTGTTACCCACAAAAGCCTAATTGAAACAGTCCATAAAAATTAAGGAAGGCTAACTGCTGTAATAAATAGACCCCTAAATACATAATGGCTTAAATAAGCAGAAATTTATCTCCTTCTTATATAAACAGTTTAAAGAGGTTTGGGGTTGGTGGCAGGGACCTGGGCTGTCACAGTTTTTGCCATCATCAATGTGTGGTTTCCAAGGTCATTTTAGGCACCATCAATTATTAATAGATGGCAGAAGCACAGCATAAAGGACAGGAAATGGGACATTTTATTGGGCCTGGCCATGAACTAGGGTCTATCTCTTCTGTTCACATGTTGTAGGTAGAACCCAAGCATGTGGCTAAGCCTAACTGCAATGAAGGAATCCAGTCGTGTGCCTAGCAACAGGAGGAAGTGGTTTGATGAACAACTCACAGCTTGATGCTACAGAACTGTGTTGGCTTTTTAGGAAATAAAAATCATGCCTGTCAGGTCCAGTACGGCAGACTGAAAACAGACTGAAAATTAGAAAGATCTGAGTAGGGTTTGGATTCCACACTTATCAATTAAATATAACCTAAGCAAATGACCTAATCCATGTAAATTTTCATTTCTTTCTCCAAAAAATAGGGAAATTACCATCTTCAGTGGGTTGTTGTGAGGCTTAAATGCCAAGTACAGGGTAGAGTGTCTGGTGCGTGATAGCATTCAATAAATGGGAGCTGATGGAATTATTATTATAACTAAACTGAGTGGTGTGAGAAATCAAACAGCATGGAGAAAAATAAACAGTAACATCAAGCTATTCAGATAGCAGTAGGATTGTCAACGACAGTTCCAAGCATTAAGTCATGAAAGTCTAGCTAAGAAGTCTTATCACAAAAAGAAGGGTTTATTTAGAAGGATAGAAACACAGGTTATAACTCTCAACATCAAATACAGATCTGCTAAACTGAAACCTCTTCCAGGACTAGATTAACCAAGCTGCCACACTGTGAGGAAGCCGGGCAGCTACATGGACACGTTGTGTGTAGGTGCTCTGGCAAACAGCCCCAGCTGAGGCCCCAGCCAAGAGCCAACATCATCTCGGTGACAGAGCATTCAGTGGACTCCAGCCCCAGTCAGCTGAGACCTTGCCAGCACCGGCTAATAGTGCATGGAGCACAGATGAGCTGTCTCTGCCAATCCCAGGCCAGCTGCAGACATGTGAATAAAATAAAATCATTATCGTAAGCCACTAAGGGGTGCTCCACTCGGCAAAAAAACACTGGAAGAATAAATAGGACAGATTAGTAAGGCTTTTGACTTTTTGTACGTGGTGAAATGCTAAGTAAAATGTCAAATGAATATGAACAAAACATAATATTTTGAAGCAATCAGGAGGTATGGATTTGATCTATATGTAGCAGCATAAATGGATCTTAAAAATTCAGTAAAAATTATCACAATGATATACAATGAACATTTACTTACATTTTAAGAATGCACTCAATGCAATCCTATGCATCTTTTAAAGATTCATATTAATTAATTTAATTAATTAAATATATAGAAGGTACCTCAGAAGGAGGTACTATTAAATACTATGGTAAATGTCTTATGGGAGTGCAAATGGGGATAAAGAGAAAAAAGAACAACAATGAAAAGAGAGTGTCACATAATTGCTAAACTTATTTCACATTTCCTCTGGGCACACAGCTAAAACCTACTTCCCATCCTCTTAGCTGAGCCACATGACTGTGTCCTAACCAACGGCATGTAGACAGAAGTGATAAATGCGGTCTCCAGGCTGGACTCCTAGAAAAGGAAAAAGTCTTGGCAAGTAGTAGAAAGGCTGCGACAGCCCCACTTAAACATAAACAATGGTCACCATATATGAACAACAATATATCAATGATCAGACAAGGCAGCTCGGTGAAGACGGTGGCCCCAGATGGCGCAGAACCACTCAGCTGGCATGTCTCAAATAAGAGACAAGACATTCTGCAACTACGTTCTGCATAAAGTAATTATGTACCTGTTTCTGACATGACTTTTCTTTTTGTCAACAACTTTATCTCTGCTTTAAATGTATCGCCTCCTAGATATAATTACCAAGGTATACAATTACTGAGTAGCCCCAAGCCCCTGACAGCACCCAAATCACTACCAGCCTCCATCTTGTTAACCCTTCTTTGAATCACCCAGCACCAGTCCAGACCTGTAAGTTTGTTCCAACTCTCTTACAAGGATGCCCCTCAGGTCCTCACCTTGCTAAAGAAACTTCACTTTGATCTCAGTTGTGGTCACAGTGGTCTGTGATTGGTCAGTTATGACGAGAATGGAGCTTCCTGAATCTAGCTTAGACCCTTCTCTGTCACAAACCATGCTTGACTTGTAAATCAGGAATGAATCTCAAACTCCTTGAATCTCCATAGTCTCTATCTAGGTTGTCCTTTACAAGAGGACTGCTGCTGAAATGTGAGCTCCAAATAATTTCTTGAGCCCTTCAACATTAGTTTTCTACTCAGTTCCTAGGACTTCTGAATTCTGATCATCTTATACTGCTCTTTGGTAAAATTTGGCTGCTAAGCACTTAACTCAGCATTCCTATTTATCTGCCCAGTTGTCCATTTTCTTGACAATCACTCCTTTATAAAAGGAAAACCTACAGTGAGGGAGACAGACCAGATGGATTGCCAGTGAGGCTGGTTCTGATAGCTTCTAAGTTCAGAAAGTCTCATCTCATCAGCCCTGAATCCTTGGAATAACTCTGCCTTGGATCACTGTATTACTTGAGTCCTTTCTAGTTTCTGGTAGTTGTTGCAATCTTTGGTTTTCCTTACCTTACAGTTTCAGCTCTCCAGTCTCTGCCTCTGTTATTACATGGCCTACTTCCCCCTTCATGCATCTCCAGACCTCCCTCTCCATATAATGACACCAGTCACTGGATTCAGGGCCCACCCTAATTCAGTATGACCTCATTTTAACTTCGCCCTATTTCCAAATAAACTCACATTCACAGGTACCTGGAGTTTAGACTTCAGCATGACTTTCTGGTAGACAATTCAACCCACAAAGTCACCTTTCAAGGTATTTTAAGACTTACTTTCTACAGTTTTGTCTTCTTAGAGCTGTTTTTTCTTTTTTTTTCAAATAGTCCTCACCTGCAATCTGGTCTTTGACAGAACTGGAGACACAGTTACAAAAGCACATTATCAATGCAATAATCCTCAAGAGAATTTTTTAGTCTAAGTTTGCACTCCCTAATAAGGCCATATACGTTTTCTTCATGATACCTCTTATATTGATAAATCATGCACACATCTCTTCAAGGTGCATAATTTTATCAAAGACAATTAGGTACTACAGTAGTCACTTTGGAGAAATCTGACATGAGCAATGTTGTTCATCTGACAGGCACTTTAGCACAAAAAGGGAACAAAATTCCAACTAACCAATGATCAGTTTCTACATTCCATTTGAAGTGACATAATGCTGATACTGGTAAACTGTTATATATATTATATATGCAAATGCAGGATAACCACTTAAAATTGTACAAAGAGATACATTTATCAATGCTGTAAATAAATTTAAATGGAATACTAAAAAAAATGTTCAAATAACTCACAAGATAGGAAAGATCAATGAAAAAAACAGAAGGAACAAAGAGAAAATAAAATAGTAGCCTTAAATCTTAACATAACTGTCAATATCCACTGGATCATAGAAAAAGCAAGAGAGTTCCAGAAAAACATCTATTTCTGCTTTATTGACTATGCCAAAGCCTTTGACTGTGTGGATCACAATAAACTCTGGAAAATTCTGAAAGAGATGGGAATACCAGACCACCTGACCTGCCTCTTGAGAAACCTGTATGCAGGTCAGGAAGCAACAGTTAGAA
>SJXQ01010311.1:72382-90190 GCA_006408695.1 Aepyceros melampus | reverse complement strand
AATCTCTCAATTTATTTCTCTCTTTATCCTCTGGTAATCATAACTTTTTTTCTTCATCTGTGACTCTACTTCTGTTCTGTGTCTAGGTTTATGTGTGCCCTCTTTTCTTTTTTAGATTTCACGTATAAGTTATTCCGTATGATGATTGTCTTTCTGTGTCTAACTTACTTCACTCTGTATGACAACCTCTAGGTCCATCCATATTGTTGCAAATGGCATTCTTTTGACTATGGCAATTTGAACAGGGCTCAGGAGAAGGCAATGGCAGCCCACTCCAGTACTCTTGCCTGGAAAATCCCATGGACGGAGGAGCCTGGTGGGCTGCAGTCCATGGGGTCGCGGAGAGTCGGACACGACTGAGTGACTTCACTTTCACTTTTCACTTTCATGCATTGGAGAAGGAAATGGCAACCCACTCCAGTGTTCTTGCCTGGAGAATCCCAGGGACGGGGGAGCCTGGTGGGTTGCCGTCTATGGGGTCGCACAGAGTCGGACACGACTGAAGCGACTTAGCAGCAGCAGGATGGCAAAGCTCATGGCTTTCATAATAAGAAAAAAAAATTACAAGTCCTGGAGCCAAAAGATACTGATTTTTAGTCACTCTTGTAATAATCCCTCAAATGTAAACTGCCTCATGGTCTTAGGGTTATCCGTGGACTCATAAGGAGCTTACAAAACTCCTTTGTTCTCATTGTTCACTTTCTCTCTCTCTCTTTTCCTGAACTTTTCCTGGAGAGCCATTCTCCCCTTCCCCAACCTCAAGACATCCCAGTTTGTGTAAAAAACCTTTCTTGGGTTTATTACCAAGGACAACTGTCATAAGCTTCAAGAGGGAGCTGCCCTGCCTCATGGTGGAGTTACTAAATGAACCATCACAAAAGGTGTGAGGTGTTGATCTCACTGATGTTGTGATCTGATTTTCCCTAATGACTAATGAAGTTAAACATTTTTTTCATATGCTTTATCAGCCATTTATATCATCTGTATATCTTCTTTGGTGAAATATCTATTCAAATCTTCTGCCATTGTAAGAAGACAAATTTATTTTATTCTAAAAAGTTATTTATTTGGCTGTGTTGGGTCTTGGTTGCAGCATGCAGGATCTTTTGTTGTGGTGCACGGACTACCTGGTTGTGGCGAGGGTGCCAGAGTGCATGGGCGCAGCAGTTCTGGCATGCGCTCTTTGCTGCCCCAAAGCATGTGGGATCTTAGTTCCCCAACCAGGAACTGAACCCTTGTCCCCAGCATTATAAGGTGGATTTTTAACCACTGGACCACCGGGGAAGTCCTAAGAGTTCTTGAAATATTCCGCATACAGCTCTTTTACTGGGTATATGAGTTATAAATATTTACTCCCAATCTATGGCTTATCTTTTTCATATTCTTAGCAGTGGACGCACAAAAGTTTTTAATTTTGATGGAATATAATTTATCCATTTTTTTCCTCTATCGACCACACTTCTGATGTTGTATCTGAGAATTCTATCTGATCCAAGGCCCCCAAATTTCCTGTGTTTTCTTCTGGAAACCTTATGGTTTTAACACTTACATCTATAATCCATGTTGAGTTAATTCTGTGTGTATGCTGCACTGTGAATAAGAGTCTAAGCTCATTTTTTTGCATATAGAAATCCAAAGGCATCTAGTGACTACCTTCACTCTACCGTCTAGAAGTCCTGCCTCGAAACCTGTTAATTAATTTCAATAAGTTTCATTTTAAAGAATTTGGTACACTGAGTAAAATTCATAGAGCTATAAAAACACTAACAGTCTCACATTTGAAACTATTCCCAAACATCACCCCTGCACTGATTTTTACTGGTTTTATAGTGAAGATGATATAAAACAATCTTTTAAATATGATGCATGTCTTATCTCACTTTTGAGGAAAATAAAGGAAATCCTATACTGTTCAAACTTTTGTAAAATCTAGATATTTTCAGATTGTTAGAGCTTTTACTAAGAAACTAGCCTACAGTTTATATACATGAGTAGTTAGTACACTATATAATTGATTTTTATGTGGAGACCTCCTAGCGTAGAAATGCATCTTGATTGAAAGGATCTTCCAGCAGAAGCCCACCATAAATATGCTGCTGCTGCTGCTGCTGCTAAGTCGCTTCAGTCGTGTCCGACTCTGTGCGACCCCATAGACGGCAGCCCACCAGGCTCCCCCATCCCTGGGATTCTCCAGGCAAGAACACTGGAGTGGGTTGCCATCTCCTTCTCTAATGCATGAAAGGGAAAAGTGAAAATGAACTTGCTCAGTCGTGTCCGACTCCTAGCGACCCCATGGATTGCAGCCCACCAGGATCCTCCGTCCATGGGATTTGCCAGGCAGGAGTACTGGAGTGGGTTGCCATTGGGTAACACTAAATCTTTGCTTTGGCCATACACTTTTAAAATCATTATTTATGTAAAGTTAAATCTCTATAAAAAATTTCCAATACTCTGTGAATTTACAAAGAGTTCTCAAAAGAACCTACAAGAAGCAGGGGTTCTGTGATGAACTGCAGAGATAAAGGATCACTAATCTCTAAATTTTTTACTAGAAAAGATTCTCCTAAGTACAAATATCATAAGACTTCCTGTCTACTTATTCAAATTATTTCTTAATGCATGTTCTCCCTTTAAGAAATGATTACAGATATGAGTTTTCATCCTTCCAGTTTTAATCCATCCTCCTCCAATTACAAGATTTTATTTGAGATACTCATACACAAGCACACAGTTGCAAATCGGGTTTTGTTATCATTCCTGTTTTATCATGTGAAACTCCCTATGTGTCTCTCTTGCAATGCAACAAGGGAAAGTATACCTTCAAACACCTAGTACTACTATGGACACAAGACAAAAGGACTCAAAACCTAACACACTGGGGGTCCAGATAACTGCAGCGACAGAATCAGACAAAGCACAGACCTTACTGAATAATATTCCCCAGGCAAGGAAAACATGAGTGCTTTGGTATCTACAAAATAAATAGGGAGTGTTGGATAAATCCCAAATCAAAATCACAAAAATTTGCCCACAAACTTCATGTACAAACAGTAAAGCTACGTTCACAATATAAACATGCAAAACACAGGTGTTCTTCTGAAATATCAAAGCAGCAAATATGTTATAAAATATATACTATAGGTACTTCCCTGGTGGTCCAGTGGTTAAGACTCTGAACTTCCAATGCAGGGGTCATGGATTCAATCCTTGGTCAGGTAACTAAGATCTCTCATGCCACATGGTGCAGCAAAAAAAAATTATATATATATATATATATGCATAGCAGCTCAGTTGTGTCTGACTCTTTGTGACACCATGGACTATAGCCCACCAGGCTCCTCTGTCCATGGAATTCTCCAGGCAAGAATACTGATTAGGTTGCCATGTCTTCCTCCAGGGCATCTCCCCAACCCAAGGATCAACCCAGATCTCCTGCAGTACACGCACATTCTTTACTCTCTGAGTCACCAGGGAAGCACACAAACACACACATACATATGGCACTAATTGATACAAAGTTTTTGACTGACACATTATATTATATCCCATAGAGTAAAGAAATAATGAGGTATAATCTCAAAAAGAATATATGGAATGTTGACTATATCCTCCAGACAGCATGTAAGGATGCCACTTGCATCCAACTAAGATTCCAGAACCAGTGAGAGATTTGAATCATTTTCAAAATTAATGGTCTTTACAGCCTACAACTTTAGTTTTTTGGAATACTGCAGTTTAAAAATTGTATGTTAGAGAATTCTAGTGTTTTTATAACTAGCAACAATAACTAACCAGACAATGGAAAATATTTTTCAATAATTTCAAAAGCACAGGTTATGCCCCTATAAAATTATCTTTAGAAATAATTATGCCTGTGGATATGATTGTTCCCAAGAAGTTACTGACTGATTATTTACAGCATGTAGTCTTAGCACTTTGTGGAACAAAAGAAAGGTTTTTAAATCTGAAAGTATAGATGAGATAGATTTAACAGCCATGGATAAGCTAACTTCCAAAGTGAGTACAGATAAATATACTAAAGCCATAATCATCTTCTTAATAGCAAAAGAAGCATGAAATAAGACATCGGACACAAGAACACTTCCCTCAAATTTACTCAAAGCATCACCAGCTCTTTTAAGAGCCTCTTTTTCAGTCCCCAAATGAGAGGTTCAGAACCTTTGCACCCTGAAACCACAGAGCAGCTTCTGCTAGTGGCTCTAAAAAAAAAAAGCTTCTACTGGCAGATGAGGATTTATTTTTATTTCCTTTTCTTCTCTTCACATCCCTTCTGCTGTGTCCCAGTCTCACCTCTCAATATTTCCTCTGTTAGCAACTAATCTTTCAAAATGTTTGTGCTTCTCTATATCCCTTGGAAAAAACCTTCTTCAGACATTCAGGCTTTTTTTCTGTTATTTTATCCTAATGCCTGTTGGTTCAAGGAAAATGTCTAATAAGAGCACAGTGAATTAATATACAAGGCCAGACAGCGTTAAGGCAACCTTGATTTACATTGCAATGGAGGCATCTACTTTGACACACGAGTGCCAACAGTATTGTCTGCCAAGTGTCTAATGTCGCTTCTGATGTCATAAAAAGAAATACCCTGGCTCTGTGTGAAGAGAGGCCCTGTCGAGGAGGCAGTGGAGTGATAGGAAGCAGAAAATTAAATTCCACCTCCAGCCTCCTCCAAAGTGAGAGTTGAGCCAATCAGACACCATTTCTTCCTGAACTCTGGATCCCCTGTCCACATACCCTACGAAGCAAAGGAAAGAGCAGAACATCCCTTCATGTCTTGCAGGCTCATCCTGGCTTTGCTGTCCACATGTTGATGTGTCCACAGAAGCCTGGCAGGGTCTAGAGCCCGTGTCTGAAGCCCTGGGTTACCTTCCCTGGACAACTGTGCCCTGCAGCTTACACCAGACAAGAGAGGCCAAAGAGGTGACAGACGCACCAGAGGATGAAGGGAGCCAGAAAATGTCAGTCTGGGAAGCACCATAAATCCATGTTCAAACAGGGAACACCAGAAGTGCAGAGATGGAGGAGAACCCACTGTATACCTTTAAAAGAAGAGCTGCAATTAGCACATAGGCTCGGGAAGCAGGGAAAGGGCAAAACGCAAGATTTAAAGTCTCACTTCAAATGAATCCAGCAACAGACTCAAGGCAACTTTAAAACATACTGAGAGGATGAGACAGCCTGAGAGAATGACACCGACATGTGTATGCTGTGGTGGTTTAGTCGCTCAGTCGGGGCCAACTCTTTGTGACCTCATGGACTGTAGCCCGCCAGGCTTCTCTATCCATGGGATTCCCCAGGGAAGAATCCTGGAGTGGGCTGCCATTTCCTTCTCCAGGGGATCTTCCCAACCCAGGGATCGCACCCAGGTCTCCTGCACTGCAGGCAGATTCTTTACCAACTGAGCCACCAGGGAAGCCCATGTGTAAATAGATAGCTAGCGTGAACCTGCTATACAGCACAGGGAGCTTAGCTCAGGCCTCTGTGATGACCTAGAGGAGTGGGAGGGGAGTTTAAGAGCAAGGCTATGTGTTTATATGTACATATAGCTGATTCGCATTGTTAAATAGCAAAAACACAACATCGCAAAGCAATTATACTCCAATAAAAAATAGAAAAAAAATACTGAATTTTCAAAATCAGGACACAGAGTATCACTACTTATAAAAGGAAAGAAACCAAAGTGAATTCTTTTATTTTTGAAAGTAAAATTTAATAGCCTTCATCTACTTGGAGAGTGGGGTGCAGAGGAAAGGGGTAAGAGAGTGAAAAATTAGCTGTTCCAGAGTCATGTTTGGCTAAAACAGGCATGTTTAGCTAAAGCTCTAATTCACACTCATCTTGAGTTCTCCGAAGCTCACAGTTATGATCCCAGTGTGAACACAGACAACAGAAAAATGTCCAATAAAACATTATTACAACATTCAGTGTAAGACAGTAGAGAGTAAACAGTAGCCGACTCTCCCTCTTCCAGACTATTTACATTCTCGTCGAAGTACCCAAGCCTACACATAATGACAATCACACATTCTGATGGCAACAGATAGCTGCTTCAGAAATGTATCAGGTTTGGGGAGGAAATGTTATTAGCAATACGGCATCACGCGGAGAAATATCAGCAGCTGATATAAATCTTCACCCCTGAAACAGAGCAGGTCCAGGGAGAAAAATTTAAAAAGTGGCTTTGATCTTCCTCCCACCATCTCTCTTTATTTACCTGTGGCATGGAGAACCTGCCCCAACCAGGCTGCTCCCACCCAGGAAGGAGCAGCCACGTGAGGCTGCGCCCTGAGGCAGCAGAAGCTGGTCTGGAGACTGGTGTACCGGCGCTACTGTTTCTCTACAGGCTCTGAGATTATGCCGCCATCGTATACTGTCTATATCATTCCATACCATAGCATATCACTCCATACCACACCGTATCATGCTATACCTTATCACTGCCATAACATATCATATCATTACTGGGCTTCCCAGGGAGCTCAGGGGTAAAGAACTTGCCTGCCGATGCCAGAGCCCTAGGAGGCATGGTTCAACCTCTGGGTCGAGATCCCCTGTTGGAGGAAATGGCAACCCACTCCAGTTTTCTTACCTGTGAAACCCTATGGACAGAGGAGCCTGGAAGGCTATAGTCTAAAGGGTCGCAAAGAGTCGGACAGGACTGAGGGGCTGAGCACATGCATATACATCATCTCATTACTATATCATAACGTGTCATACTTATCACATCATTCTATACCATGCCATGTCACACTATACCTTATCATTACTATATCATATCCTTTCCATACCATATTGTATCGTATCATATCACATCATATCATAAAGCAGCACTGAAGGAATGGAAGGGGATAGAAAAGGACTCAGCCATCTGACATACTCTGGGCTGTGAAGGGGGGTTCATACATGAGGAGACTCCCAGGAGCCTGGCCTTCTTTGGATTTCAAGGGACTTTTGTCACACATCACACACCATTCCACACACCACACAAGTCCAGGTTGATTAGGATCACGCATTTTCTGACAGTGTTTTGAGGTAAAGACAGAGGAGCAAGAGACAGCTTTAAGGTCCAGTATTTAAAAAAAACAAATTAGTAAAATTTATGTTACCTGTATTTTGCCAGATTTGTTTTTCAATCAAGTTTTTTTTTTTTTTTTTAGAAATCAGACATTTGTTTAAGGGCCAAATGGCTCAGCTGCTCATCCAGTGGATGCTCTAAGGAGGATCTTTCAGCTGTTGGTGGGACCCACTAGGAGTTCTAAGGAATCCTTTCGGCTGAGCACAAGGCCAGAGAAAGGACTCCTCATTTGGAGATATAGAAATTAAAGTCAAGCTCCCCAGGAGGGATAAACTAGGACTATAGCATTAAGAGATACACATCCTTTATATAAAATAGATAAACAACAAGGATTTACTGTATAACACGGTACACTATATTCAATATCTTGTAACAACTTAGAAAACAACCTGAAGATTCTGAATCACTTTGCTATACACCTGAAACTAACATAATATTATAAATTAACTATAGTTCAGTTAAAAAAAAAAAAAAAAGGAATTAGAATAATATCTAACTCATCAGTTCTACTGTATGCAATAAATAAATTAACATGTAAAAAAGCCTCCCAAGTTGTAAACCATACTAAAAGAGTCTCTAATTTAGGGGTCGCAAAGAACATTACTCTTAAGATGGAGAGAAAAATCATACTTTGGAAAAACATTCACTATAATAAACACAAGAAATCTTTATAAAGTATTTGCTCCATGTTCTCGATAAATTACAAGAAAAAAAAACCAAAGAAATGGAAGGTGGAGTTTCAAAGGTGATGTAGATGCTTTCTAAAATATAAACTGAAGTAATAAGGAGCAGGCTAAAAGAAGGAAAAAAAAACTATAAAGACTAAAAATGTAACAGATACATTGTTTTAGAAAGAGCAAGACAGAACTGACATGAAGAGAAAAATAATAAAGGAATGTAGAGGACAAATTTGAGAAGCCATCCCAGAGAGCAGAGGGAAAGGACAAAGAGAAAAGCAAATTCAGAAAGAGAAATGAAGTTGTTTACGTGGAGCATGGGTTGTGGGTAAGAGGTATGGTGATGGAAGATAGAAAGTGAAGACTCTTCACACAGTATAAGCAGAATACGTTTGTTGTTGCTTTGCTCAGTCATGTCTGACTCTTTGCGGCCCCATGGACTGCAACCCACCACGCTCCACTGCCCATGGAACTTTCCAGGCAAGAATACTGGAGCGGGTTACCATTTTCTTCTCCATGGGATATTCCTAACCCAGGGATTGAACCCACGTCTCTTGTGTCTCCTGCATTGGCAGGTGGGTTCTATACCACTAGCAACACCTGGAAAGCCCAAGCAGAATATGCAGAACACATCAAATAATCAAAGGTATAATACAAACTTTTTAATTTAAAAATAACCTGGCCAGTGAATTAAAAATAATTACAGACAGAATTAATCAAAAGAGATCACTGCAGAGGCATAGCACTGTGAATTTTTAAATTTTTTCAGTTTAAGAAAAAATCCTGTCAGGACTCAGTAAAACATATAATCAAACAGGTTACTTTTGAAGAAATAAAAGAAAGATTACCTTGCTTTCTCTCTCAGAGCCCTAACAGCCAGAAAATAGAAGAACGTCTTACAAAAGTTTTAAGATGAAAAATTTTTTAAAGTGGAGTTGTGATGCAATAATTTAGTACTCGTGGATGAAAAATAAGAAGTATATTCTTAAATATCTGAAATTTCAGAAACACTATTATCCACATTCCAAAGTTAAAAATATTAGAAGAAAAAAAAAGACATGTCAACTGGGCAAGAAAGGAATGGAAACAAAGAACTAATCAAATGATTAGGACTCATTTACAGTGAAAACTGTCAACACTAAAAAAAGAATCTAAACAGAATTTTTAGATTTGTAAGCAGTCATTTAATTCAAATTTAAAAAACAGTAATTTTCAAAGAAAATATGTAATAGAATAATAGTAACTTAATAAAAAGCCCACCCCTTTTACCACATGCTAAAAGAAGTTCGAGGGACTTCCCTGGTGGTCCAGAGGTTAAGACTCCACCTTCCAGTGCAGAAGGTGCGGGTTCAATCCCTGATCAGGTAGCTAAGATCTCACATGCCTCGCAGTAAAACAAAACAGAACAAAACACAGAAGCAATCATAATAAATTCAATAAAGACTTTAAAAATGGTTCACAACAAAAGAAAAAGATCTTTCAAAAAAAAGGTTCTAGAAGGAGAAAAAGATTTAAATATTTTAAAATGAGAGATGTTCACTTATCTTAGGGTAACTAAACATATCAATAATCAATAAATTTATCAATTCAAAAGAATTCACAATAAAAAGTAGACATAAGTGATATGAATACACAAAGGTTGAAAACTTCTACAGATTAAATAGTCACAGACATAATTAAATGTTAAGGAAATAAAGTCAATTTTAATGCATGATAAATGCAAGTTTGATACATTTGACATTTATAAACCTCTTGTAAATCAACAAGTAACTTGATAATATCTATAATATCTTGACAGTAAAACAGACAAGGATATAAAAAGCCAATTTAAAAAGGGAAGATGGAAAGGTTATAGAGAAAAGAGAACCCTGCTACACTGTTGGTGGGAATGTAAGTTGGTGCAGCCACTATGAAAAATATTTAATAGTATAAAGGTTCTTCATAAAACTAAAAACAGAGTTACCTTATGATCCAGCAATTCCACTCTTGGGCATATACCCAGACAAAACTTTAAATCAAAAAACTACATACATCCCTATGTAAGCCAAAACATGGAAACAACCTAATTGTTTATCAACACATAAATGGATAAAGAAGATGTGGTACATATATACAATGAAATACTACTTAGCCATAAAAAAGAACAAAAGAATGTCATTTGCAGCAACATGGATACAACTAGACATTATCATACCAAGTGAAGTAAGTCAGAAAGAGAAAGACCAATACAATATGATATCACTTATATGTGAAATCTAAAATATGCCACAAATGAATCTGTCTATAAACAGAAACAGACTCACAGACATAGAGATCAGACTTGTGGCTGTCAAGTGGGAGGGGAGGAGGAAGAAGGATGGACTGGGAATTTGGGGTTGGTTATGCAAACTACTACATTTAGAATGGATAAACAACAAGGTCCTACTGTAGAGCACAGGGAACTATACCAGTTTTCTGGGATAAAACATAATGGAAAAGAATATTTTAAAAAGACAGTATATATGTATAAAGTTGAGTCACTTTGCTCAGAGATTGGCACAACACTGTAACTCAGTTATACTTCAATTAAAAATTTAATAATAAAAAATAAGAGGAAGTAAATGGTCAACATTACCTTAAAAATTAAACACAATGGTAAACAAATAAGTATATATTAAGACATCAGTGAAATACTATCTCTGGAGTATGAAATTAGAAAAAGTGAAAAGAAATGCTAATACACCGAATTGGCAAGAATTTGAGACAATGTTCATTCTCATATACTGCTTACATGAGAATAAACTGGAACAATTATTGTTACTGGACAGATAGCAACACAACATTTTCACATGTTCTTTGGTTAAGTCTCTTCACTCTTGAACTGTGGTGCTGGAGAAGACTCTTGCGAGTCCCTTGGACTGCAAGGAGATCCAACCAGTCCATCCTAAAGGAGACCAGTCCTGGGTGTTCATTGGAAGGACTGATGCTGAGGCTGAAACTCCAGTCCTCTGGCCACCTCATGCGAAGAGTTGACTCATTGGAAAAGACTCTCATGCTGGGAGGGATTGGGGGCAGGAGGAGGAGGGGACGACAGAGGATGAAATGGCTGGATGGCATCACTGACTCGATGGACATGAGTTTGGGTAAATTCCGGGAGTTGGTGATGGACAGGGAGGCCTGGCATGCTGCGATTCATGGGGTCACAAAGAGTTAGACATGACTGAGTGACTGAACTGAACTGAACTGAACTTCACTTTTAGGAATTCATCTGAATAATCAATATAGCATGTAAGGCTATAAATTTAGAGGCTATAAACTGATGTGTACTCTAATTTCATATTAAAATACACATCAAAATCAAAAATAATAAACTGAAATATACAAAAGGGAAGAATAAATAAACTACAGTACATGTATATTTTCAAAGACCATGCTCTAAAAATTACATTGCCAATGAATACTAATGACATGAAGAAAAGTTTAGATGTTGTTAAAAAGTTACTAATCCATACCAAAATATGACCAACAAAATTACTAGTTATATGCATACAAAGTTATTGAAAATATGAACCTAGCATGTTTATTACACTGAAATGACAAGCAGTTTTCCTTTCTGGTGTGCATATCTAAAACCATACAATAAAATCTCTGCAGTAATGCTCCTACAACAATATGAATTGGGATATAACACAACTGACTTTTGATGTCTGTCCTTTACTGAACCCCAGTTCTCAAACAGGGACAAGTCAAGTTCTACTGCAGGGTGAAAGAGTCACAGGGAGTAGAAAGAAAAACCTCTCCAGGAAAGTAGAGACGTGGAAGTGGGGTCCACACATTACTGGAGGATTCATAGACTAATCCTCCCAGATAGGCCAGTAATAGTGGCTTTTATCCAGAAAGTCTTAGCCAGTCACAAGATCCTGAATCATCAACATGGATATTACAGCCAAAAATATGGACACTGCCACTAAAAGATGCCAAACCACAACTGGGACCTACAAAGTTCCCATGAAGGAAGCCTGGAATTTCAAGCCAGACTGTTATATACACTTGTACTGGCCATGTCATCAATGTCACAATAATCCAATCTCTCATTTCTAAAGACTGAATATTTGGCAGCTCACTTATAACATTATGGCAGGGTTTTATTTGGCTTCTTTCATAATCAAAAATGAAACTAATATTATTTAAGAACACATATTAAATTAATATTTAAGAAAAAATTCCAATCACTTGGAAATGTAAAAGTACTCTCCCAAAAGACAAGTTAACAGGTTTTTTTGTACCAAACAGCCAAATTGTGAATGCAAAGGAAAAGTTCTTGAAGGAAGTTAAAATTGCTCCTCTGGGCAGTGAGGTAGGGTGGAGGATGGGGGAGAGTACTCTCCTAAATAACTATGGAGATAAAATTTAAATGTTCTAATGTAACTAGAAACAATTTAGAATATAGTTTTAAAACCCTAAACAGTAAAGATCCAAACTTAAAGAACAGATGCAAAGCTGCATTCAAAGAAAATTCATAGTAGCAAATATGTTTGTTACAATGAAAAAAGGAAAGATCCATAAATGAAGCAACATTCATTTCAAAATAGTAAATTGGGGAAAAAAGGAATGATATTTTAAAAGATAAAATAACACAAAGAAAACAAAACTCCACAAAGGAAACAGAACATGGAAACAGATCAGAATTGAGAAATAAATCCAAGAGCTGGTTGTCTAAAAAAAAAAAACAAACAAACCAATGACACATGCTGACAAAGTTTATTAGAAAGAGAAAGAATCCATTGTAATAGGGTCATATTTTAAAAATTATTAGTATATTTTTCTCCTTTGTCTTTCTGACTTCGACATGACTTTTCCCTAGCTATTTTGAAACACTCTTTGGGGGACTTCAAAGAGATATAGACATTTTCCTGGAAGGATACAAAGAGAAAGAATAAGGTAATATTCAGCTTTGCACAAAATAGGATTTGCGATAGTCCCAAGAAAAGATTTCCTACATTCCTTCCATTATGTCTTTTTAGATATTAACCACCTTACCTGGAAGACTCAGCTCTTGCAGCTTTCCCAATTTATTTTTTTATTCCCAGTCCCCACAATTCACCCTTGAGCTTAGGTTTGAGACAGACCTGGAAGTATGCGTCAGGAAAAGAGAAAGATAATACAATGTAGGGGAAGACAGTACTTTCCAGCCTACAGCAAAGATGGAAAGAGGAGAAAGAAAGGAAAAAGAGAGCCTTGGCTTGGAGAGAGAAAGGGGAGAGTAACAAGAAGGGTAGACAGAGCTTCCTCCCCTAATTAGGACTCTGGAAGAGATCACTTCTTTGGCACTCTTCCATCCTGAAATTAAAGTAGGGTCACATCCACTTTGTGGGGCAAGAAGAGTAGATCCTGATAACTTAGTTTTTCCTAAGCCAACTTTGGTCCTTGTATGTTTATGTGGTGGTGTCCGACTAAGTCATGTCCGACTTTGCAACTCCATAGACTGTAGCCTGCCAGGCTCCTCTGTCCATGGGATTCTCCAGGCAAGAATATGGAGTGGGTTGCCATTTCCTTCTCCAGATGGGCCCCCAAATAGTGGGGAGACTGGCTAGAGCTAGCCAGCCAGAGCTGGGTGAGGCAGCATGGTAGCAAACGCTGCACAGTACAACTGAGGATGGAACTAAAAGAGAATCTTCACTGGATCCTTGAAATGTAGCATTCATAGGAGCTCAGGTGAAGCCAAGACAGTGGAGAGTACCAGCAGGTGGAATGTCTGAAAAGAATGAACCACGAACTGCTATCACAGGCTATCATCAGAGTGCTCAACCAGCAGATGGGAAATGGACAACATCCCTTTGGAGAACAAAGGAGTCAAAGGATACCCTGATCATGAAACCCACCTCTTAACTCTATACCACACCACCTCGGCCCATCTCCCCCGACTTTTTTTTTTCAAAGTCACTCAGTCATGTCTTACTCTTTGCGACTCCATGCACTATTACAGTCCATGGAATTTTCCAGGCCAGAATACTGGAGTGGGTAGCTTTTTCCTTCTCTAGGAGATCTTCCCAACCCAGGGAGCAAACCCAGGTCTCCCATATTGCAGGTGGATTCTTTACCAGCTGAGCCACCAGGGAAGCCCAAGAACACTGGAGTGGGCAGCCTATCCCTTTTTTAGAGGATCTTCCTGACCCAGGAATTGAACCAGGGTCTCCTGCATTACAGGCAGATTCTTTACCAACTAAGCTATCAGGGAAGCCCTTTCCCCCTTAGATCGGGGTATCCTCTTAAAGTAGCAAGAGATGGTGAAGGGACTTCCCTAGTGGTCCAGTAGCTAAGACTCCGAGCTTCCAATGCAACATGCCCGGATTCCATCCCTAGTCACAGAACTAGACCCCACATGCAGCAACTAAAGATCCCACATTCTGCAATCAGAGCCAGTGTAGCCAAATAAAGAAAATAATTAAACAGTTTAAAATGAGAAGAAAGGTTAGTGAAAATAATCTGAGTTTGCTCCCAGAGAGAATAATCATACCAGAAAGGGTTGCTTAAGTTGGCACACCTGACTAAGCTTAACCTGGAGACACACACACACACACACACACACACACACTTGCCCAGCACCTGTGAAAGACTACACAGCAGGGTGATTAAGTGTGGGGGTCTGGATCCACATGGCCTAGGTCCAGTTTGTCAGCTCTGACTTTGGGCCGTTTATTCTGTCTCCTGCACCTCAGTTTCCTCATGTTGACCACAAACTGGCATTTGCCATGGGTGCTTGCCACCTACCTCTACAAGGATTAAATCATGCACTGCCGGAGCTGGTGACCTCCAACACACCCTGAAGGAGTTCAGGGTGGAGAGCAGAAATGAGGCACTCGGTGCTTCCAGGAAACTGGCAGAACAGGTCTTCAAACAGATATTCTCAAGAGCTGATTTTATTAGCCCAATTCTTGTATCTTTTCATATCTATAAAAACACTAATCCTTGATGGTGACAACTATTTCTCATGACTAGCAGAAGCTTCATGGGACCAGCAGAAACTTTCTAAAAAATAAACGTGCTTGATCGCTTGTACTCCCCCTTTACCAATATCACATATATACTGTCCTCCCCTGCCCCCCATCTCTTTGAAGAAGTTTCTCAGAGCAATCTGAGGTGCTGTCTCTTGAGCTGCAGTCCTCATATTGCCCCAAATAAAGCTTAAGTTGCAACTCTCACATTGTGCGTTTTTTTAAATCAGCACTCATCTATAAAATAGGGATTACAAGAGTTTTTCTCAGCATTTTTTTAAAGATTAAGTGAGCTAATAAATATAAAGTACTGGATTGGCCAAAAAGTTCATGTTTTCCAACACAAACAAATTTCTTGGCCAAGCAATACTTAGATCAATGTCTATAATAAGGGTTCAATAGTTGCTGGCTATCCTGATTGCTTTTACTATTATTATATTATTACTTATACATATTACCTATAGTTGGGGTTCATGGGAGAAGATCTAATCAGCTACAGAAAAAAATCAAGAAATTATAATTTCTCTACATAACCAAGTAGTATGGATTAAAATTTGTATCCCTGCCACATAAATAATGAATCTAAGTGATAAAGATGATATAAAACAGATCAAAAGACAGGTTTTAAAAAATACAACAGAATGGTACCAATTTTAAAATTTTAATAGAATGGACCACATTCCGAAAAAAATATGAATTACCTATATTAGCTCAAGAAGTATGCCAGGCAGAAAAGAAGTACTTCAACAGAAGCTGAAAAATTCATCAAAGAATTACCTCAAAAAGGATTATGACCAGATGATTTAATCAGTAAATTCTTTCTAACTTATCTCAAGGGACAACACCAGAATGTATAACTCTAATAAGACTTGGAAAATGCTCCCCAATTCACTGGAAAACTGCTACCTATAATATGCAACCTTCAACAAATAAAACTAAAGGCCAATATTTTTCTCTAAAGCTTTGTTACTCCAAGATTTTTTAGTACCTCTGATATGCTGTGAAACTCCAATAGGAGGGCTGCAGGAAACAGTACTGTTCTGCAATTCAGAGATTTCTTCCTGGGTCCCCAGAGCCGTCTGATGGTCACGCAGAACGACCCGGGAACCTTGCAAGTGCCAGTGTCTGTGCTAAGTCACTTAGGTCGAATCCAGCGCTTTGCAACCCTATGGACCCACCTGGTTCTTCTGTCCATGGCATTCTCCAGGCAAGAATATTGGGGTGGGTTGCCATGCCTGCCTCCAGGAGACCTTCCCAACCCAGGGACCAAACCTGCAACTCTTATGTCTCCTGCATTGGCAGGCGGGTTCTTTACCACTAGTGCTGCCTGCAAAGCCCACATGGAAACCTTAAGTCACCTAATCAGAATATTAAGATGGTCTGGGAGGCAAAGATATACAGAAACATACATAGAGGAAAAGGCATTCACAAGAAATACACAGAGGAAAAGAGACAGTATACAAAATTGCCCTCAAATTACTAGCAAGGCTGAGGCTCAAAGCAGGGTAGTCTGCTGGTGAAAATGTAAACTGATTAAACTCATCCAGGAAGCAACTGGCCAAATGTATTAATACTTAGAATCTAAAATGCACATACTAAATGACCAATCATTCAGCTTGTATCAGTCTATCCTGAAGAACTGAAAATGAATATATAGATTTACATACAGGGATGTACTTCATAGAATTATTAACAGCCAACAAAACAGAAACCAATCTAAATGACTAAAAAACAGATTAAGGCACATTCATATGATAAATTATGCAACAGTTAAAAGCAATGCTTTGCAAAAAAATAAATGACATGAATATGTATATGCTTTTAGGGGAAAAAGGCAGAACAAAATACAATATACAATCTTAAGTATATTTCAAAAATGTGTGTACATGAGAAAAACTACTGGAAGAATATAGACCAAAACATTAATATGATCTCTGTATGGTGGAACTTTGAGGAAATATTTTTAAATACATTTCTCATATCATCTAGCTATCTGCACTAAGAATGGATTACTTTTATAACAGGCAAAAAAAAAAAAAAAAAACCACGATAAAATTCAAATAATCATTGCACATGGATATATACTTCTAAGAGTGAAAAGGGGTTAAAAAAAAAAAAGTCTCCATTCACTGAGGACAAAAACATTCCCAACACTGAGCACAGAATTCTATGCTCCCAAACGTGAATCTCACACCCGTGCACGTGAAAGCAGGAAGAGAGAAAGCAAACCAACCAAATCCAACAGACAGGTTGAGCTGCTTCTCCGGGTTTTCGACACACCATTATCGCGAGGGAACTCGGCACCCATTTTTAAAAGTGCAGCTGTTTTCATATCTCCCTTGGTTCGATGAACATCCACATGGAGGGACAGGCTTTACAGGGGAGGTTGAGCCAGTGTGATAGTTACACGCGCGTGTATGCACACGCATCCTTTCTCTCTGTGTCTGTCTCTCTCACACACACACACAAATCCACACAATCGTGTGGTCCCAAGCAGACAACTCCCAAGCGAGAACTGAGAGTGCAGCCGCGCCCCATCCCCGAGCCGCCGGTACCTGTTCCCCGTGCGCGGGGGCAGGGTCGCCGAGCTCCGGAGCTTCCTCGGAGCAGCGGGGCTGCTGTGGGTGCCTCCCTGCTTTCTTCCACCAAGAACCTGCACAACCGTGAAGAAAACTAAGTTGAGGAGCAGTTGGCAGCCGGGCTCGGCACCGCGCTCGCAGCCAGGCGGCCAGGGCATCCTAGCGCGCCCTGGCTGGCGGCGCAGCTTCCCAATCCCGGAGTTTGAAGCGGCTCAGGGCGGGAAGGAAGAGAAAGAAGGGAGAGCTCGGGTGACCCGACGGCAGGTCCGGCCCCGCAGCTCCCTCGCCACCCTGGCCGGTTCCCCTCCGCCCCAGTCGGTGTCCAGTCGGTGCTAGGGTCGCCCCTGCGACACCTCCCACTCATCCTGCGCTGCCTCCCGGACTCCCCCGTCCCACCCCACCCCCAGGCCGCCGCTGCCCGTCGACTAGTCCTCGCAGCTGGCCAAAGTCTGCGCACCCGAGAGGAGCGGCGGAGCGGCTAG
>SJXQ01010311.1:0-72029 GCA_006408695.1 Aepyceros melampus | reverse complement strand
CGGCGATCCGCTGGCGGTGAAGCGGCGCCCGGCTCGCCTCCTCTTCTCCCGAAGGCGCTCCGAGCTGCTGCGGGCGCTGGTCGCCGCCGCCGCCGCCGCTGCTTCTGCCGCCGCCGCGCGGGGTCACCTGAAGGTTGGGGCTCGGGAGCTGGACGCCTCGCTGATTGGGCTCCAACTTTTGTGCGCCCTCACCTGCCCCCGAGCGGTCGCGCGTTCTTCCCCGATGCCCACGCAGCCCACCGGGCTGACCGCACCTGGCTCTGCGCCCCTGCGGAGGAGGGCTGCGGTTCCTAGAGGCTGGAGAGGAGACAGGAAAGGGCCCACTTCAAAAACTTTACAAACAGTGTAGTCGCTCTGCGGGATTGTCCCACGCGGAGAGGCTGCTGGGCACTTGAGAGGAGCCTCCCGGTGTTTGAAGGGAGATTCAGATGCACGGCGAATGGCTTTCCAGGGACCAGGCAATCTTTAGGGATAGGGCAAACTACCGACCGCAGGCCAAATTCTTCCCCGGCCCGTCTTTGTGAATAGTTTCATTGCAACACCTTTCTGTCCATTCCTCTGTATTATCTGTCTATGACTTCGTGGATCTAGGACCACTTTTGCGCTTCAAAGGCAGAACTGAGTCGTGGACCCAAAGATCACACGGCCCACAAGAGCCTAAACTATTGACTATCTGGCCTTTTTCAGAAAAAGTTGGCAGATTCCCGCTCTAATTAATATTGGGCTGGATCATACTGGTTAGCATGTCATTGATTAGTTAGTATTTCGTGTGCTAGAAGAGAGTGAACTCCTGACAATGTGAGATAGTATGGTTTCCCGGTTATTTATTAAGGTTAGACCAATAATTACTCATTAGGCCCTAAACTATCCTGTCTGCACGTGGCCCAAAGCCGTACTTTGCAACCTCCCTGGGTTTTGCTCCTGATGCCGAACTCTTTCTCTTTTTTCAACTTTTTATTTTGTATTGGAGTATAGCCAATTAACAATGTTGTGATAGTTTCAGGTGGACAGCCATACATACAAGGTATCCGGTTCTCCTCCAAACTCCCCTCCTGTCCAGGCTGCCCAAACCCTAAACCCTGTAGTGATTATACAGGGGCTTAATGGACTATTCAGTCTGCTTCTATATATATTTGAGATTTTTCCCAACAGCAACTCTTGACCTCTACCATCCTGTGAAGACCTTGATAAACGTGCTTTCATAGGTTTTAGTGCATTAACTTTCCCAAAAAACAAAAATATATTTCAACTGGACTCTCCTAGAGGCATAAAGTCTTAACCTGAAAAACCAATGTGAGAGCCTCTAAGAAGCCAGTAGCTCAGACAGCTCAATAAAGCTGTCGCCAGTGATTTCATCACAGGAGAAATCACATGTATCAAGAAGAGAAATTCAAGGCTGCCTACTTCCTTTCTACTAATTCTGCATTTACTCCAATTAAAAATGCTTGGGTGAAAACACATCAGAACTTTGCACGTAATAGTTGACCAATAAATGTTTGGTTAACATATAAAGCACCTCAGAATTCATGCTTTTCTTAAAGAGAAAAATAAAAAAACTGAAGATGAATGTGACTATTAATAGAAACAGGATTTCCTTCCATAGAACGCTATGCTGTTAAAATATGTTCAATCAATAAAGTTGCTACTGTGACTTAAGACTGACATCTTAGGGATCTTCAGGGATCTAGCTGCTTATCTGAGAATGATACGATAAAATAATGCTATCTTCAGATAATGCTAGAATAATAATCCAATTATATGTGTTTGAAAGTTCATGCATTATTAGATAAGTACAATAGGGCACAATTAACTTGAAAATGGAAACGTTGTCTTGATTTGGAAGATAGTCTGAATTTTTTTCCTCTTAGAGCAGAATTGTGCAGACAGCTCACACTGAAGATGGTTTCCAGAAAGAAAGTAAAGGGCATTATTGTATCAGCCAGGAAGCTGCAATTTCACCTAATTTACTAAAGTTTAATATTTCAGCACAGCTGGGCTCAAGGCAACAGCAGAAGAGTCAGCCTTGCACTGGGCTCCCTAAACACCTTGCTGCAAATGAAGTTACTTTTTATCAAGCCAATGGCTATCAGCAGGGGACTCACAAAAGCCCATTTTAATTGGAAAACCAAGTGTAAATTTGCAATGGGAATTCTGAACCAAGTGTTAAAATTTGACAGTAGGGATCTTTACCACCAGGTTTGTAATTGAAGACTTTGGTTGGTAAAATATGAATTATCTTGCTTATCCTTGAGAGATCAAAGAACCTGACAAAAACATGAGTCCTTAAATATTATCAGCCACAGAACCAATACTGGGAGTATGTACAGTTGGTGACAACAGTCACAGATTTGACCAGCAGCCCGAAAGATCTGAACCCTTAGAAAATCAAGGTGATTTGCAGAAGCCCAGGCTGGTGCATGAACCTATCTTCCTCTCCCAGTTTACCCAGTTTTGCCTTTGTTATTTTTTAATTCATCATTACAAGTGCCTTTATGTTCATCAAATAATTTATAAAAATGATGGGGGAGTACTGATTTATAAAAAATGTCCAAGTCATTGAAAATCTTTCTGGAAGTTGTTGTTTCTCATTTTGGGGTGTATGGTTTTAAGTATTTCCCTCTGCATGGATTTGGGGATTCATGAAAAATTCCAACTATCAAGTGTCTATTACATCTACTGGAATACACAAATGGAAACTTTCAATAGAGGGGAAGGAAAGAATGCCTTGAGAAACACGGAAAATTGATGTGGCAAAGAATTTTTCCTTCATTTGGGTGACATTTTTATCTCCCTGTCTAGAAAAGATGGTTTCTGATGTCTTCAGGCTGCTTGATTGGTTTTAGTAATTTTAGAGATTTGTGAGGACTGCAGGACAATGGCACATTCATAAATATTAAACTACTCCCTGGGGGAGGGAATTCATAAGGACAGCAAGGCTATATCTTTTTGACAAATCAGAGGATATAAATAAAAGTAGAAATAACTTCAAGAAGTCAACAACCTTGTGGAGGGAGCTATATTTTCAAATATATTTTATTGCAGATTTTTCCTATTACTAATTGAATATTTAAGTATCAAAGCAATTCCATATATAAAGTCATTTTAACTTTAAAGATAAGAATATTTAGGATGATATACAAATACCATTTAGGTTTTATAGATATATACATATATATTTATTTATATGAAAAGCAATTTGTAGTACAACTAAAACTACCCCCCAAAAGTTATTGTTCACAGTAAAAAATAGAATTTAATGTGAAAAATATCTAAACTTCTAAAAATTATTTCCCTGAAATCCACTTAAAAGGTCATGTGTTGTATGATATCATAAGTGAAACGAATCGCCAGTCTAGGTTTGATGCAGGATGCAGGATGCTTGGGACTGATGCACAGGGATAATCCAGAGAGAGGGTGTGGGGCGGGAGGGGGGAGGTGGGGGTTGGGATTGGGAGTTCATGTACACTCGTGGCTGATTCATGTCGATGTATAGCAAAACGAATACAGTATTGTAAAGCAAAACAAACTAAAAAATAAAAATCAATTTAAAAAAAAAAGGTCATGTGTGTGTCTGCATGTTAGTCATTCAGTTGTGTCCGACTCTTTGCAACCCTATGGACTGTAAGTGGCCAGGCTCCTCTGTCCATGGAATTCTCCAGCAAGAATACTGAACTGGATTGCCATTCCCTTCTCCAGTAAAAGGTCATAAAGGACCAAAAGACAGAGATGGAACCGCATTTATCCTGAAACTATAAAATGGCCACAATCCCATTCCATGAGCCCCCAAGAATGCCTGCTACAGATGAACTAATTGGACAAGAATACTAAGTTCAAGACTCAGCTCCTGTATTTATGACTTAGATTTCTAGAAAAGAAATGAAGAAGTTTTAGAAGGTTCTTCAGTTCAGTTCAGTCTCTCAGTCGTATCCGACTCTTTGCGACCCCATGAATCGCAGCACACCAGGCCGCCCTGTCCATCACCAACTCCCGGAGGTTCTCCTACTACTCAATTTGGACAAAGAAAGGCTGGGAGTAGGACCCAACAAAAATGAGCAGCCAACAGTGGGGCTGACCAGGGCTACTGTGTTAAAGAGAGATGGTGACCAGTATTGCTGCTTTCATTGAACATAGCTTTCTAGTCATTACATCTAGGAATGATGACCTAGAGGCAGTGATAATCTTTTTTTAAAGTCTTTATTGAATATGTTGCAATATTACTTCTGTTTTATGTTTATGGCTTTTTGGCCATGAGGCAAGTGGTATCTTAGCTCCTTAACCAGGGATGAAACCTGCACCCCCTGCACTGGAAGGTGAAGTCTTAACCACCGGACCACCAGGAAGTCCCTAGGTAGAGCTAATCTTAAAGAGATGATAAAAAAGAATTTTCTCACTAATGATTAAAATCACTTTACTAAAGAAAAATGAATATTTAATAAATAAATGGTTCTTGAAACACTGATTATCCTGCCTAATTTCAGAGTTTGTAAAGCTGTTTCAACAGAATTGGAGGGTGGATGTTATATGTGCCAAACCAGTCATATTTCTCTCCTCAGTTTCTCTTCCCTACCTCTACATTCCATACAACCTAAACTACAAGCAGATAAATAATGAAACAAAAATATCCCATAGCAAGCCTTTAATGCAAAACTAAATCTTGACAAGTAGGCAAATAAAAAGGAAGAACTACCGAAGATTTTCACAATATTCCTGGCAAGTAGCAGAAAGAAACAGGCATAATTTATTTCAAAGATGAGTAAGCAGAAAAAAAAATCATGCAAAAGTTCTGCAAAATATAAGATGAATGAAAAGCAATGTAACCGATAGAAAAGCAAATGAAGAATACATGTTGGAAAGACTTACAATAGAAAACAGCAGAATATTTAAGCAAAGATCCCTTTGTATTCCCAAGAAAAAATGAAATATAATGTAAGCACCATGAAAGAAGGACCCAAAGAAGAATTAAGAATTGAAAGACAAGATAGCAAGGGATTAGGAGGAAAAGCAAGCTGATGACAGTAAGAAAACAAAGCCAAAAAACCATTGCAGAACTTAGAACTACCTTTGGAAGACTGAGGAAGAGAATTTAGGTGCAAAAATCTGAATTAGTGTCCAGAGATTAGGCTGATGACAATTGCAGAAAATACAACCAAAAGGGGCAAATGAAACAAGACTGAACCAAAGTAACAGACAATGATAACAAGAAAAAAACAGGAGCTATAAGAGTGAAAGCATGCCAACTCCTTGTCTTATTCAGAAGATCAGTAGAAATAGTAATTACTTCTATATATTGTTAAGTCAAATATGTACTATTTATTTTATGTTCCAACAACACAAGAGATGACTCTACACATGGACATCACCAGATGGTCAATATTGAAATCAGATTGATTATATTCTTTGCAGCCAAAGATGGAGAAGCTCTATACAGTCAGCAAAAACAAGACCTGGAGCTGACTGTAGCTCAGATTATGAGCTTCTTATTGCAAAATTCAGACTTGAATTGAAGAAAATAGGGAAAACCAGTAGACCATTCAGGTATGACCTAAGTCAAATCCCTGTGATTATAAAGTGGAAGTAAGAAATAGATTCAAGGGATTAGATCTGATAGACAGAGAACCTGAAGAACTATGGACAGAGGTTTGTGACACTGTACAGGAGGCAATGATCAGAAACATTCCCAAGAAAAAGAAATGAAAAAAGGACAAAATGGTTGTCTTAGAGGTGTTACAAATAGCTATGAAAAGAAGAGAAACGAAAGGCAAAGAGGAGAAGGAAAGATATACCCATTTGAATGCAGAGTTCCAAAGAATAGCAAGGAAAGATAAGAAAGCCTTACTAAGTGAACAATGAAAAAATAAAATAAAGGAAAACAATAGAATGGGAAAGACTAGAGATCTTCTCAAGAAAATTAGAGATACCAAAGGAACATTGCATCCAAAGATGGGCACAATAAAGAACAGAAATGGCAAGGACCTAACAGAAGCAGAAGATATTAAGAAGAGGTGGCAAGAATACACAGAAGAACTATACAAAGAAGATCTTAATGACCCAGATAACCATGATGGTGTGATCACTCACCTAGAGCCAGATATCCTGGAATGTGAAGTCAAGTGGGCCTTAGGAAGCATCACTTGAACAAAGCTAGTGGAGGTTTTGAAATTCCAGCTGAGCTATTTCAAACCCTAAAAAACGATGCTGTTAAAGTGCTGCTGCACTCAATATGCCAGCAAATGTGGAAAACTCAGCAGTGGCCACAGGACTGGAAAAGGTCAGTTTTCATTCCAATCCCAAAGGAAGGCAGTGCCGAAGAATGCTCAAACTACTGCACAATTGTACTCATTTTAGATAACCATGATGGTGTGATCACTCACCTAGAGCCAGATATCCTGGAATGTGAAGTCAAGTGGGCCTTAGGAAGCATCACTATGAACAAAGCTAGTGGAGGTTTTGAAATTCCAGCTGAGCTATTTCAAACCCTAAAAAACGATGCTGTTAAAGTGCTGCTGCACTCAATATGCCAGCAAATGTGGAAAACTCAGCAGTGGCCACAGGACTGGAAAAGGTCAGTTTTCATTCCAATCCCAAAGGAAGGCAGTGCCGAAGAATGCTCAAACTACTGCACAATTGTACTCATTTCACATGCCACCAAGGTAATACTCAAAATCTTTCAAGCTAGGCTCCAATAGTTCATGAACCAAGAACTTTCAGGTGTTCAAGCTGGATTTGGAAAAGGCAGACAAACCAGAGATCAAATTGCCAACATTCACTGAATCACAGGAAAAGCAAGAGAATTCCAGATAAACATCTACTTCTGCTTCATCGACTATACCAAAGCCTTTGACTGTGTGGATCACAACAAAGTGCATAAAATTCTTAAAGATGTGGGAATACCAGACCACCTTACCTGTCTCCTGAGAAACCTACATGCAAGTCAAGAAGCAGCAGTTAGAAACAGATATGGAACAACAGACTGGTTCAAAACTGGGCATCAAGGCCATATATTGTCACCCTGCATATTTAACTTATATGCAGAGTACATCATGCAAAATGCCAGACTGGATGAACTACAACCTGGAATCAAGATTTCAGGGAGAAATATCAATAATCTCAGATATGCAGATGACATCTCTCTTACTGCAGAAGCGAAGAGGAACTATAGAGCCTCTTGATGAAGGTGAAAATGGACATGAGTTTGAGCAAGCTCTGGGAGATAGTGAAGGATAGGGAGGGCTGGAGTAGAGCAGTCCATGGGGTCACAAAGTTGGACACAGGTGAGTAACTGAACAACAATGTTATGTTATTTTTTTGGCTGCACCATGCACTGTGTGGGATCTTAGTTCCCAGACCAGGAATCCAAACCAAGCCCCCTACACTGGAAGGCAGAGTCTTAACCACTGGCCTGCTAAGGAAGTCCCTGCATTGTTTAAATGTTAAGACATCCAATGTAATACGTGAGGTGATGGGTGTGTTAATTAAATCAATTATGGGGATTCTTTCACAGTGTAAAATATATTAAAAATCATCACATTGTATACTTTAAATGTATTACAACATTGTCAATTATACCTCAATAAAGCTGAAAAAAAAAGACCATTATAAAGTAAAAACACTCATAAACCAGGGAGGAGAAAAGAAAATAGAGAAAAACCAACCCACTCAACAGAAGACAGAAAAAGAATGTGGAGAAAAGTAAGTAAAAATAAATAAGTAAAAAGTTAAAAATAAAGCACAAAATAAGATGATATAAATGCAAACATATCAGTCACTAAAATAGATATATGTAAACTAAAGATAAAAGACAGAAATTTACAGATTAGGTAAAAATAAAATGACACAGAAAAGATGAAAGTAACAGTATGTAAAATTATATGCAAAGGAAATACTAACCAAAAGAAAAATTTTAAATATCAGATTGCTGGGGTCTAGCCCCAGTGGATCCAGGAAATTCAAAGCGGGGATGGAGTCAGAGTCTGAGAAAGGACTATTTAATTAGGAATATAAAGAGAGATTAGGAAAGAATAGGGTAATAGGAAAATTAGTGGAGAAAAGAGGCTGAATAACCTGGTTTATGCAGAAAACTAATAAAACCTCAGGACAAGAGGTTTGCACTATCTACGTTAGGCTACCAGCGCCCATTTGAATAGCGGAGGGTGCCCCGCCTTGGGCTCCCTCTCTCATGGGTCTTAGAAGCCAGGGCAATAAGTAGACTTGGCAAGCCTCCGCGCTCCAGATGGGAATTCAGCCCAAAAAGGAGTAAGAAAATAAGTCATGGGGGAAACCAGTCTTTCCAGTGAGTGGCCCATCCTTTATTGTCCAGAAAGGCCTTTTATACTTTTGATTGTACATAGAGATCAATGGATAATACAAAATTAAGCAGATAGAGGTTTGCGCCATCTACATTAGGCCACCGGCGCCCACTTGAATAGTGGAGGGTGCCTCACCTTGGGCTTCCTCTTGCATGGGTCTTAGAATCCAGGGCAAGTAAGTAGATATGGCGAGGCTCCACGCCCCAGATGGGAATAGCCAGAAAATAGAGTAAAGAAGACATGGGGGAAACCCGTCTTTCCAGAAACTGGCCCCTTGTTTATTGTCCGGAAAGGCTCTTTATACTTTTGGTTGTACATAGAGATCAATGGATAAAACAAAATCATGCAGCGTCAGCAGCCCTGACTCTTATTGAGACCAGGCTTTCTCTCTGCATACCTAGCTGTATACACAAGTCTTAGGTGATTTACATCATCTTCTGGCCAGAAGGCCAATTAACATTTTATGGCCCTTTTCTGATAAGGGTCTGTCAACCAGAAAACTTATATGCCTTAATAGTGTTGTTCTTCCCGAAGTCTGGTGCCACTCTCAGAAAGCACTAAATAAAGTTACATTCTTACATAGCAAGGACACAACAATTTATAACAAAGAAAGAGTACAATGATTTATAACAAAGAGAAAATTAACTCAAAAGTCTAGTGTTGCTAACATCAAAACAACTATATTCCTTTTTCTATATCCCAATTACATTGATTAATATCCTTCAGGTGCCTAAAAGATAAAGAATATGGAGGCCTGGCAGCAAACAGTAACTCAACAATGAAACCCTTCAGCAAACTAATTCTTAGCTCTAAAAGGCTCTATATCTTTAAGATGTTTTAAGCTTTGTGCCTCTCCCGGTTGGGGGGCTGTAAACAATCACAAGTTGTAAAAGTCTCCAACTGTCAGGCAAGTTAGAGAGCCATCAGAGGGATTTGAACTGAAACACTCCTTTCATATGCAGGAGACTAGTTGGAGCTCTAAGTTAACTTTTTCCAGAGAAAGGTGGTCAGGGATAGCCCCCGTAATGTCAGAAGAGTATAGTATAGCAGACAGTAAACAGACAGATTTTGGTTTCGCGGTAGATGCTCAGGCAGAGGACCCCCTTGAGACCTGACTTGCCTTGCCCCATCAGGTCTCTCTGCATGAACTTGTCATGGGTGGGATCTCTTGTGCTGGCTCCGGGCAAGTGATTTATACACAGTGCTCATATATGCTCTGTATACTCTAGCACACAGTAAGTTTTCCATAAAAAGTAGTATTATTAAATAATAAGTAAATTATTATTTTTAACTATAAACAGTATTATTATTGATGTGGTAGTCAAAGATGGTATGTGAGTTTCTGGGAGGGTATAAACTTCTTCACCTCCTTCAGAGATAAAATTTGCATATTTTTCTCATTCTTTTCATCTTCTAATTCATTTTCCTCTTTGCTGCCAAAGTAACTATTTAAAAACACAATTAGCACTATTGTATGTTATATGAAAGTTGTTCAGAGAATAAATCCTATGAGTTCTCATCACAAGGAATTTTTTTCTATTTATTTAATTTGTATCTGTATGAAATGATAGACCTTTGCTAAGTCTATTGTGTAATCATTAGCTGTATATACTAAACTTATACAGTGCTGTATGTCAGTTGTGTCTAAATAAGACTGAAAGGGGAAAAAATAAAAACACAAATTAGGTGATGTCATTCCCCTGCCTCTATCCTTTCAAAGGTTTTCCCTTAGACTTAGATTACAAGCTCAACTTCCTGCCGTGGCTTTTGAAAACTTTCTTGCTTCTCTGGTGTCATCAACCTTACCATGGCTACACTGACCTTTCTCAAAAATGACAACCTTTTCCCATCTTCCTTTGCACATACTTCTCCCTTCATCAGGTTGGATCTATCTCCTTGAACTATGTCCTCTGCTCAGAAGACATCTCCACAGAGAAATCTTCTCTGGTCACCCTTGGTGGTTCTATTGTCTTTCACCGCAGCCTGGCTGTGTCCCTTTTCACTTGTCTGTATGTCCTCTGTCTAACTTTATAAGCCCCACAGTGGCAGAGAACTTATGACTTTCTGCATTGTTGTATAGCCAATGTCGGAGTGGTGCCTAGCTTATAGTAGGCACTCAATAAATATTTGCTGGAATGAATGTATCAATAAATAAACTCTTCCATTAGGGAGCTCTCCTAAATGTCAAGGTCAATGGGAGTTCAAAGTACTTTGACAGTAGTTGGGGATTGCTTTTTATAATTGATATGTTCCTGAAAATTCATGCCTGCTGCTGCTGCTGCTAAGTCATTTCAGTTGTGTCTGACTCTGTGCGACCCCATAGACAGCAGCCCACCAGGCTTCCCCATCCCTGGGATTCTCCAGGCAAGAACACTGGAGTGGGTTGCCATTTCCTTCTCCAATGCATGAAAGTGAAAAGTGAAAGTGAAGTCACTCAGTCGTGTCCGACTCTAGCGACCCCATGGACTGCAGCCCACCAGGCTCCTCCATCCATGGGATTTTCCAGGCAAGAGTACTGGAGTGGGGTGCCATTGCCTTCTCCAGAAATTTCCTGCGTAAACCATTCTAATATGTTAAATAATTACAGTTTTAAATTGAGTTGTATGGTATCAAGATGATTTAGTTTCCTTCTGAGTGAGCTTCAGTAGGCAGAACAATTAGCTAGAATACATTAACTTGCTGTTCTTCATTGCTCTCAGAATCCCGGATCGAATAGCTCAGGAAACACTAGATTATACCTGAGGGTTGGTTTGGTGGTTCAGTGCTTTCCTTTTAATATTGACTCATATGCATCAGTTAAAAAAAACTTTAGGTCAACTTGAGTTGAAAATCTTAGACTGAAGGTTCATTTATGGAGCAGAAACAAAACAATGATAAGTATGTCTAGAGAAAAAGGGCCAGAATAGTGATTCAGAATCTGTTCATGTGAAGAATAGTTGGGGCACCTGGTGGTGTGAGGGCCCTGAGTGTGCACCACAGCCACCCGCAAATGCTCCTGGGCCAAGACCCGAAGAGCAGTTTTTCTCTGTCCTTCCACAGGGCAAAGAGAAAACCAGAAACTGAAAGTCATAAAGAAGTAAAGTCTAACTTGACTAAGAACTTCATGAATACTAAAGTTGTCCTGTCATTGTGTTAGTCACTCAGTCATGTCCAACTCTTTGTGACCTTATGGACTGTAGCCCTCCAGTCTCCCTCTGTCCATGGAATTCTCTAGACAAGAATACCAGAGTGTGTAGCCATTCCCTTCTCCAGGGGATCATCCCAACTCAGGGACTGAACCCAGGTCTCCCACATTGCAGGCAGATTCTTTACCATCTGAGCCAGCAGGGACCCCCTACTAAAGCTGTGTATATATGGAAATGTTGTCTCAAGAAATGGTGAGTTGTTATTACTAGAGGTATTTCAATCAACTGATGAGGACTTAGTGGAGTCACTGTGACAAGGACTCTAGCATCTTATGGTCAATTAGTTTCTTGTGGATGAAGGGGCAGGTTCAACAGTGGCTCATGGTTCTAATTCAAGGAACTCTAAAAACCTATGAAAAATGATGAAAAAAAAATTAAATTTACCATGACTTTTTTTCAGGGACACTTTTATATTTGCTTTGGGAATAATAGACAATTCAGTTGGGGGCCTGTGGGAGTTGTGCTGACGTCCAATGGATCCAGTAGCTGCAAACGGTCACCTAACTCTTGAGAAAGGATGAGCTGAGTTACCTGCAGGACTTCTCTTTTGCCCAGTGGGGCTTGTACGTTGGAACCCTGCTAGCCAAAGCCCTCTTTTTCTCTCTTATAACTGTCAGGTTCTCCCCTAAATAAATGTTAAAGAAATGCTTACAGTGTATCACCTTGGGGAAACGTTAAATTATCTGCTGGAAACACCTCTGTGTCTTGATTGGCTTAGCTCTTGCTCAGAGTTGAAAGGTTTATGGTAGAAAGTAGAACTTTTGACTCTAGGTATTTAACTCATTGACAGGAGATATATTAACATATCTTTCGTTACCTGAATGTTATCACCAGAGATGTTTCAATATTCACTTACATAACAAGTCACTGGCCATAGAAATTAGTTTCTGCAAAAAGTTCCCAGTCAATATTGTGTTAAGATCTGCCTGCTTTTCACTCTGAATTCTGTGTTTTGCTTCTAAAATCACAATTGGAATTCTGTGTTGCTATCTTCTACTCACCTTGTGTTCATCTTTTAAGCTTTTGGTTTTGCTAAAATCCTGGTAGCTAAATAAAAGTTCTAGGCATATTTTGTTTCAGCCACTCTGAAGGAGAAAAAAAAGTGTTGACAGAAACAAGAGGTATTTAAAATTTCTGTTTTTGGAAGACACAATTGATTCATTTTTTATCAGTGCCCTAGGCTTCCTTTTTAGAAGTAGCAGACTTCCTAGAATAATGAGTTGATACTCTAGCCCCATTATTTAAAGTTACGGTAAATGTTTCCTGTCATTTCAAATACACAGATAAAGTTTTCCTCTTTTAACTCTATCCATTTACTAAAGACAGCCAAATCACCAAGATGGCCTCTAGGTGAATAGTCAAGATAGGCACCAAAGTTGATATAGGAATGAATTTTTAAAAATATTTGCTATACTGGAATTACAAAACCTCTTCTCCACCATTCAATTTATATTCAAAATTGCTACTACTACTGGCGTTAAATTACTACAGCATTGTTGAGTTTGATTTCTACTGCTAACCTTTTAGTAAAAAAAATAACAGATTTGTTTATAATGTAATTTTAGAAGGCTTACTATATTCTTAAAGACATGATTTTGTAAGACAGCATGTGCCACTCACCTATGGAAATAATAAGATCCTGAAATAATCTTAAAAGCCAATTGAAAATTATGGTTAAAACAATTTTTGAAGAATTCATAAATTAGGTAGTCCACATAAACTTAATTACTGTTTTTTACTGCTAATTTGTTTATTAGAGATTTTTGTCTATGTACCAAGAACTCTAATTGTGTCACATTTGAAAATAAATGGAAACATGGCAGAAAAAAATTTTTTTCATGATTATATTTTTAAAGAATTTTTATGGATCAGTAGTCAAAAAGAGGCTTTGTTGCTAAATACCAAGTAAAAATTCAGAAAGTCATCTGCCACTTATTTCCCTGATTTTATCTGCTAACTAGGAAACAGCAGTCTTTTCAGCTACAGCTTGCTGTCTACCTGGCTGTTTAGGTGTTCAGTTGTATCACAGTTCACTTCTCAACCTCAGGCAACATGGGTGATTGAGTCTGCTTAAGGCCATTACATATAAAACATCAAATGATAAGTAAGGTTCCATTTTATGTGCCAGAATGGCTCAAAGTATGGATAATAGTCAGATAACTCATATTGTTTTTATTTTCCAAAGACACAATGCTGTTGAATCAGGACACAGGAGCTCAAATCTCCCTGAAAATGCCTTGTCAAATTACTGACAAAGTCTCAAGCACACATTTTTCATCAGACTCAGTGGAGTAGTTTGTTTACTTTTATCCTCAATTGTATGGATGTGACTAGAATTTAGATTTAGTGCTAGTGTTTCACTGCATTCAAAAATCCCTATATCAGGCATCACCTCGTGATGTGCAAAAATATCAAAACAGCTGCAAAAAATAATTGAACGATTGCAAATTTCTTTTGTGACTTGTTAATTCTCTATCCCAGGGGCCCTGGTAAGATGTCAAGTATTAACGAGAATTAAGATCATGTTGTGTAGAAGGTTATGGAATTTTATATTCCCTTTTAGGGGTGTTTGTGTGGTTTTACATTATTCATACTTGTCTGAATTCGAGCTGTGTTTATCTGTGGGCATTTCCTCAGGTTCTCTATTTTAAGGGTGACATTTTACTATTGATAGATAAGCAAGACACTTATCCCCTGGAGAAGGAAATGGCAACCCACTCCAGCATTCTTGCCTGGAAAATCCCATGGATGGAGGAGCTACGTGGGCTACAGTCCACAGGGTCGCAAAGTGTTGGATACAACTGAGTGACTTCACTTTCTTTTCATCCATAGGAGTTTTACTGCCACTTTCCCTTATGTGGGAATTATTTCAGGATTCAACCACATAGAACTTGGGGGCAGCGAGGGAGGAGGAAACATGTGAGCAAAGAGAGAGCGAGCTTTTGTACAAATCATTAAGTTGGGAGTTAGGTAGTGGTAATTCTGTTCCCAACTTTGCTACTGACAGCTTTGTTCCAAGAGGCCACCAAATTATTCTCTGCATGTTATTCTTTTACTTCACAAACAAATATTTTTGGAGTGCTTATTGTATACTGTATTTGGCAGCAAACAAAATAGACAAGATCCTTGACGTCATGAACCACATATTATATTGGAAGAAGATCAGCAATGAGCAAATAAATAGATTAAAAAAATTTTTTTAATAATACTATGTCAGGTACAGATATATTATTGATAAATGCAGTGGAAAAAATGAAAAAAAAAGTGGAGAGCTTTGGAGAGTGTGGGTATGATGACAAAGGGTTAGATTTTAAGTAAAGTGTCATTCAGGAGAATCTCACTGAGAAAAAGATATGGAAACCCAGGATCCATGAAGATATGGGAATCCAGGAAGTGAGGAGAGCCAGATATCCTGAGTCCTGTGATATCTGCCCCAAATGGGAAAAAGGGCATGATGGAAACAACCTTGCAAGCGGATACTGTTGGCAAGGATGCAAGTGTTGGGAGTAGATATAAGGGAGAGTTGGAGGGTCTTGCCAGACACGTGCAGAGCTTGGGAGCTCCCTTTCACTTCTGACAGTTTTTTCAACAAAGATGTTAGGAAAGTTATTAATATATTCCTTTAGCAAGCATTTATTGGCACCTACAATGTGCTAGGTGCATTGTTTGATGCTGAGGATACTTTGATGAATAAAACACATTTTGCCTTCAAGGGACTCAGGCTAATAAGGGACCAGACATGAAAACAATTACGTTAACGTCCAAAGCAATCAGTTTAAAAAGGTGTGTGTTATGGGGACAACACAGAGAGTCTCTTTCCATTTGGCAGTATTAGGGAAGGCTGCTCCAAGGGAGGAAGTAATAGCTGAATTATATTTTGGAGGATAAACAGAAGTTTGCCATGTGGACAAGGTGGAAAAAGAGAGCAGCCTAAATCTATTTTCTATTAGGGGAACTACAACTAGCTTAATTTTATGAGAACAAAAAATAAGAGAATAAATGGATGTGAGGGAGGTTGGGGAAGTAAAGTTAGTGATACTTAGTAATCAATTGCACATGAATGGTGAGGGTGAAGCAAAGGTTTGTAGGCTTAGGGACTTGGGTAAACAGTATTACCACCAAGAAAGTCGTTTATCTCAAAGGAAGACTCGTGGCTATGGTGGTGGTGGGAGATAGCAGGGTGTTGTTGACATCATGTCTTCATCTGGTTCAACAAGTGCATGACCATAATTTTCCTTTCAGTGGAGATAAAAGCAGCTTTCTTTCTGGAGGAGATGATGTGATTTATACTGTCCTCCAGTGCTATGCTGGTAAATTGGCTCCCTGGAAAATCAAAACTATTATTTGTAGCATTTGCTGATTTCTGTGGTATAAAGATTCCTACTAGATTTCAAGCTAATAATAGTTGAACAGTCTCCTCGCACAGCACTAATTTTGTCCCCTGAGAGGTATTTGTTGAGCTCCCGCTTGGTGTGAAGGATGCAGCCGTGTGCTGGCTCTTTCTCCTGTATTTCTCTTTATTCGCTTCCCACCCTCCTCCAGCCCACTCTTGCCCACAGGTTAGTTTTAACAGTAAGTCTGCATTCTAGCTTGTGGTGGCTCAGAGAGGCAGTCCTGATCCCCACATTTCTTCTTTACTGGTTACACAGTTTGGAATTGCCTGCCTCACTGTGAGAGGCTGTGGCTCCTATCAGGTGGCCTTCTGCACACAGCTGTCTCCGAGTTCCAGTAACTGCTTCTTCACCTTTTCCCCTGAATCTGGGATGCCAGCAGCAACCTGTCCCCACAGGCTGCACTACCCCTAGTTGGTTTTTTGAAATCTTTCCAGCATCTTTGTAAACGGGCCTTTCATTAAATGCTCTGCAGTGACCCTACTTGAGCAGGCTGTTTCTTTCATGCTGAAACTATGATTATTGCAAATGAAAAATAAGACAGACACAGTCCTGGATTTTTAAGGATTTCAGACTAATGTGACTAAAAAATACCTTGACTTCTCCCATGATCTCTCTTTTGGTGTGAGACACTGACACCCATAAATGTTCACCAACATGGTTTTCTATGCCCATGCCTAGTGAAGCTGGGAAGCAAGGGAACTTCTTTCCTGTTCCCATTATGCCCCACCTAAGCCATATGTCTCATGAAGTCGCTTGAGGCCACCAGAGATCTGGACGTAGGAAGCTGGTGCCATTGGTCCATCACAGAAAGAGCCATCTGTTGTTATTCATGTTTTCTGGCAGTGCTGATGAATTCATGCTCCTGTGTGATTTGTGAGTTTATCAGTTCAGTTCAGTTCAGTTGCGCAGTCGTGTCCGTCCGACTCTTTGTGACCCCATGAATCGCAGCACGCCAGGCCTCCCTGTCCATCACCAACTCCTGGAGTTCACTCAGACTCACGTCCATTGAGTCCATGATGCCATCCAGCCATCTCATCCTCGATCGTCCCCTTCTCCTCCTGCCCCCAATCCCTCCCAGCATCAGGGTCTTTTCCAATGAGTCAACTCTTTGCATAAGGTGGCCAAAGTACTGGAGCTTCAGTTTTAGTATCATTCCTTCCAAAGAAATCCCAGGGCTGATCTCCCTCAGAATGGACTGGTTGGATCTCCTTGCAGTCCAAGGGACTCTCAAGAGTCTTCTCCAACACCACAGTTCAAAAGCATCAATTCTTCTGCGCTCAGCCTTCTCCACAGTCCAACTCTCACATCCATACATGACCACAGGAAAAACCATAGCCTTGACTAGACGGACCTTAGTCGGCAAAGTAATGTCTCTGCTTTTGAATATACTATCTAGGTTGGTCATAACTTTTCTTCCAAGGAGTAAGCGCCTTTTAATTTCATGGCTGCAGTCACCATCTGCAGTGATTTTGGAGCCCAAAAAAACAAAGTCTGACACTGTTTCTACTGTTTCCCCAGAGCATTCTTTGGCATTGCCTTTCTTTGGAATTGGGATGAAAACTGACCTTTTCCAGTCCTGTGGCCACTGCTGAGTTTTCCAAATTTGCTGGCAAATTGAGTGCAGCACTTTCACAGCATCATCTTTCAGGATTTGAAACAGCTCAACTGGAATTCCATCACCTCCACTAGCTTTGTTCGTAGTGATGCTTTCTAAGGCCCACTTGACTTCACATTCCAAGATGTCTGGCTCTAGATTAGTCAACACATCATCATGATTATCTGGGTCATGAAGATCTTTTTTGTACAGTTCTTCCGTGTATTCTTGCCACCTCTTCTTAATATCTTCTGCTTCTGTTAGGTTATACCCCTGTGTTATCTGTGGACTCATGTTTATGAGATGAGGTCAGCTAGGTGAGACATTCTGGAGCACTGGGCTGGCATCATAGCACTGGCTTTGAGATCTTTTTAGGTTTCAATTTTCTCATAATTAAAAGGAAGAAATAGGAGTAAATTTTCTTGCAAGATCATCCGTCATTAGCATTCTCTTCATAACTAAAGTTTGCAGCTCTGGGAGCTCCCTGACTATGACCTTGTGAGTGCTGTTTACTGAACAACTTGTTTTGGCTTCAGTTCAGTCGCTCAGTCGTGTCCGATTCTTTGTGACCCTGTGAACTGCAGCACGCCAGACCTCCCTGTCCATCATCAATTCCTGGAGTCCACCCAAACCCATGTCCATCGAGTCAGTGACGCCATCCAAACATCTCATCTTCTGTCGTCCCCTTCTTCTCCTGCCCTCAGTCTTTCCCAGCATCAGGGTCTTTTCAAATGAGTCAGCTCTTCACATCAGGTGGCCAAAGTATTGGAGTTTCAGCTTCAACATCAGTCCTTCCAATGAACACCCAGGATTGATCTCCTTTAGGATGGACAGGTTGGATCTCCTGCAGTCCAAGAGACTTGCAAGAGTCTTCTCCAACACCACAGTTCAAAAGCATCAACTCTTCAGTGCTCAGCCTTCTTTATAGTCCAACTCTCATATCCATATGTGACCACTGGAAAAACCATAGCCTGATTAGATGGACCTTTGTTGGCAAAGTAATGTCTCTGCTTTTTAATATGCTGTCCAGATTGGTAATTACCAAACACAAATTTAGGAATTAAAAAAAAATATTGTATAAATCTCATCAGTGAATAATACATCTAACTCAATAGCGTGCCTCTTTTTTTAAATTAATTTTTATTTTTTAGTTTGTTTTGCTTTACAATACTGTATTCGTTTTGCTATACATTGACATGAATCAGCTACTATGTACATGAACTCCCAATTCCGACCCCCTCCCCCCTCTCGCCTCACACCATCTCTCTGGATTATCCTCGTGCATCAGTCCCAAGCATCCTGCATCCTGCATCGAACCTAGACCGGCGATTTGTTTCACTTATGATATCAGACATGTTACACTGCCACTCTCCCAAATCATCCCACCCTCTCCCTCTCTCACAGAGTCCAAAAGGCTGTTCTATACATCTGCGTCTCTNATGCATCAGTCCCAAGCATCCTGCATCCTGCATCGAACCTAGACCGGCGATTTGTTTCACTTATGATATCAGACATGTTACACTGCCACTCTCCCAAATCATCCCACCCTCTCCCTCTCTCACAGAGTCCAAAAGGCTGTTCTATACATCTGCGTCTCTTTTGCTGTCTCGCATACAGTTTTATCATTACCATCTTTCTAAATTCCATATATACCAAGTGATATATCAAAGAGAAATATTTTAGTTACCTATTGCTGCATAGCAGATTACCATAGACTTCACAGCTTAAAACAGCACACATCTATTATCTAACAGATTCTGTGATTTGGAACCTGGGAGTGCCTTAGGTCCTTTGTCTCAGGATGTGTCATATGGGTTACAGTCATGGTATTGGCCAGGGCTAGGGTCTTGTCTGATAGCTTGCCTAGGAAAGGATCCACTTCCAGGCTCATGTGATGGAAGAATTTCAGTTCCTTAAGGGTGGAGGGTCTCAGTTCCTGGCTGGCTGTTGGCCAGAAGACAACCTCAAGTCCTTGCCAGTAAGCCCACCCGATATGGCAACTTGCTTCAGCAGAACCAGTGAGGAAGAGAGTCTGCTGGCAAGATAGAAGTCACAGTCCTATGTACCCTAATGACGCAAGTGACATCCCATTATCTCCTACTGATTGTAAGTAGCTCACTAGCCAGCTCACATTCAAGGGGAGGAATTATACAGAGTATAAATAGTGTGAGGTAGGGGTCATTGGGGGCCATCTTAAAGTCAGCCTTTCACAAAAACTGCTCCTCTCCCATGAGAAGAGAGTTTTAAATCCTGAGCTTTTCTGATATACTCAAAGGTTAGTTTATTGTCAGAAATAAAAAGTGACAGTGAAATGCTTTGTGGGATGCTAAATGAAGATCTTGGTGACGTTTGAATCGGGTTTTTACTTGAGGTAAAGATATTGTATGGTGTTAATTTCTTGGTTCTGATAATAGTACTGTAGTTGTGTAAGGTGTTTGCTTTGGGGGAGCCTGGATAAAGGCATATGGAAACTTTATGTGTTATTTTAAAAACTTTTCTGTAAGTCTCTAAAAGTAGTTTAAAATAAAAAGTTAAATATTAGATAAAGTTAGCTACAGGAATATATTGTACAACATGGGGAATATAGCAAATAGTTTATAGCTGTAAATCCAATGCCATGTGCTTAGTTGCTCAGTTGTGTCCAACTGTTTGCAACCGCAGAGGAGCCTGCCAGGCTCCTCTGTCCATGGGGATTCTCGAGGGAAGAATACTGGAGTGCCCTCCTCCAGGGGGTCTTTCCAACCCAGGGACTGGACCCAGGTCTCCCACATTGAAGGCAGATTCTTTACCATCTGAGTCACCAGTTCAGTTCAGTTCAGTTCAGTTGCTCAGTCGTGTCCGACCCTTTGCGACCCCATGAATCACAGCACACCAGGCCTTTCTGTCCATCACCAACTCCCAGAGTTCACTCAGACTCACGTCCATCGAGTCACTGATGCCATCCAGCCATCTCATCCTCGGTCATCCCCTTCTCCTCCTGTCCCCAATCCCTTCCAGCATCAGAGTCTTTTCCAATGAATCAACTCTTCGCATGAGGTGGCCAAAGTACTGGAGTTTCAGCTTTAACATCATTCCCTCCAAAGAAATCCCAGGGCTGATCTCCTTCATAATGGACTAGTTGGATCTCCTTGCAGTCCAAAGGACTCTCAAGAGTCTTCAACACCACAGTTCAAAAGCGTCAATTCTTCTGTGCACAGCCTTCTTCACAGTCCAACTCTCACATACGTGACCACAGGAAAAACCATAGCCTTGACTAGACGGACCTTTGTTGGCAAAGTAATGTCTCTGCTTTTGAATATGCTATCTAGGTTGGTCATAACTTTTCTTCCAAGGAGTAAGTGTCTTTTGATTTCATGGCTGCAATCACCATCTGCAGTGATTTTGGAGCCAGGGAAGCCCATAAATCAAATATAGCCTTTAAAAGTTGTGAATCTCTATATTGTATACCTGTAACCTATATAATATTGTACATGAGCCATATTTCAAAAAAAAAAACCTAAAAAGTTAGAAAAAAGTGATTTATAAAACCTAAAAATCCTTTAGCTATTATATACGCCTGCAATGTGGCTATAGCTTATTCAATAATTTTAACTTTATGTCTTTATCAGAGCTATTTTTGCAGATAAAGATCTGTAAATTTGTGGGTGGGGAAATGGGGAGATGTTGGTCAAAGGGTACAATAATATATATATATGTAAATATAGGAAATTTAGTAGATAAATTTGCTTAAAATTGTATAGGTAAAATCTATAATTTTTTGTATTAACAGAGAGATAATTTGAGTAGCATTCCTAAGGAAAATCCCCTAAAAACCTCATTATTAGTGTATAGTAGAAGTATTTATATTTGTATGTATTTGTTTCAGCAAAATTACAGAGATAAGAATTTTCTGCTTAAGCCTTAGTTGAAATGTTTTAAGGGGATTTTGCACAACACCAAATACCCTTCAAATGTCTGTTTAAAATAATCACCTTTTCTAAAATAGTGTCCTGATAGCCAAATCTGACTCCTTCCCTATTCTGAGCACTGTTTTCAGATGTCAGTCTGCTTGTTGCATGGATATCAGCACTTATATTCCAAGATAGTGTGGTCTGTCTCAACACACTGTTCCATGTGATGAAAAGCAAAATGCTTCAACCCCTTGTAGGCACTTGAATTTCATGCAAAGCAAGAACAAATGGCTCCTCATTTTGCTCAGTGTTTGAAAGGGCTGCTAGTTATTAATACCTCATCACTATTTCACATGTCCTCATCTGGCAGTTTAAAGCCTATGGGTCTCGGTTGGTTACACCTCTTAAGAGCTATTTGGAAACACTAGACATTTTTCTTAGGCCCTATTTTAGAATGGAAGGCCTAATGGTATTTTAATGTCTCTATATATTCCCAGATCAAGTCTCAAGAAAAAAGAAATATCTGTTACCTTTTGAAATTTAGCAAAGCTGGTGGGATTATCACCACTCCTCTGAGAAGCATTGTGTTAAAGAGTGAATTTTGATTCACAGCATGTCAGTGGTAAAAGGACTATGAAAAATCAGCTCTTCCAAATCCCTCACTTTTCAAATGATGAAACTGAGTCTTGTATAAATGAACTGTTGGCCAAAGATCAGACAGTGAGGAGTGGCCAACATGAAAAGTTCAGAGGGGTAGCTTATGATTTCCTGCAGAAAATAACTCAAGTGAGGGTCAATGACAAGAAGTGAGCTTCTGGAGTTATAGACTCAGCTTTAGAGTGAAAATGGTCTGCTGGACCCCTGTGTGAACCTTCATTGCCTTTACCATAGAAGGTTCTGAATGAAGATGTGGAGTGATCAAAGAATATGTGGGCTCAGAAGTGAGGAAAGGTCCAACAAACACCTGGGAGAGTTGGGCCCCAAGGGCTACTCAGCCTTGCAGTGATCTTCCCCCCTTGACAATGTGGGATTACTTTTCCCTCTGTAAGTGGCACCTGGAATTCCATCAGAGATTCCATTGGTCCAGCAGGCAATCTTCTAATGATGCCAAAAACTTCTGGAGGGTGAAGTGTCCATCTATTATTATGTACTACTCTGTGTTATTTTCATCTCTTTTCTTCTTTGAAAGTCTCATTTCAATCAGCTCACTTGGGGAATGTAGCTTTGATGGTAGGAAGGGGGGAAATGTTTAGCAGCAAGTATGGCTTCCTCAGTGGTGCTAGTGGTAAAGAATCCGCCTGCCAAGCAGAAGACATGACTTTGATTCCAGAGTTGGGAAGATCCCCTGGAGGAGAAAATGGCAACCCACTCCTGTATTCTTGCCTGTAGAATCCCATGGACAGAGGAGCCTGGTGGGCTACAGTCCTTGGGGTCACAAAGAGTTGGACACAACTGAGTGACTAAAACAAGATGCTCTGGTGGAGGTGGCTTTCCAGCTGGGGTGCTGGAGTGGGGGGGGCAGGATGGTGTCAGGACACTGGAACACAGGTCAGGGACTAGGAAGCAAAGGAAGAATGCTGAAACCAAGCCAAGCTTGTTGTGTAGCTTTATTGTGGGCTCTTACACCTGGGAAAGAAAGAGAAAAGCCTTCACCCTTTCCTAGTGTTTCTTAGCCCCTTTGGCAAATACTGATTGATTGGAGGTTAAGTAGAAGTTTGTAGAGAGATGGGAGAACCCAACCACTGTGTATATGGTTGGTTCACTGGGAAAGTGCATACCAGGTTTTGAATTAACCTTGAGTTATGCTTTTGGGGCATACATTCCTGAAGTAAGGACTCATGTGTAATAGAGTAATTAATAGTCCTTGCATCGGTTGGCCTGGGTTTGAATGCTGGCTGGGACACTCACTCAGTGATCTTGGAAGAATCTCATATATTTTCTGTGCTTCAGTTTCTTTATGTGTATAGTAGAGATGACAGTAATGGTATTGCTGGTGTAGTACTGTAGTGAGAAATGAGAAATGTGTATGTAGCACTTAGAGCCTAGCAAAGTAGAGGCAATTGCATAGGAATTCTGTGTTCTCCACATTCCTCAACCATGTTCCCCACTTCCCTCAACCACGTTTCTCGGTTTTATTTGAAAAAATATGTAAGGTCTCTGGAATAAGATCTAGGAAAGAAAATCTTCCAAAAATGTTATTTAAGCAGAATCTTCAGTTCTATGAATATCTAATTTATTTCCTGAATGGCAATCAGGTGTCTCCTTTCCACTGAGATACTTGCTTGGACTAATTCATATTTTATGTCTAAAGCTAATTCTTTCAAATGCAAAACTTCTTCTCACATCTTCACTAACAAATTTGGATACATGTTAATATAGTTATGTGAATATTAGGATTCTAAAATTTGCTTAATTTTAAGACAAGTTTCTGAGAAGAAGGACAAAAGTGTTTGTATCTAAATGTAATTGTTGAGTACTCTTTTCCCATTTTCCACATTTTTATATATAACAAGGTCTCACTCTCAAGATCCTTCCATAGACTTGATCCTTTCTGTTTTAACTCAGTGGCTGGCACATTCCTTTATGTTCCAGTGATCTATAGATGAATGAGTGCGGAATTATAAATGTGTTTGTTGCGTCAAGGAGTTCCTAAAGCCAAATTATTAGGTCCTTATGTGAGAATAAATGATAATGGGATGGTAGATAGGGCATGGGTTGAATGTTAAAAATCTGGATTCTCTTCCCACTTCATCTGTTACAAAGCTGTGTGTCTCAGAATCTCCCTAGACTTCCCTCAAATGAAGGATTTGAATGAAGTGTCGATTAAGATTTCTTACAGATCTGATACTGTATGATTCTGAAATTTCTTATTGACCTTGCATTTTTGAAGTGTATGCTTTGCTTTGACTGGCATGTATATTTTCTTTCCTAGTTTTCTTAAAAATCATTTGAGATGCCTTTGTCAGATGACCAGCTAGGGTGAGAGGTGCAGTTCATAGCTGCAAAGTAGAAAAAAGCTGCCTGGATCTATAGGAGAACAAGTCCATGACCTTGACATTGTAGTGTCCCCGTCCCCAGACACAGGGACTCAGATCCAGCAGTGTTTGATTGCATGTCAGATCAATAAAGACAAACTCCAAAGCATCATTACCTTACTGCTAGTGGACAATTGTTTGTGTTTTGCTATTTTGCAGAAGACAGCATAGAAATGAAAGGGTAAATTACTGTACAAGGTTTCAGAGTTGCCCTTTGTATAATATTTTCTTTTCTAGGGAGACAGTGTAGGTTAAGGAACAGCTTTCTCTCTGTCTGTTTCTCAGAGATACTTCGAATTTCTCAGAGGGTTGATAAAGAAATGAGATTAACCTATTTTGTGATCTACTTCTGCCTTTTCATTTTGGGGACATTCATTTTCATGTTAATTTTTTCCTTATGGCAATGGCACCCCACTCCAGTACTCTTGCCTGGAGAATCCCATGGACAGAGGAGCCTGGTAGGCTGCTGTCTATGGGGCGCACAGGGTTGGACACGACTGAAGCGACTTAGCAGCAGCAGCAGCAGAGCTGGTTTTTTTTTTTTTTTGGTTGACAGGTTTACTTAACACAAGAAATTTCAAAAAAAAATCATTTTGGATAAAACCTTCTACAAGAGAGAGTTAGATGATCTGTTATGGAACTAGCTTATTCCCTCTAGAATCATGACAGTGAGGTGGCTAAAATGCTTATTACAGGGTTGAAGGTTGTTGTTGACAATTCAAGTTGTTGATTATAGTAAATATAAATTAAGGTATTATTGTAGCATGGGTGGCCAACTTTTCTTTAGTTTAATTATTATTTTGAAAAACAGTCTGTAAAAACATTAATTTCCACCTTTCTCTTTTCTTCTAGTCATGGACTCCTGCCTTGTAGATCCTTCTGTGAGTCTGCAAAAGAGGGCTGTGAGTCAGTCCTGGGAATGGTGAATGCCTCCTGGCCCGATTTCCTCAAATGTTCACAGTTTAGAAACCAAAGTGAAAACAGCAATGTCAGCAGGATTTGCTTCTCACCACAGCAGGAAAACGAAAAGCAATGTAGGTGTCTGCATTTTGTTGCATTTTTTAAAGTTTTTTTTAAAATTGAAGTTCATGCTAGGAAATATACAAATAACGCATTTAGTGCAATAAATTTTAACAAAGTGACCAGACTCATGTAACCAGCATCCAGATCAAGAAATAGAATAGGAACAGCAACCCGGAAACCCAACCTTCCTACCAGTGATCTGACCCTCCTAAAAAAGACCTCTATACAGACTTCCATCACCTCAGGTAATTTTGCCCAACTTCTGAACTTGATATCAGTGGTATCAATCATACAGTATTCATGCCTTTTTTGTCTCACTCCATTTGCTCAACATTATGTTTTAGAGATTCACTCTATTTTCATCTTCTTGTAGTTTATTCATTCTCATATTTTATGGTATTCTAATATATGTTATGGGCTTCCCTGGTGGCTCAGTGGTAAAAAAATCACCTGCCCATGCCTGCCAGTGCAGGAGATCAAGTTCAATCCCTGAATTGGGAAGATCCCTGAGAGAAGGAAATGGCAAACCACTACTGTATGCTTGCCTAGGAAATCTCATGGACACAGGAGCCTGCTGGGCTATAGTCCATGGGGTTGCAAACAGTCAGACATGATGGTGACTAAACAATAATATGTTTTAGACCACAATATATTTTTCTACTCTGCTGCTGACAGACACGTGAGTTGTTTCCAGCTACTGTGAATGGTGATGCTATGACTATTCTTGTACATGTCTTGAACATGGCTATGTATTTGTTTAGCAAAACAGTTTTTTAAAATGGTTATGGACATTATATTCCTCCTAGCTATGAAAGTTGCACTTGCTCCAAATTCTCCCCAACACTTGGTATTGCCAGTCATTTTCATTTAAGCAATTCTGATGGTAGTGTTGTGGTATTTCTTTGTGGTTTTAAGTTGCATTTTCCTAATGATTGGGGCTGAATTTTCAAGCTGTTTTGGTTATTTAAATATCCTTTTTTTTTTTTGTGAGGAGTCCCTGGTGGCTCAGAGGTTAAAGCGTCTGCCTCCAATGCAGGAGACCTGGGTTCGATCCCTGGGTCAGGAAGATCCCCTGGAGAAGGAAATGGCAACCCACTCCAGTATTCTTGCTTGGAGAATCTCATGGACTGAGGAGCCTGGTGGGCTGCAGTCCATGGGGTCACAAAGAGTCGGACATGACTGAGTGACTTTACTTACTTTTTTGTGAAGTGTCTGTCCAAGTATTTTGCCCATTTTTTGATTGGGTAGTGTGTCTGTCTGTTCCTGATTTGTAGCTCTGCATGCCTTCTGTATAGAAGTTATCTGTTGGATATATGCATTGTAAAGATTGCCCACTGGCTGGCTTACCTTTCTTCTGTTAGTGTCTATTATGGAATAGAAAGTCTTAATTTTAATGGGTCTGTATTATTAATCTTTTCCAATCTTCAGTTTTCCAGATTCTCATGCTACAGTATGTGAAAGCTTCTTTCTAAATTACTAGGAGGGCCCTTTGTCTTCCAAACATGAGTTACAGTTGCCTGCAGTTTTGAGTTCTTTTTCTAGAATATTGATGCTTGAAGGTGATGGCACCCCACTCCATACTCTTGCCTGGGAAAACCCATAGACAGAGGAGCCTGGTAGGCTGCAGTCCATGGGTCACTACTAGTTGGACACGACTGAGCGTGTTCCCTTTCACTTTTCACTTTCATGCATTGGAGAAGGAAACAGCAACCCACTCCAGTGTTCTTGCCTGGAGAATCCCAGGGATTGGGGAGCCTGGTGGGCTGCCGTGTATGGGGTCACACAGAGTCGGACATGACTCAAGTGACTTAGCAGCAGCACTAAGCCATCCAATCCATTGTCCTTATAGTTACTTACTAAATACGTGCTAAGTCACCCCATTGAGTGCATTCCTTTCTGTAGGTAAAATATTCCAGTTCACTTCTGATAACGATTTTAGCAATTGGACCACCCCCTGATGCCAGGGAATGTCTGTCTCCACCTACCGTGAATAATGGCAACTTCACTCTCATGCCAGCAGTGAGTGATCCAGATCAATAACCCCATCAGACTGCCTGCTCTCTGGGACCACTCCTGCAACTGTCACAAGCTGGGTCTTTCAGGAGCAGTCACTGAGATGGAGTTTGTTGTACAGGGTGTTTATTAGGTATCAGCACTTGTGTAAAGGAGGAGAGAGGAGAGAGGATTAGGTGGAGGCAGAAGCTGAAATGTGATCCAGGGCCACTGAAGCGCTGGCTAAATCCTCGGGGAGTTCTGGGGCTCCTGTGGTCTCAGGGACTTGTTCCATGCTGGGACAAGTCAACCAGGTCTTTAGACCCCCACCTGAAGCCACCACTGGATGTGATCCTTCTTGGGAAGGATGTGCCCTTATTTAGGGCCGTTCTCTGCAGCTAAGGCTAAACCTGAAGCATCTGAAGCCTGTTGGCTGACAGTGGGGGAAGCAGATTCTCTCCTGAAGGGCAGGAGTGTAGAGTGGGAACAGACTACATTGATCCAGTAAGAATTGCACTGATTTTGCTCTTGTTTATAAGACAGCGTCGGTAAGATTCCACCTCCCTCCCATTTGTTTCCATTCTGAGAGTGCGTTTCTCTGGTGAGCCTTGCTGTTAGAAACCAGGTGTTTGTTTGCAGGTGTTTCTTGCATTCTGCTCCTCCTTGGCAGTCCCAAGTTGTAATTTTTTTTTTTTTTGGTAGAGCAGCAAGACTGCTAGATTTCCACTTGGCTTTGCAGAGGTTTTCTGACTCTTTGGCTTGTTCTTTACAGCAGAAGCCTTGAGGGGAAATCCTTCCACATGATAGGCCTGCCCTTCTCTGGGTCTCCTTTCAATGCTACATCCTTAGCGCCGTAATTTCCCATTCCTCTGGTAGCACCAAAACTCGAATTTTTGTTTGTCTACCTCTGTGGGATTACCAAAAAGGTCTACTGGCTTCTCTGCCTCTTTGCAGTGGCCCTATGTCCAAGTTCTCAGTTTCTAGCACTGTGCCAAGAATTGGCAAGTTCCAAGGGATAAAAGCATCCATACATAGAATGTAGACTGTTTGTTCTGAAGTTGTCCTCTCTGGATCTTAGCCACTCACCTCTTAATAATTTCACCAGCTATCAGAGGCCTTTAAACGGATGTTTAAAGGCCCACTCCAGCACTTCTTGTGTTTCATCTGGCTTTTCCAGTTTCACTTGATGGGAGGGACATTAACCTGTCACAAGTTATTCACCCAAGCCAAAAGTAAGGATTTGTTTATTTCTTTTTAACACACTGTACAGTAGAGGTCTACTGCTAAATTAGGATTCCCTCCAAAAGGTTGTATATAGCAATAAACGACCAGAATGATGAGTGAGTGTACATGAAAAAGAAGCCCTTGTAATTCTTTTTCAGCTACATGTCGCCCATTTTAGTAAGAACACTTTATTAGTCGTCATTTGGAAAAAGTAGCCTGTTGATATAGGATTTAAGAATCTACTGAGAAAATTTGAAAATCAAAAATCATCAGTGTTCCATAACATGATGGTCTAAAGTATCAGTTTTTAAAATCAAAGTAATACCATATTCTTTAATAGCTCTAGGTGAAATGTCGCTTCACATATGTTCCTCAAATATCAGAAGATAGTACAAATCTTTCCATCTTGGAAAAGATTGATGGTTTCGGAAAAGATCTGGGAAGATATATTAAAGAAACTTATGTTTTAAGAGAACAGAAATGTCCTAAGTACACTCATCTGAGATCCTCTAATGTCAACCTTTTTAGAATTCTTTATACTCTTTTTTTCCATGTAGAGTTAATTTCCTGAAAATGAGTCTGATAATCAGGTTTGATGCAGTATTTTCCTGGAATTTAAAATAATTTTTCCATCTCATGCTTGATAGATAAATGATATGCTAGCCATCATAGGTATATTCATAGGGCATGTGCTAGGAAAGAACCACTGTTAGCTGTGATATTTATGTATGCATGAGAATATAATTTCTAGTGCACACACACATAGTTACTTAAAAATGTTCATATACTAAGAATATTGTATGCCAGGTAGAAAAGTATGAATTATATAATATTGGCTTAATCGTATAAGGGTTTGTGTTGTAAGACCTGTTATGAATATAACTCATGAAAGTCCTTTTCTCATTTTCACTTATTTAGTAAATATTCATTGAGTATTCAGTTCTAAGCATTATTGCAGGTAATATGAAAAAATAAAAGGAATTACAGTGGAGAAGGCAATGGCACCCCACTCCAACACTCTTGCCTGGAAAATCCCATAGACGGAGGAGCCTGGTAGGCTGCAGTCCATGGGGTCGCTAAGAGCTGGGCACGACTGAGCGACTTCACTTTCACTTTTCCCTTTCATGCACTGGAGAAGGAAATGGCAACCCACTCCAGTATTCTTGCCTGGAGAATCCCAAGGATGGAGGAGCGTGGTGGGCTGCCATCTATGGGGTCGCACAGAGTTGGACACGACTGAAGTGACTTAGCAGTAGCAACAACCATAATATTGGTTTATATCCACCTAGAGTGATGGTTCTCAACCAGAGATAATTTTGTGACCTCTCCACCTGGGAACATTTGGCAATTCTAAAGATAATTTCCTGGTGGCTCAGACAGTAAAGCATCTGTCTGCAATGCGGGAGACCTGAGTTCGATCCCTGGGTCGGGAAGTTCCCTGGAGAAGGAAATGGCAACCTACTCCAGTACTCTTGCCTAGAAAATCCCATGGATAGAGGAGCCTGGTGTCCATGGGGTCGCAAAGAGTCGGACATGACTGAGCAACTTCACTCAGAGATAATTTGGTTGTCACAACTCTGGGGACAGAAAGAATTGCTACTGGCATTTCGCAGGTAGAGACCCACTATACTGTAAAACATCCTGCAGGGCATAGGGCAGCTACCCACACAAACTGTTTGCTCCCAAATGCCAGTAGTGCTCCTTTTGAGAGACTCTAGGTTGGGCGTGATGTTTTGCAAGGTACTTTCTAGTAATAATAATAATACTTCTCATACTCCCTACCTTTAAGGAATATTAAGAGTTAATACTTTAAAGAGTGTTAAGCCTAATTTGGTAGATCTATATATGAGAATGTGAGAAACAATGTAAAAAGAACATTAGTAATTCCATATAACATGCTGACAGACAGAAACTATAGAAGAACACAGGTTAAATGTCAATGGAATAGAAGTGGAGTCCATGACATAAAGGAGTTCTGAATATTTGAAAAATGAAGGGTCTCACTTGACACAGAGGAAGCAAGGGGGTGTCCTGGGTAGGCATTCAGGACTGCGGACCTGTGTTGGGTGTCAGGTGTCTATTTAGCCCGTGAAACAAATGATGATTAAAAGTTGACTCCCCTCTTAGTTTTCTGCTTCCAACTCGTCATTTGCCCAAGAAAACAGCAGCCTCGCTTTTACCTTGTGAACCCCATTCTCCTTTCCAAAGTGCTTTCACAGCTGTTAGCTCACTTTGCTTCCAGAGTAAATCTCTGAGGTATTATCATCTTCATTTTATAAATTAGGAAACTGAGGTTCAGGAAGATTATCCCAAGATTATTTTAAATCAGCCCCCCAGTTCTGTTTTCATCCTGGGACCATCCTGGGATTTGTTATCAATCTTTGAATGCTCCCCTCTGTTACAGCCTCCTTCTCACAAGAGCTTTCAAATGCCTTTTTAGACTGAGTTGAGCCAAAACTCACAACTTGTAATAGCTGCTTTTCCCAATGCACAGCTCTGTAAATTTAATTCATCTTGTCATAGCATCTTTTAAATCAGTCGTAACTCTGAAAATATTTTGTTCTCATATGGAAGGATACTCAGTTGTCTTACCCTTTCTATCTTATATCAATGCCTAGTCCTGTAAAGTAAATAATGTGCTAACGTGATAATGCTGTGGAAACTATTCTCAGGTTTTTAAAATAAACATTAGTGTGTGTTTCCATAGTTGAGCTGTGAGAACTCAGAGGGCTAAAGGTCAAGGTCCATCAATCATTCTGAGCTTTCTGACTAGCCCTTTACTCTACCTTGTCTGAAATTGTGTATGGAAAGTAGTTTAGAAATAGATCTCTGCTGCTATGGAAGAACTTCAGCTATTTATTCTTTCCTTTTCCTCTTCCTTTTCCGAATCTCTTATTTGCTTTCTTAGCTTTGGTTGTTGAGATAAACCACTTCAGTATGTTAGCCCCAATATATTGTCTCAAGATCTTAGTAAAACATAATACCCCCTTTCTCCTTTTATGTTGTGAATTCACTTGGGAAAATTTTTCTTTGAGGTAGTGTCAATATTTTGCCAGAGGTAGATGAGTAGAGTTACCAAAATTAGCCACACATTTTTCATTACAATGAATAGTCAAATATAATGAGATTTTCCTAGAACCTCAAATTTTGTAACATTTATAATTTTAAATTATTAACAATTTAAATTATAAAAGAATTTTCTTTCTTTGATATATAGTTGCTTCTTTTAAGGGCACCAAACCTAAATCTGAAGACTTGTTTTCAAGCCCTAGTTGTTTTATTTAATAACTGGGTGGTCTTGAAGCAAGTTTCATAAACTCTTTTTACTTCTCTTTCCTCAATTTTATTTTACAGTAGGAATAATACCTGGGTGGTAGAATGGTTTTATGGACTAATAAAATAATGTATTTGAAAATATTTTGGAATCTATAATGCACTATGAAAATGTAAACACTTCAGTATAACAGACATTTAGAAGCATGGTCTATGGACCATGTAGTCAGTCAGGAACTGGGAAGGGAAGATGGAATGCAGAATTTTTTAAAAAGCTTATTTATTTGGCTGCATCAGATCTTAGTTGCCCTCATGGGATCTCTTTAGATGCAGTATGTAAGATCTAGTTCCCTAACCAGAGATCCAACCCAGGCCCCCTGCACTGGGAGCATGTAATCTCAGCCACTGGACCAGGGAAATACTGGCATGCAGACATTTTAAAGTGCTCATAAGCCCATGGAGAGCTAGACAGATGAGGACACAGGCAGAGCCTAAGACAAGGATTTGAGCACAAATCATATGTTTGGGAGAGGTGTGGACCAGTGGAGGAGTGGGAAGGTGGTTCAAGGCATGCAAGGTGGCCAGTAAAGGTAACTTATGAATCCAGCTACCATTGTGGTCAACTGGAGCTTAATGTCATGGTCAAATCTGGGAAATAGTGTATGATTTGTACAATATGGCTCCAGATTACCCCACTAGAGTGATGAGGAACTGGGGATACCCTTCCTTCCTTTAGCCTTTGAAGCTGATAAAGATCTACTACGGCCTGTAAGTACTATGTCCTGTAAGAGCAGAGACATGGCATTGTGGAGGAGGAAGTCTGAAACCTGGCTGCACCCTACGGTTGAAGGCCTTTGTCTCTGGCTATTTTCCTTCATCTGTGGCATTCTCTTTGCCTTTGTTTCTAGAACGCTGCTCTGTTTTGGTTTGCTTCCCATACTCTGGCCACACTCCAGTCTCTCCTCCTCTCCTGGCTCCTGAAATATTGATATTCCACAGAACTCTGGTCTCAACCCTCTTTCCTCAATAGTCTCTTCATTTTTTCTAAGAAACCTCATAGTTGCTCATAGCCACAGAAGTACTGATGACTCTTAAATCTGTACTTCATCCTCAATTTTATTCCACTCCCTCAGGCTTCCAACTGTATTCCAAAGTCCTTGCTCCAACCTCTCAAGCAAAGCCACTTTCCCCTAGATCTCCAGGAACTGTCACCCATGGTGCTGAATTCTATGGAAGTTCTCAGTCTTCCCCTGACTTGACCTCCTGCAACTTTTGCCACCTTTAATCACTCTTCATCCGAGATAAACCCTCTAGGCTTCCAGGGAGGTTTTCTTTCTACTTTTGGTCTGTGTGCATATTCAGTTGCATCTGGTTCCTTGTGACCCCACGGACTGTAGGCCACCAGGGTCCTCTGTCCATAGGATTTCCCAGGCAAGAATATTGGAATAGACTGCCGTTTCCTCCTCCCAGGGACCTTCCTGACCCAGAGTTCAAACTTGTGTTTCCTGCAAGTCTCCTACACTGCAGGCAGATTCTTTACCTCTGAGCCACCAACAGAATTTCTTTCTACTCTGGCCACCTATTTCCAGCCTCCTTTGATATCTTCTCCTCATTTCTCTCACCTCTAAACACTGGAGTGCTCCAGGGCTCATTTCTTGGATCGCTCCTCTTTTTGATGGTCTAATTCAGGCTCATGGCTTGAAATACCTCCAGACACTGACATCTACCAGCATGGATCTCAAACCCATACATCCTCTAAACTCTGGGCTTGCATGTATATGTATGCTTGTGCTATACACTCACACCACACACACACACACACACACACACACACACACACTCTGCTTTCAGCTTTCTAGTTATTTCTACTTGAGTGTCTGCAAAATGTGTTAAGCACAGTAGGTCCTACATACTACCCTGATCTAGTATTGCCTCTACCCTTGCTCTCCTCCAAAGGCTCCTCATGTTAGTAAGTAACAGCTTCATTCTTCTAGTTGTTTCAGCCAAAAGCCTTGTATTATCCTTGACTTTTCTCTTTCTCTTCCATACCATATCGTGACCTTTCAGAAATCTTACTGTCTCTACTGTCAAAATATACACATAATTTAACCAGTGTTCATCTCTGGTTAAATCCCTGGCTCTGGCCATTTCAGTTCCTGCTTGGTTATCCTTCCACACCTCCTTATTAGCATCCTTGCTTGCCCCAGCAGGTTGTTCTCCATACAGAAGCAAAAGGGATCATTTAAACATTTACCTCTCTCCTCCTCAAATTTTCCCATCTCCCTCAATATAAAAGCTACTATCCGTACAACCTTCAGGGCACTCCATCAGTTATCATTGCCTCGCATGACTCCAGGAGGGCAGTAGTCACACAGAATTCAAGATAAACAGTGCCTGCTAGAGTTGTACAACACAGACATCCTGCCCTTCATTGTCTTGCCCCTATCATCTCTCTGATTTTTCTCTGAATACTTGCCTTTTTGTTCTTAAGGCTCCAAGTCCTCTGCCTGCAATGCTTTTCTCCTAGAGATATTTTCTCAGTTCTTTAAAGCACTTGTCTGTAGGGCTGTAACATAGAACATGTTAGGGAGAGTGATCATAGATAAGGGAAGGAAGAGAAGCCATAGGAATAACAGCTATTGTTACTGTTGGGGTTATTAGGGCAGTGATAGGGATAAAGACTTGGAAGAACTCTTAATAAACTACACAATCAACTTCTCCAGTACTTGAATTTCATTTGGCTGTGAATTGAAGCTTGAAGGTTTAAAAAATCATTTAAAGTCCCTAACAATCTCTTTCCATCTATGAATCATGAGAAATGCTCAGCTTGTGGATTTCCTCTGTTTTCTGTGAGAGCCAGTCTTGTTTTGACTTCCCTCCTTCCCATGCCAGCTAAAGAAGCAGTGCCAAATAAAACAGATTTCTTGTTAAGCCTAAGTACTAGCTCTTCTCTTTGGGTTCAGTAATTCTTGTTTATAGATCATTTGAGATTAGGTGTCTATTCTCTGCCAGATATTGCTTTGCTTGAGATGGCACAGTGGTTCCTAAAACAGAAATAGAGAGATGTCCTTTCCTCACCTGCGTTCATTGATTCTTCCTCTATTTTCAAGTTAATAGCATGTCTTGGAAGTTGATAACTCAGGAACCCAATATCATGGGTTGATCCTGTGCATCTTACAGAATATTTTTTGTTCAGTGGCTAGAGACCAAGGGCATCCACTTTTTGTTCAGTATTGCCTCTTGCTATCAGAAATCCACATTTGTGGTCTTACAGATGATAATAAAATGCAGAAATGTTTATCAACAAAGCAAAAGTTTGATTTTTTTTGATATATGTACTTATAAATTCATAGCGCTAAGCCTATTATATTTTGGTCAATAAGCAGTCTGACCACTCTAACAAGAATGCTGGTAATTCACATGTGAACAATTCAAAGCCTGATCTATTTTAATTCTATCTCCAGCTTTATATATCTATGTTGATCAATTTAATCACAGCAGATACACATCTTTATAGAGCCAGGTAGCTGAATAAAATTGCTGGTTGTTTTTTTTTTTTTTCCACACAATAAAAAAGCTTAGTTCTGTTTCATATTTCTCTCTAAAAATTCCCAAGACTGGATACTACCTGTCCTTTTGATGGACATAACTCCTTACACTCAGTCAGTTCTCCTTGAAATTGAGCTCCAGGAATGTGGCAATTTCCTGATAATTCAGACATCCTAGAGTTTGAACTCGACACTCTGGGCCACCCACTGAAACTAATGCATGATTCAGAATCATCTCATCAAAGTCTGAATCCCTTCTGAAGTTGAGACTTCATTATGCCAAATAGCATCACAATTTTTATAACTTCAATTCCATTGAGCTCAGCAGTTGGGAAGTAATTGCCATCTCCATTTCATCTGCTCAATCCATATGTTTATTTGGTGTCTAAACCTCTGTGCACATTTAAACAAAATGAGCCAAATTCATATTGAGGAGGCTGTGTATGTAGCATAGTATTCAGAGGTATGGTCTTCCAAATATTTTTGCTTGTGGGACCCTAAAAGGATTTTGAAAAATTATATACCTCTTTCACAATTTTAAGTTAATATTTAAAAACTTTAAATCATGAATGTAAGCAGTTGACAGAGTACAATCTAAAGGATATTATAATAATCGACATTTTAAAAATGAAACTGTTATATTACTTTTTAAAATGTGTTAGTGGAATTTAAATACCATAGTGACTTGGCCCTCACAGCCATTCAAAATTTGCAAGCTCTTCTTTTAATATTGGACAAATATTATATAGCTTCCCTTTTCACACTTCTATTTCCCTTTGCTCACAGAATTTCATTCTGGTATATTCTTTTAAATGCTTATAATTATTTTTTATCACCTTAGAAAAAATCCATATATGAGAGTGGAAATTATTACTTACAAAAAACTTCTCTCATTTATGAGACTGAGTGTTAGCATTTTGATTAGCTTTCTGTAGTAATTGTGACTTAAGTCTATTCTGTGTTTATAAATAATTACTAAGCTTAAATGTGACGTTTGTTGGAAATTCATCTCTCATTGTGTTAGATGGGATGATTTCTTTTAAAACTGGTTTGTGTAGAATGGAACAGGGTTTGGCATTAATTCCATTTCCACTTTTTTTGTCTTCTGGATTGTAATGACTTAAAGACTTATTCATATAATTAAGTACATGGAAATAAAAGGAGTTTACTATAATAATGGTCTTCAATTATTTGAACAACTTTCCAGGTTAATATAAAAAGTCACATAGTAAATTATTAGAGTCTTGGTTTGATTCTTCTCCTATTTTTGAAAGTAAGAATTGGAAAGCACCTTACTTGCCCATGAATTTATTATCCTGTCATTAGTCTTTATGGTCTCAATTTCTGATAATTTTACCAGGATTTATCAAACATCTATTTATTTTATTTATCTAACATCTTTACAGTTAGATCACTTTGTTTAAATCCATATACTGAGAAAGAATTGGGAAACTGAAATATTGTTAATTTCAATTTATCTTTGATAACAATAAATTTGATGAAAAGCTTTATATGCTATCATATGCATTAAATATATGCATCAAAACTTTGAAGCTGTTTATTTGGTTCATTCAATTTACATAGAATTTACATAGTTGGTAAAGCCAAACTTTACTGTTAAACTAATTGGCCAAATTAGAGTGACTTTCTGACAGAAATAAGATGCTTTTTAGTTTATATTATGTGTTAGTATATGTCCCTGTGTAAAGTATCTTACTTTACTTCTTAGTTTACACAACAAAATTGATTTTTTTCTTGTGTACAATTCTGTGAATTTTAACACATGCATAGATTCATATAACCATTAACACATCAGGATACACAATAGTTCTATTACCCAAAATGTGTACTCATGTTATCCTTTGTGGTCAAACCCACATTCCAACCCCATTGATCCGCTCTTCAGACTTTTAGTCATACCTTTCCAGGATGTCATGTAAGTAGAATTACAGTATCTTTTGAGACTAAACTTCTTTCACTTACAGTGATACCTTTAAGATTAATTCATGTTGTTACTTGTATCCACTATTAGTATTATTTTTACTATTAGTATTTGATTTCTATGTATGATGACTTACTTGTTGTAGGACATTTATTTTTAATGCATGCTTATACCTCAAGCTCAAGCAAGTTTTCCCAAACCTCATCCTGCGTGGCCCCCAGGACTCAGCACCCCTGAGTTGGCATGTCCTCTTAGCTGCCTCCTCTGCAAGATTCCAAGCTACAGCCTAAAGGACATTTTTTATTTCCAGCTTTTAGTGATTTATGAGTATTATTGCCAGCCATTTACTTAAATTTTTTTTAAGCAAATTCCTCCGGGATAAACACCTAGATTGGTAAGTGTTTTATTATATAGGAATTGCCAAACTGTTTTCTAGACTGGCTGTTTTGTTTTGCTTTCTCACCAATAATGTATGTGAATTCCAGTTGCTCCATAATCTCACCAGTGTGTGGTATTGTCCGATTGATTTGTATTGCTTTAGTGTTAGCTATTCTACTAGGTATGGCGAGGTAGCTCATTGTGGTTTTAATTTGCCATTTATTTGATGACTAGTGAATGAGCATCTTTAACATGCTGATTTCCCATTGGTACATCTTCTTTGGTGAAGTGCCCATTCATTTCCTTTGCTCGTTTTTTTCCTCCTTGGGTTGTATTTCTTATTGTTGAGTTTTGAGAGTTCTTTGTATGTTCTCGGTGGCAAATTTTTATTGATTATGTGATTTGGAAATATTTTCTCCCAGCCTACACCTGTCTTTTCATTCTCTTCACATTGTCTTTCACTGAACAGACGTTTTTATTTCAATGAAGTCTAATTTATCAATCTTTTTTTGTATGTTACATGCTTTTGTATCAAAGAACTCCTTGCCTTACGTATATGCATGAAGATTTTCTCTTATAATTTCTCCTGAGACTTTTATACTTTTCATTTTATTTTGAACTATGGTGAGTTAAATTTTGCATAAAGTGTGAAGTACAGGTCAAATGGTATTTTCTTTTTCAAATTGTTATACAATTTTTCTAGGATCACTTGTTGAAAAGACGATCCTTTCCTCATTAAATTGCTTTTGTACCTTTGTTATGTTAATTTACCATGTTCATGTGGGTCTGTTTCTTGATACTACTCTGTTCCATTCTGTATATATCCAAAACCATTCTATCTTAATTATTATAGCTTTATAATAAGTGTTAATATCTTGGTGGTGTGAATTTTTCAACTGTGTTCTTATTTAAAATTTATTTTTAAGTTCTAGTGTCTTGCCTTTCTGTATAAATCCTGCAGTGATTTGATTGGAATTGTGTTAAAGCTATCAATCAGTTTAGGAAGATGTCAATTTGATGTCTTAATCATATTGAGTCTTTTAAACCATAACCTTGGTTTATCTTACCATTTATTAGGTCTTCCTTGACCCTGATATCAACATTTTCATTATATAGATTTTGCATATATTTCGTTGGATTCTTTTAGAGCTGTTGTAAAAGATATTGTTTTTATGATATTGGTCTCCTATTTTTCACTGGTTGTTATGGTAAACAGAATTATAATATACTCTCCATTACCCTGGAGTACCACTCTACCTGTATAATTTCCCTACTTTTGAATGTGGACATGAATTGTGTATATGATATGATAGTCACTTCTGTTATATGTCCCAGCCTACTATGAGAAAGGTAGAGTATGAATGGAAGGACTGACATAATCATTTGAACCTTTAAACTCTATTCTTGTTCCTGATAGTTTTTATTATGAAAGATATTGAATTTTATCAAATGCTTTTTTCTGAGTCTGTTATTTTGATCATTTCGTTTTTCTTTAGTTTGGTAATCAGGTGATTACATTAAAAAATTTTTTTGGATGTTGAATTAGCATTGCTTCTGAGAATAAACTCTACTTGGTTGATTATTTTGTGCCTAAAGATGATTTTCCTTGAATTTATTCTATCAGGTTGATGGAAAAGCTCAGTTATTCTGAATGAACTTTTTGGCCAACCCAATAGTAGGGGGCTGCTGTGATTCTATGTGGAGAATCCCACGGACAGAGGAGCCTGGTGGGCTGCAGTCCATGGGGTCGCTAAGCAACTTCACTTTCACTTTTCACTTTCATGCATTGGAGAAGGAAATGGCAACCCACTCCAGTGTTCTTGCCTGGAGAATCCCAGGGACGGGGGAGCCTGATGGGCTGCTGTCTATGGGGTCGCACAGAGTCGGACACAACTGAAGCCACTTAGCAGCAACAGCCGCTGTGATTCTAAAGTCTAAATTTATATCTTTCACTAGATTTAGGAAGTTATAATCATTTATTTTTCAATTTTTTGTAAAAACTTTTCTCATTTCCTTCTTGGATTTTAATGACATCAGTGTTAGATCTTTTTATAGTACCCAACTGGTCCCTAAACTTATGTTCATTTTTTTTTTCTTTCAGTCTTTCTTCTCTCTCGTGAAGGCTGGATAATCTGTTAATCTATGTTCAAGTTCACTGACTCTTTCCATGTCATCTCTGTTCTGTCATTCTGTGGCTCTTAAAAAAAAGGAATGTAGTTATTGTATTTTTTAGTTCTAAAATTTCTACTTGATTCTTGAAGTTGTTATTTCTCTACTGAGAACTTCTGTCCTTCCACTCATTTCAAACCTGTTGACCATTACTTCATGGAGCGTGTGTATAATAGCTGCTTTAAAGTCTTCATCGAGTAATTCCAGCATCTACGTCATCTGAGGGTTGGTGTTTATGTTTTCACTGGGGTTACTGAGATGTTCTGCTCTTTAGTTTGTCAACTGATTTGGAGTAACAAGTCGGCATTTTGAGTACATTATGAGATTCTAGGCCCTGTTAAAATTCTCTGGAGGATGTTGGTTTCTGTTTGTGTTTTGTTGTTTCATAGTCACCTGACCCACTGGGGTGCAGGTCATAAGTCCCATTATGCTTTCTGTGGGTTCCAATGTCAGTTTAGTTTTCAAAGACTTGGTTGTACTTCTTGGATCCTTCCCACTTGTATGCCTCCTGTGGACCAGTCTGGTACCTGGGCCATGCCTACATTGCAGTTTACTTCTCAAAGCTTTTGGTATTATAGTTCAAGCCATTTTTACGGATTCATTCCTGGGAAATATGCTCAGGACTTCATACACAGCTTCCTCCTCTGTGGCCTCCTGGAAACTCCCTAACTCCCAGGGACCCTTCCTCCTGCTTTTTTTTTGTTTGTTTGTTTAAAAAGCTGTAGTTTCATCATCCATTTAGTGTCATATCCACCACTGGGGCAAATACACAACCTAGGCTGTTGCTGTCTCCCCTGTTGCAAGCATACTGCTTTATTACTGGGACCTCCCTCCAAAGGAGGGTCAAGAGAAAAGACACCTCGGGGATTTCCCCTTCTCCTTGCTTGGCAGGGACCCTCCCTCCCATTTCTCTGACCAGGGAGAGAGTTTCTCTTGACCATGCCTGCTACATAGTTCCATAATTTTACTACCCTGATTCTGTGTTGCAAAATATGGATGGAAAAAGAAAAACACTAGAAAACGCACTTCGTTATTAGTCTTTTTTTTTAATTGAAGTATTTTGACATATAGCATTATATTAGTTTCAAATGTACAATGTAATGACGTGATATTTGTATTAGTCTGTTTTAAGTTAAGTTCCTTTTTCAATCTGCCTATTTTTCCTTCCTTTTCAGATACCAAAGATAACTTGCTTTACGTGTTTTGTTGACAGTATTCAGTTATAATCAGAGGGGTAATGAGGTGGAATATTCTTATTCCATCTTAATTGGAGCTAGAAGCTAGACTCTCACTTTCTATCTCTAATTTTAAGATACGTATTTAGGTAGACAGACAGACAAAACTCAAGGCTTTGACACAGATTTGCTGTCTGAAGGAAATAAGCAATCTTGCCTTCAGCGCTTCTTCTCTGTGCTCTTTTAGCTTTGCCCATCAAGAGGTTTTCCTTAAGGACAATGTATTCTCTGACATTTGAGGGGTGAGGATGCAAGACAGCTAAAGGGCAGGTAGTTTGTTTTGTCTACTGTTTGAAACTCCAGAGGTTTCACACTTTAGGATTATATACCACCACAGGCTTGGAATGGATAAGAGATGTCTTTTTATTTGTTTCAAGTCATTCACAGGACATTCCGAGAGGGGAGGTGAGAAAAGAAAAACTGATGATTTCATCCTTGCATGTGGCCTCAAGTAAAGGCAACTGTAGTAGAGAGGGAGATTAAGGATATGGAAATTGATTCGCTAAAAATCTGCCTGTATGTACCCTTGGAAAGCCTTTGCCTACCCCTAGGGAAGGACCTGCCGCACTTAGAAGATGGCTGTTGTGGAATCATACAGGCCTGGCTACTATCCTGGTTCTGCTTTTTCAGTGATAATCTGAAGTTGGAAACGGACACATTTAGTGTAGATATGAATCACAAGTGACAGAAAAGGATATGCACATGTACAAGTGACAACATTAGTATATATGGAAGTGATAACCTTAGTGATATGTGATAAGTATCAAGCACAGAGGGCTTCCCAGGTGGCACTACTGGTAAAGAACCCAGCTGTCAATGCAGGAGATGTAAGAGACACAGGGTTCCACTCCCGAGGTCGGGAAGATCCCCCGAAAGAGGGCATGCAACCCACTCCAGTATTCTTGCCTGGAGAATCCCATGGACAGAGGAGCCTGGCAGGCTATGGTCCATAGGGTAGCGAAAAGTCAGACACAACTGAAGTAAGTTAGCACACATGCATGTATCAAGCACAGAAAAGTAGAATAGTTAGAGGCTGGTGGGGCTAATCTATGGAAATGGCATTTGATAAGATTTGTAGAAAGGGCAGTCAATTACTTTTAAGTTAAGCTTCTCTTGACTGAGACTGAATATGGTTAAAGGCAGTTATGAAATTAAACAAGAAAAAAAAATCCCCAAAGATATAGTGGTCAGACTTTCCAATCTAAATAAGAGAGTCTTAATAATAACATTTAATGGGAATAGCTGTAACAATAACGATATATAACATTTGCTTAGTATTTATTATGTATGAAGTGCTGTGCTAAGTGTTTTAGAGACATTTTCTCACAGCAGCACTGTGAGGGTTATGGTTATTCTTCGTGTTACAGCCTGAATGTTTGTGTCCCCCTTCTCAAATTCAAATGTTGAAACGAATTCCCTGTGGAGTGGTATTAGGAGGTGGAGACTTTTGGGAAGTAATTGGGTTTAGATGAGATTGTCAGGGTGGATCCCATGATGGGATGTAACCTTTAAAAAAAAAAAAAAAAAGGAAAGAAAAAGATCAATATTTATTAGTGCTTAGAGAATCGCTAAGAGTCGGACAGGACTGAGCGACTTCACTTTTCACTTTCATGCATTGGAGAAGGAAATGGCAACCCACTCCAGTGTTCTTGCCTGGAGAATCCCAGGGATGGCGGAGCCTGGTGGGCTGCCGTCTATGGGGTCGCACAGAGTTGGACACGACTGAAGTGACTTAGCAGCAGCAGCAGCAGAAAAATGCAGCAAACCCTAAAGAGAAGAAAAAGTGTCCTTTTTAAGAAAAGAGCCCAGCACTTCCTCTCTCCCTGAGCACACACCAAGGAAGGCCATGTGAGAACGTAAATCAGCTGGGCCCTCACCAGGAATCTAACCCTGCTGGCACCCTAATCTTAAGCTTCCAGAAGCATGAAAAATAAATATTTTTTGTTTAAGCAACCCAGTTTGCAGATTGTTATGGCCACATGAACTGGCTGAGACACTGCCCCTTTTGTAGGTGAGAGAGCTGATGCTTAGAGAGGTTAAATAACTTGCTCAAAATTACAGAGGCAGGACTTGACAGAGCTGATATTTGACCTGTTTTGATCTGGGCCTGTTAAAAGTTCAAAGACCTAGAATGACCCTGTTATAAAACATAGTGCACTCATTTTAAGAGAAGAAACGAGGATTTCTATGTGCATCTAACTTAATCGCATTCAGAATGAGCACAAAGTGCTGTGTGTGAAGACTACCTATTTAAAAATCACTCCTTACAGGTACTTAGAATAAAGATTAGACCTATCACATTAGGCCCACAAAAGAAGGAAAGGGTTTATTTTATGCAAAAAGTATATGTTGTATAGGGACATTTCTGTGTATATGTACATGTGTCTATATAAAACACACAGTTGTATATATTAAGCAAATACCTTAACCTAATATCAATAACCTCAGATATGCAGATGACACCACCCTTATGGCAGAAAGTGAAGAGGAACTAAAAAGCCTCTTAATGAAAGTGAAAGAGGAGAGTGGAAAAGTTGGCTTAAAGCTCAACATTCAGAAAATGAAGATCATGGCATCTGGTCCCATCACTTCATGGGAAATAGATGGGGAAACAGTGGAAACAGTGTCAGACTTTATTTTTTGGGCTCCAAAATCACTGCAGATGGTGACTGCAGCCATGAAATTAAAAGACGCTTCCTCCTTGGAAGGAAAGTTATGACCAACCTAGATAGTATATTCAAAAGCAGAGACATTACTTTGCCAACAAAGGTCCGTCTAGTCAAGGCTATGGTTTTCCCTGTGGTCATGTATGGATGTGAGAGTTGGACTGTGAAGAAAGCTGAGCACTGAAGAAATGATGCTTTTGAACTGTGGTGTTGGAGAAGACTCTTGAGAGTCCCTTAGACTGCAAGGAGATCCAACCAGTCCATCCTAAAAGAGATCTATCCTGGGTGTTCATTGCAAGGACTGATGATAAAGCTGAAACTCCAATACTTCGGCCACCTCATGCGAAGAGTTGACTCATTGGAAAAGACCCTGATGCTGGGAGGGATTGGGGGCAGGAGGACAAGGGGAAGACAGAGGATGATATGGCTGGATGGCATCACTGACTGATGGACATGAGTCTGAGTGAACTCCAGGAGTTGGTGATGGACAGGGAGGCCTGGCGTGCTGCGATTCATGGAGTCGCAAAGAGTCAGACATGACTAAGTGACTGAACTGAACTGAATAATTTGTGATTAGATACACAATTGTTACCTGTACATACCCCATCAGCTTCTCTCTCTTGTATTCTTTATGGGAATGTTTCTACTTTTCTTTTTATTTCTCATGGTTGGCCTATTGAATAAATCTCAACACAGGACAAAAATTGGCTGTTCAGTTTATAACTGCTGCTCTTGACCTAAAACTCTGAACTCGAAGAAGAAGTTTAGAGTTTTGCTCTCAGACTCCTTCAACAAGATGTCAGAAATGTGCGGCTTAATTCAGGCTAAGACTCTGCACTGAAAATAAGTGCCTGCTGGTAGTCTTCTAATTGAAGAAAACATACAGTGCTCAGATCTGCCTGATATAGAATAGGAGTGATAAAAATAAAAGAGCCTCAAAGTATTTTTGTTTCATGAAATCTTTTATTCTGCCAGTCAAATACAGAGGCAGACATGAATGCACTGACCTTTTATTCATTTCTGTTATCTGTAGCACATTTTTGCTATTTTTATGAAGCAAAGCCTTACAAGTTGATTTGACTGGAGCAATATGAAGTAAGGTGCAAGACAATATACTTTCTAGCAAGAAAGCAACAGCTGTATCTAGGACCTTGGTCCACTAAAATCAACTCAAATGTGAAAAACAGAATGTTCTGGATGAGGTGTAAAGTTTATCACTGAAAAATCTTGAGAGTCTTTGGCAGTTACTCTGTCCACTCAGTAGCAAGTGAGAGGTCTGAAAGAGTTAATGTTTTCTGAAATTGCTTCATATACCCAGCCAGTGGCCCCACGGGACCTGGCTTTTTACACCATAGGATTTTATGAAATACTATTCTTCGGAGTGGCTAAGCTGTTTCCAATTTTCCCAATTTGGATTTCAGAAGACCCTCTGCTAAGAGTAACTTTTGAATAGAGGATTTTTACAGATTTTATAGGATACAATCTGAAGACTGGAAAGTTTCTTGCTTAATTGCAAAACTTAACAGCCAGAGGATTAATATTTGAATGTTGTAACAAAACATATTTATCTTGTTGTTCTAATAGAAAACCAACTATTTCATATAATGTAATAGCCCATTTAGAAGAGCAAATTACTAGAAAACTTTAGGTAAAGGGGAATTATTTTTATGTTCTTCTGTTTTCTGGGAATTCAGCTTAAAAGACACGCACTCATGCCTTCTTTCAGCAGTTATGGAGCATCACCTATGTGCCATTCGTGTGTGCAGCAAAGGCACTTGGCGTGTCTACCGTGTATTGGGATTGTTTCTGGCACTGGGGATTCAGAAGTAAACACGGCAGACAAAGTCTTTGTGCTGAAGGACTCATACATTGGAGATTTGTGATCCACTGGGGAGTGGAAAAGGCAGAAGGAATGATAATAAGCAAATGTTTGGTTGGGAACAGGTAGAAGGTGGTGGTGGTCTTGGATCCCAGCCAGAGATTGAATTCAGGCTGCAGCAATGAAAGTGCTGGATTCTAACCGCTAGACCAGTGACCAGTGACAAGGCTCTGGCCCGTACTGCTTTGCAGAAAATGATTTTCCACAAAGAAATGGAAAGTAATGAAACAAGTAAAGTGTTTATTAGGAGGAAAAAGGGTACGTGTGAATAGGCACACGCAGGCTGGTTCAGAGAGAAAGTTCCACTCTTGTAGTTTGAATCACTATGGGCCATTTCTTTTGGGTTTTCATCAATCAGTCATCTTGCTTTACCTAGTTCTGATTTCATATTTGGTGTATCTCAAGGTCTTCCCATTTGTCTGCACACATCGCTTAGCCAAGATGGAGACTAGTGAAGAGGGTTATGGGTAGGTTGACATCACTTCTCTTTTGACCTCCAAGGAGCTTTTCTGTGCATGTATAGTTGGGAAGGTCTTCTTGACCTTGAGAATGAGAAATATATGGTCTCTGTCTTTTATCTGGGCAGGGCTCAGCGCCTCCTCCTCTTCATCTGGATTATTTGTCCACAGGCACAAACTCCAGCTGCTCAGCCTGGGGCCCATCTGTCTCCTGCCTCAGTGGTTGTACCACTTGTCAAAGTAGAGGCTACAGGGAACAGAATACTTTGGGAGAAGGAACACTTTGGACTTGTGAATTTCCTGGTTATGTCATTGCGTGGAGGGAACCAGGAGAGAGGTTTGAGCTGGGGGAACAAGAGCTTGGGTGCATGTGTTGGACTGAAATCAAAGAAGGTGTATGAGCTTATGGAGGATGAATGTGAAGCACAGAGGAAGGACCCAGAAAGGGGACAGACTTCAGGACATTTAAAGGGCAAATTGCAAAAACAGTTTTGATGTCATCTGTCTTCCTCTGAGATTCAAATGAGTTGTGAGAAATGACCCGACTCATCTTTTAACTATAACACAGGCTGCTGCTGCTAACTTGCTTCAGTCATGTCCAACTCTGTGTGACCCCAGAGACGGCAGTCCACCAGGCTCCCTCATCCCTGGGATTCTCCAGGCAAGAACACTGGAGTGGGTTGCCATTGCCTTCTCCAATGCATGAAAGTGAAAAGTGAAACTGAAGTCACTCAGTCGTGTCCGACTCCTAGTGACCCCATGGACTGCAGCCTACCAGGCTCCTCCGTCCATGGGATTTGCCAGGCAAGAGTACTGGAGTGGGGTGCCATTGCCTTCTCCAATAACACAGGCTAAGGAATGTTAAATCTTCTGCTTTAGTTGTTCTCTTTCCTTGCTCTTATCTTTTCCCCAGTTGATTATGAAACAGGTTGGTGATCTACTAGCCTCAGGAAAATTGAAATGAAGTCACACTGGAACTCTGGGAAATTGTTTGTATAAAAAGCATGATGCATTATATTCTATAGGAAAATAGAAAATATGTATAAATAAACATGTTTGGTTTAAAAATTAGATTTTATTGGTTTACAGCTCAAGTTAGGTTACAGTGACAACTGTCATCTACTAAAAACAATAGATATATTAATAACAATAGCACCACCAAAAATAATAATAACAACTTAATGTGTGCATGCTGGGTGCCAGTTACTAAGTCTCATTTAAGTTTCTTTTTTTTCCACTTAATTTTCTATGTAATATAGTGGATGTATACTGTTATCCTTATCTGTAAGATAAGGACACTGAGGCTCATCTTTTCAGGATATTTCTTGACAGAACAGCCATGATACTGAGTATGTTTTTGAATGAAAGAATGAATGAAGGTGCTTTTAGCAATGAAGAAAGTAACTTAAGGGCATGGAATTATTCCAGGCTTTTACATTGCAGCTGGGAGTCTCATTAAGATTAGTATTATGAGCAACAAAATAAACAAACTGATAACAACGTATATTACAGAAAGGGGAATGGACTTTCAGAAGCTAAGTCTAATGAGATAGAGATTCGTGTCACTAATGTTGTGTGTCCATCTTAGCATTTGGTGCCAAGTCAGATACCCAACGGAGAAGGCAATGGTGACCCACTCCAGTACTCTTGCCTGGAAAAATCCCATGGACGGAGGAGCTGCAGTCCATGGGGTCGCTAAGAGTCAGACACGACTGAGCGACTTCACTTTCATTTCTCACTTTCATGCATTGGAGAAGGAAATGGCAACCCACTCCAGTGTTCTTGCCTGAAGACTGCCAGAGATGGGGGAGCCTGGTGGGCTGCCATCTATGGGGTCGCAGAGAGTCGGATACGACTGAAGCAACTTGGCAGCAGCAGATGCCCAAAGGCCATTCTGCCTGGCTGGCTGAACTCTAGTCTATTTTTATTCCTACTTGGGATACTGTGCTCATTTGCAGGCTTGTGCTCCCTCCCCTGTGCTGTCTCTGTTCCTCCTCCAAAATTCATTGCCAGTTTATCACTCTTATGTTGTGTACAGGGCTGTCTGTATCTTTGTTCCTCTCATATCTGGTACTTAGCCTTCCCAGTTTCTTCCGGTCCTGGCATGATTCCCCAAACAATATCAACAGAAACTCCTATAATCAGCAGTCACAAAATGTAGTAGAGGTGTCTCCTTACCCCTATATTTAAATGTCACTCAATGCTTTATCTTTTATTCTGTGTTATGCCTCATACAGGTCTCATAGATTGAAACCGAATGACTAAAACACTGGAGAAATTTGTCGTTGGGCTCCTGGTCCCAATATTTTTTTGTATAGGGCAAATGCTATTAAATTACAAAATAAAACCAAGGAAATAAAAACAGTTGGCCATTTAACCTCACATCATTAACTTTTAGATTTCATTTGAAGGAAAGAAGTAGGTTGTGGAAAGTGATCTGAGCCTGCTTGGAAGTATGAGAGATAGTATGGATGAAGGATGGGGGCCAGTGAAAGAAAGGGCTGAATGAAGGATTTCTCTGCTGAAAGAATACAGACTGGTTAGAGAGGAAATGAAAGCTGGGAAAACTGGAGGGGGCCTTTGAAGTGGAGAATTGGGAGTCTGCACTTGATAAGGAGAACAATAATGAGGCCACTGGCGGGGTGGGGTGACCTGGTCAAAGCTGTGGGTGAGAAAAAACATTTTTTATCAACTGGTAAAATTGAATATGTACCGGTTTTGCATGCTTGAGTTGTCTATTAGAGCCATTGTTGTTGCTGTGAAAAACCCTGAAGGATGTTACAATGGAAAATAAATGAGAAAAATCCATGGTTCTGAGATTTCTGAGTTTCAACACAAAAACATTACTTTTCCCTTAAGGAAACTAATCGCAACTTGTCTTCTTCAAAGGCAAGCATCTTTTTGGACTTGGCCAATTTAATTTTTTTTGAAAATTTGCTTTAGTTGTGATGTTTGTAGTATTATTTCTATAGGAATTTTATTTATAACATCAGAGCTAATAGGGATTTCTCTACTTTGTATTGTAGAGAATATATTCTCTATTTTTTCCAACACATTATCCTTTCAGTTAACATTTAAAAGTGGTCTTATTTTCATTTACTTTTTAGTAATATTTGTAAACCATTAGCATTCTTGTGTGATAATTGAAGCCATCTTTTTTTAAGCTGATGCACAGAAATAAATGCCTATTATCTAGGTTGGAAAATGGAAACTTTTCTCTAGCTGTATTTAGCTATAAGTTATAACTGATTGCAATTTATAAATCATTAATTATAGTTTATGATAATAATTATAAGTAGTAAAAGAACTTTATATACATTCATATATATATATATATATGTGAAAAATACTGTTCTCTGTGATTTAACATTGAGTTGGATCAAAAAGGAAATGACAATGGACTAAAATACCCAGGCAATGACTCTAATTGTGTTTCTGATAGAAAACAAAGGTGTTTAAATGCTTTTTGGCTAATATACCCCTATTGACTCAGAACTGTTGAGTTGCAGAAGTTGTGTACATATACAATCATGTTATTTTATAGAGTTGCTTATATAACTGTTATTTGCCATTGTTTAAAGAGTTGATTTTATAAAGGCAAATAATTAAAGCACATTGGATAAAAGAAAAAACTTTCATATTTGCAAGTCAGTTCTCTTGTTTATTGTTGCAAATTCATATGCCTTTCTTCTTCCAAAATCAGGCAGTGAAACCAAAGTCTAGGTATGTGAAAGCCCAAGGACAAATCAAATATTGGAAGATCACAGTTGTTTGCACTAAGTACTGAATACTCCAAATGAGTCATTGTATCAGCTGAACAGATGTTGGGAGCAAAGTTGACATGCTGTAATGAACCTCATTTTCATCATATATCATTGGGTTATTCTTTGGCGCCTCCAAGGGTAGATGTGCTTTCTAAACAACCAATTTACTACTAGGGAGCAACATAAACAGGGAAAACAAAGTACTACATTTAGTTCAATTGAGTATGTCAAATGACAATTTGAATAGCTTCCTTAACATTCAGATGCTGAAAAAAAGTCTTCTACTTCTTTCCTTTCAAACTTCAGGGAGGATACCTTATGCCAAACAGATGCAGAGTTTAAACTACTCTCAAAGGCTCCCTTGAGGAAGTTTGAACAGTATTCCTTGGCAAACCTGTTTCAATCTGTCATACTTTTTAGCAATAGGAAATTGGCCCCTGCCTTTTATTGCAGCTTTTTTTTTTTGCACTAGCTCTTATGGAGCAGAAAAGGCATTTGGGCACCTTCTTCCATGAGATCTCTTTTTATGTGTCTAAAGAATATTATGAAGATTATGTCATCAAACCAGTATCACCAGGCAGTCCTGACACAAGGCCAGATATTCTTTACGTGTGTTCTTGTTTCTAATAGATTATTCCTATGTCTATGATCGTGCTCTTTGATTCTTGTTTCCGGTAAATGATTCCTATTTCCATGATCATAATCTTGATTCTGATATTAAAGATGTTCCCCTGGTGAGATGGTGATGTGTTTTCAGTTTGTAGTAATCAGTAGAACTTGATGGTAATATTTATTAATTTCTGCAGGTTAGAGAACTTTGCTTTTTTTCCCCAGTGTTTTATGTTTTAGATATTCTAACTGAAATAAATTATATCATTTAACATTTACTATTTTGCTGTCTTCATGGATCTTATTTAGACAAGATCATTTAAAATCCCCACTCTTTGAAAGGCCTCCTATTTTCTTAGTTTCTTTTGCATTATCCCAATAACTACTCAAGAATTATAATAGTCTTAAGGCCAGGATTGATTCTTATCAAACATCATTTAAAAATATTAGTTACAATAGCAACATATATATATGTAAAATCAACTTTCTGAGTTCTCTGTCATTCAGTTTTTTACTGTATGAATAGATTTGTTGATTTGAAATCACACCCATCATTTTCCTTTATCTAAAGAGTCTGTCAGTTTGTTCTAGATTAGGATCAGCAAATTACAACCCCTGAACCAGATACAACCTGCAGCCTGTTTTGTAAATAAAGTTTTATTGAAACACATCCATGCCCTTTTGTTTACATATTATCTATGACTACTTTTGTTCCACAGTGGCATAAACAATTGAAATAGAGATTGTATTCATTGCAAAGCCTAAAAAATTTACTCTGTGGCCCTTTAGAGAAAAATTTGTGAACTTCTGTTCTAGATTAATTTGTATTTGCTTGAGATCCTTGGATTAGACACTAGAAAATCTGGGTTCCAATCATGCCTCTTCTTTCTATTAGCTCTGTGACTTTGGCCAAGTCAAATTTCCTCATCTTTAGGATGGAGAGGGGGAGGCAGGACTGTAGGATTGCCAGTCTCTTCCAGTTTTAAAATTCCAAATACCTAATTAGCTCTATTTTACCTAAAATAAGGTAAAATTGATTTTTTTTTCTTATGGATTGAATTTTGGGTTTTTCATAATCCCTCTTGAGCATGTTAGATGTGCATCAAAATTTCCATACGTGTTCCATGATTTTAAAATAATATAGCTCACCTGTAGGAGCTCTACATGTGCCAAGTATAGGGGTAGGCACTTCACCTTATTTTTTTTTACTCTTCAGAATACCTGTCTATAGTGGCTATGAATGTTCGCACTGCTTATTAGAGGTAGAGCTGGGACTTGAACCCAGTTTTAGTAAAGCTTCATGCTCTTTCCACTGTAGCAAAATGATCTCTTTTCCTGTGCTATTTCTATTTTAGTTCAGTCATTTCAATATAAATTAGCTGCTCACTTATCCAGCGGTTACTACCCAAATTATTCAGAACACAACCAATAATTAAAAAGTAAAAATACAGAAAAGATGAACAACCAAATAGATGTTCACTCTACCATTAAAAATATTTCCCAAGGTCTTTCATAGCATGTTCATTTTTACTTTGGAAACAAATCTAAAAACTGGCTTTTTTCTTTTTTTGGTTTCCCAGATCCATAATTAATGGCAAAAAATTATAAATGAAGGTGGATAGAACTACTGGTGCAGGTATCTGTACATCAGGAGAGATGCTGACCCCTGAACTGATATATAATGTATGGGAAAGGATGAGACACTCCAAATGGCAAGAGCTTAAAGCAGGCAGCAGTTTTAGGCAGCTTAGCATAGGGCCTGATTCCTGACTTTCCTGAGAAAGTTGTTCGTTGTAAAGACCCTGGGGCAGCAAAGAAATGTTAAAACTTAGCAGTCTCCAGGTTTGATGCAGGATGCAGGATGCTTGGGACTGATGCACGGGGATAATCCAGAGAGAAGGTGTGGGGCGGGAGGGGGGAGGTGGGTGTCGGGATTGGGAGTTCATGTACATTCGTGGCTGATTCATGTCAATGTATAGCAAAACGAATATAGTATTGTAAAGCAAAACAAACTAAAAAATAAAAATCAATTAAAAAAAAACTGACTAATGAACCAAAATTAAATTAAATTAAAAAAAAACTTAGCAGTCTCCATTTAATAAGGTGGAGAACAAGTGTTCTATTTTACTGAGCTTTAATAAAATTATGAAAGATGTTAGGAATCTTGAAGAGAAACACTTTAGCTATTTGAATTTTTCTCTATGTGAAATATTTTCTTCCTTAAAAATGCTGAACAAATGAAATATTACCCTGTCCAGACTTAAGAAATCTTTCTGCAGATATTCACTATTTTGCCTCCTTTTCCTGGTCTTTTTTATTGTCTTATTCATTGTTCACTCTCTGAAAACAGGACTCTAGAGATAAGTAATTAATTAAAAGTCTGCCTTTGCAGTTTCATCTATTAGCAGATTTTCTCCACACCTAATTAAGTCTCAAGATTTTCCATTATCTCTTTTTATTCCCAATAGCTTTCAAGAAGGTTTATTGTTTTCCTTTTGCTTTTTAATTTTTTCTCAAAGTAGAAGCCCATTTTCTTCTTGAGTTTTAAAAAACCATCTTACACTGATCCATTGTGTATTGTTGATTGTAAAGTTAATCTTGTAAGAAGGTGAACTTATTTCTACTGCCAAGCTCTTGTGGGGTTGAGAGGAGTGAATTTGGTAGCTTTTTTGTTTCTCTCTCATACTCACTTCTTGGTTTTGTTTTTTTAAATTTTAATTTAAATTAAATTTTATTTTTTATTGAAGTATAGTTGATTTCAAATGTTGTGTTTTAAATCAGGTCTAAAGCAAAGTGATTCAGATATATATATATATATATATACTTCTTCAGATTCTTTTCCCTTATAGGTTATTACAAAATATTGAGTATAGTTCCTTGTGCTATATAGGGGGTACTTGTTGAATATCTATTTATATATTTATTTCACCAGTCCCTAGACCACGGCCCTTGTCTAAGTGATAGAAGCTGGTTGAACCCTGTATCTGTTCTTCAGCTTGTAGGAGAGCAAAGAGAGGAAATGAATGGCAGGAAGCCCCTTTTAAAGCAGGCAAAGTAGAAGAATCTGCTTATTTTCTATTGTGGACCACTAATATGGGGCTGGAAAATGTAGCCCTCAGTTCGGTAATCTTGGGTTCACCTTAAACTCCATTGTTACGGAAGACATGAAGAGCACAGGAGGATGGACAGCCAGCAGTCCCTGCCATGTTTTGCTGGTGGTTCCCATGTCTAGACAGTGACTCCAGCAGGATGGACTTTGGTGGGTGTGGTAGAAGAGATGTGGGTGGAGGATGTATGTGGTTACCTCCTGGGATGCTGGAACCCCTGCTGTTGTAACATCTTGAAAGAACTTGTCACTGGTTTTCACCCCATCTCACCCTTCTTGCCTTTCTCTTTGCTTTGAAAGGCTGGGGCAGGGCTGGCTTGATGGGCTGGGACCCATGCAGTGGCACAGGGCCCTGTGCTTAGAAGACTTCCACGCTTAGTTTAATGCTCTGCTGTCACTGTCTTGAAATTAACAGCTTTATCTTTATACTGTGTTTGTGAGATTTGATGGGACAATGGAGCATGCATGGAGTGTGTGTGGCAGGGATATGCTAGGTGGTAGTGTGTGCAGATTCAAATGCATGATGGTTGGGAGGTGTGGGTGCTGAACGATTGGCCTGTTGGCCCAAAGCATGTGCTTGAGGACTCTCTGGGAACCCACTGGGCCCCAAAGTGACTGGGTTGGGACTTTGGCCCAGATTGGTGGCCATGATGGTGTCACAACACAGAAGCAACAACAAAAGTGGGTTCTGAGGGTGGCAGTGGTGGGCTTGGCACTGAGGAAGAAGAGGGCCTCCCCATGAGATCCTCTAGGAGACCAGCTTGGTGGATTGTCCCTGGAGACTGTCTCAATGGCATCTGCACAGATATTAACTCTCTACCCAAATTCAAGAGAGAAGTTACTAGTGCTCGAACCGCAGACTTTATTAGTAAATTATTCACGATAAAAGCACACACATGAGCATTTCAATAAAGCATTTGTCAAGGAGTTATTAGAATTATTCAAAGATTTAAAAATCCTTGGTTTTCAAAGTTGAAACATTGCAAAAACAAGCATCCATGGGCTTGGAAATAGAAATTACATTTAGTCATTGTCAGTGGAAATATATGCATCCCTTATTAATGAGTGCACTATTTTTGCATGCACCACTTGTTAATGAGGAAGATAACAAAATGAAAGTTCCCTTAAAACTGATGATGTAGCTATAGAATGTATAAACAGATATTTTGAATTGTATGCAGATTTTGAAGTCACTTTTGATTTCTTGTATGATCGCCACAATTTACAGGAAATAACAGAATAAACATTAAACCATTGTATAAATTTACATTTAAAATTAAATTCAGACTTACATGGAAATAATTCATATGAAGAATTAAACCTTTTCATTAATTGCTCCATGAGAATCAATCATCAGCTCTAGATGTGCTAAAATTTGTATTTTAAAATAACTAATCAGAAATATACCCCAGTGTTGTCACAGGGTATAAAATAGCCATAAAGGAACAAGGAAAATTGCATCAGAAAAAAGATCCTTGTCAAAATTAAATATTAACAAACATTGTTTGCAATCTTGCCTTTCTGTCAAGCTATTTATACCAGCTTCCATTGTTCCATAGATTGAAAATAATGTTGCTAAAAATATACATTTGGATGAGTTCATGAGTTTGCAGAATAATGAGTCAGAAAAATCATGTTAATCGTGCATTGTTATTTCTTAAATTATGATACAAAATATTTTTTGTTTAACTTATTGTTATCAATACCACAATGACTGCTAGTGTTTTTTAAATTAATTTTTATTGGAGGACAAGTGCTTCATAGTATTGATAGTTTTTGCTATTCAGCAAAGTGAATCAGCTCTATATGTATATATATCCCTTCTTTTTTAAATTTCCTTCCCATTTAGTCACCACAGAGCACTGAGTAGGGTTCCATGTGCTACACAGTAGGTTCTCATTAGTTACCTATTTTATACATAGTGTATATATGTCACCCACTTCAGTATTCTTGCCTGGAGAATTCCATGGACTGAGGAACCTGGCAGGTTACAGTCCATGGGGTTGCAGAGTGTCAAACATGACTGAGTGACTAACACACACACACACACACACACACACACACACACACACACGTATGTCAATCCCAATCTCCTAATTCATCAATCCCAATCTCCTAATTCATCCCACCATCCTGTCTTCCCCCCCTTGGTATCCAGAAGTTTATTCTCTATGTCTGTATCTCTATTTCTGCTTCGCTAGTAAGTTCATCGGGAGAAGGCAATGGCACCTGACTCCAGTACTCTTGCCTGAGAAATCCCATGGATGGAGAAGCCTGGTGGGCTGCAGTCCATGGGGTCACTAAGAATCGGACACAATTGAGTGACTTCACTTTCACTTTTCACTTTCCTGCATTGGAGAAGGAAATAGCAACCCACTCCATTGTTCTTGCCTGGAGAATCCCAGGGACGGCGGAGCCTGGTGGGCTGCCATCTGTGGGGTCTCCCAGAGTCAGACACGACTGATGCGACTTAGCAGCAGCAGCAGTAAGTAGATTCCATATATAAGGAATATTATACAGAATTTGTTTTTCTTTCTGACTTCATTCTGCATAACAGTCTCTAGATCCATCCACACCTATGCAAATGGCACTATTTTGTTCCTTTCTATGGCTGAGTAGAAGTGCATTGTGTACACGTACCACATCTTATTTATCCATTCTTCTGTTGGTGGATATTTAGGTTGCTTCCATGTCTTGTCTATTGTAAATAGTGCTGCAGTAAACACTGGGACACTGGGGTACGTGTATCTTTTTGAATTATGGTTTTCTCTGGGTATATGCCCAGGAATGTGTTGCTGGGTCACACGATAATTCTATTTTTTGTTTTTTAAGGAACCTCCATACTATTCTCCATAGGGGCTATACCAATTTTATTCCCAGTAACAGTGTAGGAAGTTTCCCTTTTCTTCACACCCACTCCAGCATTTATTGTTTGTAGACTTTCTGATGATGGCCATTCTGACTGGTGTGAGGTGATACCTCATTATAGTTTTGATCACCACTTCTCTAATAGTTAGTGATGTTGACCATCTTTTCATGTGTTTGTTGGCTGTCTGTATGTCTTTTTTGGAAAACTGTTTATTTGGGTCTTCTGTCCTTTTTTCCATCGAGTTGTTTGTTTTGATATTGAACTGCTTGAGCTGTTTGTATATTTTGGAAATTAATCCCTTGTCAGTTGCTTTGTTTGCAAATATTTCCTCCCATTCTGAGGGTTGTCTCTTTTTTTTATTTATGCTACCCTTTGCTCTGCAAAGGGACAGATTCAATGCAAACCCTGTCAAATTACCTGGGTTGGAAAAATCCCCTGGAGAGGGAATAGGCTACCAACTCCGGTATTCTTGGGCTTCCTTGGTGGTTCAGTTGGTAAAAAAAAACTCACCTGCAATGGGGGAGACCTGGGTTTGATCCCTGAGTTGGGAAGATCCCCTGGAGAAGGGAATGGCTATCCACTCCAGTAGAATTGCTTGGAGAGTTCCACAGACAAAGAGTCCTGGCAGGCTACAGTCCATGGGGTCACAAAGAGTCAGATATGAGTGAGCGGTTTTCACTTTGCATTGAAGCTGTAGATTGCTCTGAGTAGTATATGCTCTTATTATTTTAACTGATAAAATAATGGAAAATATGCTTATGTTTTAGTATTTTAAATGTCCTTCCCCCCTCCCCACGTCTTCACTTTCACGTGTGTAGCTGATCCCAGCAGGGGAACTAGTCTGCTTAGCTTTCTGCAGCTACCTCTTGGCTGCCCTTTCTATGCCTGCTACAGAAGAGTGTGAAGTCCCGTAGCATCTCTGCCCTCACATGTGTAGCTCTTTTGAGTTTTTAAAAGGGACTTTGGTTACTGATGATGAATGAGAAAGAGAAGGAGGACAAGGCCAAGTTCCTGGTCAGGACTCGTCCTCTTCTGGTTGTTTGCTCGGCTCTCTTGCCTCCTGGGAGAGTCGCCAGAAGCACATGTGGCTGATAGCTCCAAAAGCCCAGACGGCTCTTGGTTGCAGTGGAGCCTGATATCAGATTCATTTACCTTTAGAGTATCATTCCTGAGTCTCTTGAACACTCTTTTTATAGGAGTTGAATTGAACAGCAATTTTCCCCTAGTGAACTTGCATGGCCCAAGATGCCTGTCACGAGGGACTCCTCCTGCAGTAGAATTGACTGAATTATCCTGCAACCAAGAATAGTGACTAGAGAGAGATGCCAAGTCATGGCATCTCTGACACAGGAAGAGGAGGTCAGTCAGTAGGTGGGAGAGAAGGCACACCTCCCTGAGCCAGTCTTCTGCAGGGGGATCTTTATATGTAAAAGGCATAGAAAAAAAATAGTAAAATATCACAGTATCTGTGGTAGGCAGAATAATGCTCCCCCTACCAAAGATATCCCTGTTCTGGGCCCTGGAACCTGTGAATACATGAATTTGCATGGCCTTGGGGAATCACAGTTGAAGATGGAAATAGGGGTGCTTCTCACCTGACCTTAAAACAGGGAGATTCCCCTGGACTATCTGAGTGGTCCAGTGTAATCACAAGAGTTCTTAACAGTGAATGAGGGACGCAGAAGAGGAGGGTCAGAGAAAGATGTGAATATCCATGCAAGATTAGAGAGATGCTCCGTTGCTGGCTTTCAGAGTGAAGGAAGGAGACCAAGAGCCAGGGAAGGAGGACCCAGCCACTAGAAACTGGAAAAGGCAAGGAAACAGATTCTCCCCCAGAGCCTCCAGAAGGGAACACACACTTGCCAGCATTTTTATTTTAGCCCAGCGAGAACCGTGTCAGACTTCTGACCTGCAAAAGCTGTGAGACAATAGACTTCTGTTTTAAGCCACCCAGTTTGGGATGATTCTTTACAACAGAATTGAAAACTAATCCAGAGCCCTTGAGTGTTTATATTAAATGCATGGGCTTTGGAATGAAATTGCTTGGTTTTAGTAAGTAGCTCTGCTACTTATTAGATACATACTGGGAGAAAGTGATCGACTTTTCCAAGTCTTGGTCTCATCCTCTGATGAGATTATCACCTCATGGCTGTGTTCTTAGGTATGTTGTTGTTCAGTCCCTCAGTCATGTCCAACTGTTTGTGAGCCCATGGACTGCAGCATGCCAGGCTTCCTTGTCTGTCCTTCACCGTGTGCCAGAGCTCGCTCAGACTCAAGTCCATTGAGTTGGTGTTGCCATACAACCATCTCATCCTCTGTTGTCCCCTTCTCCTGCCTTCAATCTTTCCCAGAATCAGGGTCTTTTCTAGTGAGTTGGCTCTTCGCATCAGGTGGCCAAAGGATTGGAGCTTCAGCTTCAGCATCAGTCCTTCCAATGAATATTCAGGATTGATTTCCTTTAGGATTGACTGGTTTGATCTTGCAGTCCAAGGGACTCTCAAGTCTTCTCCACCACCAAAAGCATCAATTCTTTGGCACTCAGCCTTCTTTATGGTCCAACTCTCACATCCGTACATGACCACTAGAAAAACCATAGCTTTGACTATATGAACCTTTGTTGGCAAAGAAGTGTCTCTGCTTTTTTCTTTCTCATAGCTTCTCTTCTAAGGAACAAGTGTCTTTTAATTTCATGGCTGCAATCACCATTCACAGAGATTTTGGAGCCCAAGAAAATAAAGTCTGTCACTGTTTCCATTGTATTCCCATCTATTTGCCATGAAGTTCTTAGATATAAATTAAAGCAAAGCTTTTCAGACATTGCCTGATAAAGAGAATGTGTTTGATCAGTATTAGCTTAAAGTCATGGATATCTAATCCTGGGTGGGATTTTTAGCAAGAGAGAACCTCTCATCTCTCTGATTCCCGTGGAGTTCACTGCCTCGGCTTCTGTGGCCCCTACTGCTCCCATGTTGACCCTTGTTCCTCTGGGGCATTTGTACCCAGGTATGTCCTTGCTGGGGCCCACTCTAGATTTTTCCTAATTTTTATACTAATTTTTCCTAATTTTTATACTAATGTTTAAATATCTTTTAAAAAACAAACAAAAAATATAAGTATATATAAAGTGCTATCTCTGGAGGTATTGATCATTGATAATGACCTGTCTCTTGTAGTGTCTATAAGGCCTTATGCTTTCTGCCATGCTCCGTACTGTGCCTTTTGCTGACAGACCCCAGAATTCTAAGTTGGTTGAGTAATCGAGGAGTCCCCGGGAACTGCCTTTTAATGGTCGAGTTTTGGCATTAGTTAAATGAATAAAGTCCAGCTGGGAAATATTTTAGGCAGTGAGATCTCCCAAGGGCCCTTTGAATTAAGCCAAATTTTAGAGTATTTGGCCTCCTTTTCTGTCTACTTGTAAACTGCCCTGGAATGGCCATTTTCTAAGGGGGATAGTTGCAGAGAAAAGTTGACAGTTTTCTTCACAATTCTTAGAGCAGAAAAGTTTGTAGCTTATGACTAACATGTCAGAAGAACTTTTCTGCAGTGGGGAAGCCTTTTATTTCAATGTGGGTGCCATGGTGAGACCTTGGCATTTGTAAATAAGATTATCTGGTAATGAGATCACCTGCTGAAAAATCATTTCCATTCCACACAAATCACATTAGGTACAAGTGACAATTCTAAAAATGTACATAAAGCCAATTGAAATAAAGCTAATAACTGAATTTCTGAAATTATTGGTTGCTATGAGAATGGAAGAAGTCAATTCTGAAATAATTGCACCAAGTATTTTGTTCCATATAATGCATTGGTCTGTGAGAACTCTTATTTTTGTGTCTGTATTTGAAGTAAAAATGATTTTTAATGTGATTTTATTTTTATTTTAACTTTTTTTTTTTTTTGGCTGCATGGCATGTGAGATCTTATTTCCCCAACCAGGAATGGAACCCATTCCCCCTACATTGGAAGTGTGGAGTCTTAACCAGTGGCCTGCTAGGGAAGTCCCATTATCTTATGAACATAATTAGTAAAGATGTGCAAAATACAATTGTTTTCCATCACTGTCACACATGCAGACACTTGTCATAGCGTAGAATGGGCTCTGTGCTTTGCTTTGCTTCAGGATGTGGTCTCCCTCTGGTGGTCAGTGTTAAGAAAGGGACTGGCTGAAAGTAACTATCCAACTTCTTCCCTTTGCCGTTTTACTGAAACTTAACTTTGGAAAGCATCTCGAGAGTTCTTTTATTCTCCACTAAACACAGATCAGGTTGTGTATATAATATTTTGACCATTTCAGCAATATGAGAAGTATCATATGAAATGATAATCAGGAATGATACCCTAGCAAAAATTAGTCAGTCATTCTGTAGCCTTTCACCTATCTATGGCCGTGGCAAAATCAGTTTTGACTATTAGGAAGCCTGACTTGACTTTCGTATCTCTGTGGCCTATTTTTGGCATGCCTTGAGCAGTCTTCATTTTGGCCATGGTATTTTCCTTCTACTCTAGTTAGGTTCTGGGCTGAGTGCAAAGTTTATTTAGCCACACTATGTGTCCATTGCTTTTTTAGGGCCTATGGCTATCGCAGGAAACCAAACAGACTACATCTCTGCCCTCCTAGAGTTTCTGTCCTATGACCCAGTTTATGAGGACATAAACCATAAAGGCTGATATAGTTGACTTCACATACATGTAAAACTTTTCTATAGCTGAAAAGACTGTGACCTTAAAAGACCAGTAAGTGACGGTCTAGGGAAAAATAATTGAAGCAGATGGAGTCTCAGTAAATCAATAAGGAAGAAAACCAATAGAAAAATGTGCCAAAGATACAATTAGGAAGAACTTTTTATTCCTCTGTAGTAATAATTGGCAGAAGTGCGATACCGCGATTTCAAATTTACCCCGTTATAGACACGAGCAAAGGATGCCTTTTAGGAAAGAGGAGTCTCCCGACTGGAATTCCCTATGAATTTCCACAGCCTGTCAGGTTGTGAAGGTCCCAGGCTGAGTTCTCCCCTCTGGCACCAACAGCGTCTGTATACTGAGTACCGCTGCCATCTTGTGCTTCTGCTTGGCAACTGCACGTTCCATATCCTTTTGACAGGTGGGAGAAGTGGACATTTCCCCAGGGACAGCACCCCCAGGTGAGCTCAGTACCCCCATAACCCATGCACCACTGGATGAAACTTGTGTTACAACATTTCCCAGTATTAACTTAAGCACAGGAGGTTGATCGGTGGAGTATTTTTAGAGGGGACTACATCACTAAACGGTTTGCAGTATTGAGTTTATAGTTACAGGCACATGTTTTTGACTCTCCATTATCTGCAGCAACATCTTTCCTCTGTTTAGGGATACAATAGACCTTTCTTTAATTGACTTAGGTCTGACCTTGGTGTCAGATTGTCATTCATTCCTAGTTCTGTTTGTCTCTCCTGAAATTCCAGCCTCTCTCAAACTCTCTTCTCTTCTGCCTTGGCTCGTTCCACTACTCCCCACTCTCCACCACTGACTGGATCACTGTATCTTGTGTACAGGAGACATTATTCCTGTTTACTCTTTCTTTACAAAGGACCATCTGAAGATTTTGGAGAAAACCTTCATGTTTCCCCCCTCCCTCTGAGCTGAGCTCTTGGGTACTGTGTACCCAAGTCTTCTAGTCTCAGTAAGTTGGCAGCCAAGACTGTGGAATGCAAGTTAATTAAATTGTGCTTATATTTAGTTTTAGGCAAGGTTGATTTTTCCATGTCAGGTTTAGTCTGTGTGGCTTTGTTATATATAATACTGGTAACCAGGGATACTAGGAGAGATTTTACAAAGCTGTGCTGTGAAGGGCATGCAGAGGAAAGTGGAGGAAGCACGGGAGAGAGAGTTCAGGGACCTCTGTGTTCCACCAGCACGTAAATCATTTAAGAAGACACAAACGATTTAACAGTGAAAGTCAACTTTCCTGGAGCAATTGACTTCCTTTTTTTGGTCTATGAGCCAAAGAAAAGTTAGTAATTCTGATGTTGTTATATTGGTTCCTATGGCTGTTGATCTCTTCAGACAATGATCTTTCTCAGTTATCTTGGTTGTTACAATGAATGACATTGCCTTCACTTCCAGGTCTAAGTGGGCAGTATTATATCTGCAGGTTGGTGAATAACATGCTGTAGTTATTTGCAGGTTAACTCTTTAAGCACAAGGCATTCTTAAATACTTTGTGATGGCTGTCTTTGGGAAGCAAATTACACAGTTTCCAGCCTTAGTAAACGGAAGAATGCAGTGGACTTCACATGGTTTGGTGCCTGGCACTTTACATCTGTTACTGATTAGTGTATACCCAAAGACAATTCCAAAACAGGTAGAATTCAGATAAGGAAACTGAAGCCCCCAAAACTTAAATAACTTGGTCAAAGCAGCACAGGTAGCCTAATTTAAATCCAAGTTTGTACCTTTTCTACAAAATAACTTATTTTGGTACCATAGGGTCACTGTTATGAGTAATTGCATTTCTTGTCTGTAGACCCAATCTATGTCAGGATATTAGGATGAGTATTTATGAATTAATTTTCTCACAATTTTCTTTTAATCATAATAGCATTTATAATTGAAGTGACCTGATTATCAGGGGTAGTTTAAACTTGAAGGGTCAGGTAGCCAGAAGGATCTAGGTTTTCCCAACTCTGCTTTGACCCGAACGATGGAATATGTGCTGTTCCCATGGTCTCCTGCATCGGGGCAAGTGAATAGTTTGCTATGATCAGTTATGAGGATGGAGAGTAGAGAGGGTTTTAGGCAGAGCTTCAACCCAGGGGTTCAGAATCTTGCATCTAGCTACTATTGATCTGATCTGCCAAATTGATAGATCCTACAGCATCTTGAAGATAATGATAATGTTTGGAATACTCTGTTACAGTAATTAATAATTAACAGTAATGGAGAATAGGTGGGAAAGTGGTATGGTACAGTCTTCATGGGACTGGAAGTGAAATTTTAGGCTCTAAGGTAGAACTGTAATCTTTTAAAATAGAAGTATAGTTGAATTACAATGTTGCATTAGTTTCAGGTGTACAGCAAAGTGATTCATATATATATATATATATATTTTTTTTTATAGTAGTGTAAATCGCTTAGTCATGTCTGACTCTTTGCGACCCCACAAATTGTAGCTGCCAGGCTCCTCTGTCCATGGGATTCTCTAGGCAAGAATACTGGAGTGGGTTGCCATTCCCTTCTCTAGAGGATCTTCCTGACCCAAGGATCAAACCTAGGTCCCCTGGATCACAGGCAGATTCTTTACCATTTGAGCTACAAGGAAGCTCGCTCTCGCTTGCTTGCTCTCACTCGCTCGCGCACTCTCTCTCTCTCTCTCTCTCTATATATATATATGTAGTTTTTCAGGTTCTTTCCCCTTATAGTTTATTACAAAATATTGAGTATAGTTCTCTGTGCTGTGCTGTAGGTCCTTGTTCATTATCTGTTTTATTTACAGTAGTGTGCATATATTAATAGCAATCTCCTAATTTATTCCTGTAATCTGTTCTTGAAAGATATTTTTTTCAAAGTTTGTTCCTCGGGAATTTCTAAACATGTATGTGTTTATTCTATTTCTGAGTCTCAAGTCCCACAGTACTGCAAAGTCATAGATAATTTATTCAAACTTTTACATTGTTAGTACATAAAATGGACAAAGGTAAAAGAAACTTGGATTAAAAAGAAATTTGGTTTGAGTTGAAAATGGCATTTGCACCTATGAACTTATAAAATGATATCAGATCAGTTTGTATAGCCCAACAATTAAGAAAAATACCCCGTGATGGCTCCTCAATCTGATTATTTCCCTATGTTTGTCTTTCTTCTAAGTCTTTCCATAGATGTTGTGACTGAGTTTTACACATTTAATAAAGATCTGAAAAATGTTAATATGTATAACATTTTAGATACTACCATATGCATACACAAGACTGTTATTTTCTTTCCAAGTCATATATAATCTCCTTTATTTCTCTTGGGGTTATATGCATGCATTAACTCTTTTATAGAAGAGAGCCTACCTTTGTTTGAAATTTGTCAAAGGTAGTGTGTATAGTGTACCATCATTATCAGTTTTATGATTCATAATGAATAATGGCAAAATGTGATTTGAGACAGCCATATGTTTGGAGAAAACCTCAAAAATACTTTGAAGTACTGCAAGTGAGAATTACTTGTGTATAAGATGTAGGTTTTATTTCCCAAAGCAAGTTTATAAAGTATAACTCCCCTAAATGTTGGAATAATTATCTCTGAATTTAGAAATCTCTGCCTGCCTGATAATAATTCCTGACACGAGGGTCAACTATAAACATTGAGTTTTGAAATTTTTTATGTTCTTTAGAAGTTATGTTACTGCATTTATTTGCAGGAAATAATAAATAGCAGAGTTCTGTCATATATCTTATTTTCCAGTGGGTTTTTTTTTTTTTTTTTAACAAAATTGGCTCTTAGAGCCCTATTTAACATTTTTAGATCCTAAAACTTGAGGTAGTAAACTTGTATATTCTTTTAATTAGACAATACCTGTTTGAAAGTTGTTTCTCTCATTTCAAAAAATTTCCTTTCTCTTCTCTTTCTCAACTGTTGAATGAATAGAGATTCCTTTTCAAAGAGTTTGTTCAGACTTCTGCTTGCCAGTCTATTTCTGCCAGTCTCTGACCATAAAGCTTGACTTCCTGCTTTTTACTCTGCTCTTTCTTTACTTTCTCCCCTGTCTAATTAGATTTAAAATCTACTGGCCAAGGTTTTGTCTAACTTTATTTTATACTGTGATTTTACTTGAGATGATGAGTGATGACATGAACTGCTTTCTAACCTCTATTTCCATCCCTTCTCCTATCAGAGTGCTTCCAGTTACAAATCTATTCTTGTTTCCTGCTAATGATTTTTAGATAATTTTACAATGACTGGTTCTTTTTTCCAGAATGATAGATCTTCCATGCTCTTGGACAGGCAATAAATATACTTAACTCTGATTTTCAGAAATTCAAGGTGAAGGCCAGCTGGCAGAGTTTCCATTCAGTCAAAGCATAGCTTTATTTCAGAGGGGGGAAAAATGAGTCAAGGAGTAACTCAGTCTTAAGGACATTTAATTGGGGGAGTTGTTTTGAACTTGCTTTGAACATTGGTTTGGCAGAGATGGTTTCTCAGTAATAAAAACAAGTTATATAATAGGCACTAGTTGGACTGTAGTGAGGGGATTGGTTTTACCTTGTCTTTGCAGCAAGGTGTTTGCCATAGATGATAAAGGAGGAAACCACGTGGCACTTCTATTTTTAGAATATCTAAGTTAAGAACTCTCTAAATGCATTTATACAACAGGCATTACTGACCACCTAAGATATACTACCTTGGAACAAAGATGTTGAAAGGTGCTAATGGGAACATTTGCTTCCTCTGCAATGAATGAAAAAATCTGTGTAATAGTGTGTGTGTTATCATCTGTGCATTCTCAGAAAAGGGAGAGCAGCCTTGAGGAGAGAATGACTGAGCAGAGACTGTGTGATCACCCAGGGCAAGGCATAATGGTGGAAGTGTGTGAAGGGGTAGAGACATCTCCCAAGGTTTGGAAGGGGCCTGGGCTTTGGCCTGTCTCTTATGTAGCAGGGACTGGTGAGCACTTGCTTGGGGGAAGGACAGGGCTCAGAGAGGAACAGCTCTGTGGGGCAGCCAGGAAAGCTGACATCAGGGACCAGGGCCCTGGCATGTGACCGTGGCGAGGCAGTAACATGGCAGAGCATCCTGTCTACCATGAGGGCTTAGCATCATGAACCCCTCAGCCCTTCTCTAAGGAATTAAAGCTAAGCCTCTTCCTCTATTCTTAATCCTTGTACCACCTAAGGAGGGAGAGACCCCCTGAAGCATGCCTGAGTAATATTTCTTTGCACTTTTTTGAGTGGGGAAGTGTGTATTAATTTGATTTAGAAAAATGGAGTGATGTGGCATCTCTTGCCCCATAATGTGAGGGAGTTAGATCCATACCCACTGCACCTTCAGGAAGGGCTGCTTTGAGCTTGATGTGGCCCTAGATCTCAACTCTCACATATTTCTCCTGTTTTAGACCTTTCCTGAGCTCCCCGCCTCCCACACCCGCCCCACTCTGAAGGTTACTTACCTTGCATCCCCTTCTTTCAAGTTTAAGTAAAATGAAAAACCAAATAGTCTATAATTAAATTCAGGGCTAAGTATTCATCACCAAGAAATGAAGTAAAATGTAAGCTCTCTTAGAACTGAACACTTAAAATCTTAAGGATGAAGGGGTTTTCAAACTTGTTTTTGGCAGCAGAAACCCATTTTAAAGGGAATTATACATAGACTCAAATACATACACCAGGCAATGGTAGAACTCTCTGGTTGAAGTGGAGGAGGGTGACTCAGACACCCCCTTCACCAATCATGTGGCCCCAAATTCCCTTTCCTTGGTACCCTGGAGTTCATCTAAAAGCCACCATGTTAGCCCAAGGAATGGGTACTGTGGGTGGAAGTGTTGGGAGAATGTTAGACACACTATCACAGGTGACTGGGGAAGATTATTTTAGGTAGAAGGGCCTTTGATACTCATTGTTCTAACATAGGAACAGATGCTGCTCAGAAGCCAGACTTGTCCATGGGTTTGAGTGAGTGTCCTGCTAGAACACAGAGTGACTGTCATATTTCACCAACAGTGTATTCCTCTAGCAGTTAAAAGGACAAAATTGTAGGATAACTATTGCTTATCCAGGTAGAACCAATAAATAGGAGCACCATGTAGTCCTGCTGGGCACCTTAAATTCTGAGTTTTCATTTATTCATTGAACAAATATTTAATTCCACTCTAGACTCAGTACACAACGGTGAGAAAAATTGATGAAGCTCCTTCTCTCAAGGAGCTTACATTCTAGAAAGGAGAGAGTATAAGCAAACAAATACATATCTTCTGCTAATATCAATTATATGAGTCATGAAGTGATAGGAATTCATTTGATGAGTCCTGATGGGGCTATTAGGTGTGACTAGCACATGTATCCCACGTTTAACAGGTGTCTAATAGATGAAGAAGAGGAAGGAGAGAATGAGAAGGATTACTAACCTCGGAAGATAGATACTTCTGAGGAAGTCACACTGCAGTGATGGGGTTAAAGTGACAGGCAGCTATAAGACAGGCTTCATTTTTAGATTGTCAGTATATTCCTGATGTTGATGATCCCTCCATCCCTGAGCTCCTGTATCTTCAAGAGTGGCAACCTGGAGGCAGAACTTAATACCACTCCATGCTCCCTGCAAAGAATGTACTCACACAAAAGCATTAAAAACCACATTTCTAATGATATTGATGAACCTATCTGCAGGGCAGGAATGGAGATGCAGACATAGAGAATGGACTGTGGACATATCAGAGGAAGGAGAGATACTAACCTCGGAAGATAGATACTTCTGAGGAAGTCACACTGCAGTGATGGGGTTAAAGTGACAGGCAGCTATAAGACAGGCTTCATTTTTAGATTGTCAGTATATTCCTGATGTTGATGATCCCTCCATCCCTGAGCTCCTGTATCTTCAAGAGTGGTCATAGTTTATTTGACCTGTGGCAAACTGGAGGCAGAACTTAATACCACTCCATGCTCCCTGCAAAGAATGTACTCACACAAAAGCATTAAAAACCACATTTCTAATGATATTGATGAACCTATCTGCAGGGCAGGAATGGAGATGCAGACATAGAGAATGGACTGTGGACATATCAGAGGAAGGAGAGAGTGGGAAGAATCGAGAGAATAGTGTTGACATATATACACTAGCACGTGTGAAATAGCTATCTAGTGGGAACCTGCTGTATAGAATGGGAGCTCAGCTCAGTGCTCTGTGATGACCTGGAGGGATGAGGGTGGGGGGGAGGGAGGCTCAATGGGGAAAGGATGCATGTATACTTTAGTTGTTTCAGATTGTTGTACAGAAAAAACCAAAACAACACTGTAAAGCAATAATACTCCCATTTAAAAAAGCACATTTCTTTTTTGCCCCACTTCCCTTGTAGTCTACTGCCCCATTTGATTATTCTCTTCTGGAGCAAAAATGTCCTTTGGTTCTGAGTTACTTCCTCTCCTCTTGCTCTCTCTCGAATGTATGCTGCCAGACTTTTGTTCTCACTGCTCTGTTGAAACTGCTCTTGTCTGTGTCCCCATTTCTGTTTCATCTTACCTGACCCATCAGCAGGTCCCTTCTGGTGCAGCAGATCACTTCCTCCTCTTTGATATCTTCTCCTTTACTTGGCTTCCAGGATAACACATCATGTGCTGGGTTTCCTCCTACCTCCTTCGCAGCCTCTTCGCTGGCTTCTCCTCTTCCCTGTAACCATTCCCTGTGGAGTAGTTCAGCCTTCATTCATCTTCTCTGCCCCATCTCACTGAGTCTCACTTTTCTCTCTTCCACGAACCATTCCCCTCATGATCTCACCCAGGCATTACTGGCTTTAAATTGATTTGCTGGTGACTCATACTTTCATAGGAGAAGGCAATGGCACCCCACTCCAGTAGTTTTGCCTGGAAAATCCCATGGATGGAGGAGCCTGGCAGGCTGCAGTCCATGGGGTCGCTAGAGTCGGACACGGCTGAGCAACTTCCCTTTCACTTTTCACTTTCATGCATTGGAGAAGGAAATGGCAACCCACTCCAGTGTTCTTGCCTGGAGAATCCCAGGGGTGGGGAAGCCTGGTGGGCTGCCATCTATGGGGTCGCACAGAGTTGGACACGACTGAAGCAACTTAGCAGCAGCATACTTTTATAGTTGTAGTCCTGTTCTCTTACCTGGACTTTGAATTTATGTATCCAGTTGTCTCCTCAGCATTTTCGCTTGGGTATCTACTTGACATGTCAGACTCAACATGTCCAAATTGTAACTTCTGATATTTTTCCTGTAGTCTTGCTCCTTCCCCATCTCAGCAGATGGCAGTTCCTGTAGTTTGGCTGGGTGGAAACTTAAAGACACCATTGGCTCTTGTCTTTCCCTCACAACTCTCATCTAATGGGCCAGAAAACCCTGCTGGTTCTACTTTCAAAGTATGTCCAGCATCTAATGATGTCTTGGCCTCTCCACCATTATCCCCTCTGAGCCCCCATCATCTCTTTTTGGATTAAATCCAGTAGGCTCCTACCTGTTATCCCTACTGCTTCTGTGGCTTCTCTGGAATATTTTCAGCACAACAGGCAGAGATCCTTGAAAACATAGGTCAGATCATGCCGCTCTTCACTCATCAAGTTGCTGTGTAATGATTCTTAGTATCTAAGCCTCAGAATCTTTGCAGAGCCTTGTGTTTAGGCCTTCCCGTCTTCTCTGCCTGATCCCTTGCTTCTTCACCCCTTTACTGTCTCTCCCTTAGTTAGCCACTTGGTCTCCTTGGTGTTCCCCATACCTGCCAGCTGTGTTCTGGCCTGATGGTCTTTGCTTCCGCCTGAAATCTTTCCCTGAGATTTCATTAACTCCCTCCATCTTTGAAGGTGCTGTTCAAATGTCAACTTTTAACTTGGAGGCCTGTCCTACCCCAGGCCCACATCTGCTATCTCTCTGTTGTACTCTTTTTCGCTTTATGGCCCTTATCATATTCTAACCTAATATATAATAATTTTCTTATTTATTATGTTCATTGATATTATATTCTCCATAGAATATAGTCTTTACAAAGCAAGGGATCTTTCTGTATTCATGCTCCTAGAAGAATGACAAATTGGCTAAATAAATGAGTGGAAAAAACTTAGAAAGCAACATGCTGCTGCTAAGTCACTTTATTTTTTTATTTTTTATTTTTATTTTATGCATTCTTTTTTTTCAATTAATTTTTATTTTTTTAGTTTGTTTTGCTTTACAATACTGTATTCGTTTTGCTACACATCGACATGGATCAGCCACGACTAAGTCACTTTAGTTGTGTCCGACTCTGTGCGACCCCATAGACGGCAGCCCACCAGGCTCCTCCATCCCTGGGATTCTCCAGGCCAGAATACTGGAGTGGGTTGCCATTTCCTTCTCCAACATAATCCTTGTCAATTCCATATGGCAAATAGGGAAGTGATTACACCTACCATTGACAACTTGAAACGTCCCTTTAGATATTTCTGTTTTCCAAAGGGTCTTCTCTACACTGTGCCTCAGGGAGAGTCAACCAAGTTTTTAATCTCTCTTTCTCTCCCCCAAGACATTGCCCGACTTCACTGGCTCCTCTCTGTCTATGGGGATTTCGTTCTTTTCAGACAGAGCTTTCTGTAATCCATCCATACCTACTCTAGATGTCTTGAAAGTGGAAGTGTGAATCTCTCAGTCATGTCCGTCTCTTTGAGACCCAGTGGACTGTAGCATCCAACAAAAGGAAGGGCCTTCCAGTTCATATGACTTAGAGGGCAGAGTAAAGACAAAGCTAATTATTGAGCACCCACTTGGATATCCTCTCTCCTTTCTCACCTCTTGGGCTTCTATCCTGGGTTGGAAAGATGCCCTGGAGAAGAAAATGGCAACCCACCCCAGTATTCTTGGCTGGGAAATCCTATGGACAGAGGAACCTGGCAGGCTACAGTCCATGGGGTCACAAAGAGTGGGATACAACTTAGTGACTAAACAACTACAATGCTCACCTCTTATCTTTCACCCCACTCCTTTTATCAACCTATTATAGGGAAACGCAATGTTCTCTCCAAGAAGTCTTCTTGTCTCACCTCATTCTTTTTCATATGGTCAAACAGCCTTGTAAAAGGTAAGAGCAATGGTGGTTTATAGTAACTTAATTTTGAGCACCATGTGGAATGAAGGGCTGACAAACTCAGTCAGTAGAGGCTCAGGCAATGCTGCTGCTGTGTGCCAGGTTGCTTTTCTCTTCAGAGATATAGAGTTGAATTTGAGCTTCAGGCTTTAAGCAAGGACTCAAAGGCATGGTGAATAAGGATACTATGCAGTCAGAGACCAGTGAGTAATTTCTGAGAAAAGACTCTAAAAGTTAACAAGCAAAGTAATGAGAGGATTTGCTGATATACACGCTGTATTACAGACAGAGAGACCCGAGAGGGCTGGAAGCAATTGCAGAAAATCTGAAGTTTGTTTCAGGCTATAGGTGTTATTTCAGCAGTTTGTTATCAGAAGCAAAAAGATTGAAAAGAGCAGATCATCCTCAGGCATATATACTCTTCAGAATCCATGAGATTCTGAAGTCCAAGTGATTCATAATTGTCCTCTTCATTAGGATATATAAACAAGTATCTTAAGCAATATATCTTTGTATACTGCTATTAGTATATTAATATTAATTGTCATATGTATAAATGGAAGTAATTTTGGTGATGAAGCATCTTTCCATTCCATTCCGTTCAGTCGCTCAGTCGTGTCCAACTCTTTGCGACCCCATGAATCACAGCACGCCAGGCCTCCCTGTCCATCACCAACTCCTGGAGTTCACTCAGACTCACGTCCATCGAGTCCGTGATGCCATCCAGCCATCTCACCCTCGGTC